>JBAJHW010000001.1:252972166-253492166 GCA_037013535.1 Intellagama lesueurii | reverse complement strand
TAATACTAGGCTTTAAAAACTTTTCTTCCCATTTTCTTTAGAAATTCTTAAAACTTGTTTCTGCATTTTTCCTAATGTGTGCACTTAGTTCTGCATTGTCCCTAATATTAGCATTTACTTAATTTATGCATTTACCTAATCTTTGCAGTTTCACTCATTGACTAAGATGCATTAGTGCATGTTTGTTTAATGGTACATGTTGTAACAATTTATATTTTAGAATGTGTGTGTAGATTTGTGGCCACTTGTCTGAAATGCCAGAAAAGCCTCACAAATGTGTGATTTCCACTGGTGCACAGACTGATGAAGACTGGAATAGGTCGAAAACTAGCAATTTTTTTTGAGGTCTAATAAAGGTGCCACCTCTCTTTGCTTTTGTGTCAAGGTAAAGTGTGTTGCTTCCTTCAGAAAGCCTGGTGAGGGGCAAAATTCCGACTTTCACTGAAACTGTTTCAAATCCACTATAACTCTTTTCCATCTGTAGTATTATGGCATACATATACACCTGTTCAAAAATCAAGGGATAGAAAAAAGATCCTCAACACCACTTGATGAGATGTGTACCTAGATTGGAATCAGAGGCTTAGGTCAAGATGGCGGGAGGATTAAAGTATGCTCTCCTGATGCTCTACTAAGACAAGGGGGGAAGAAGGTGATTTTCACCAATTCATTCACTTGAATTCCACTTCAGAGGGGATGGATGGCAGTCCTTCTTCAGGGTGAGTAACTTGGGACTATCTGATTGCTGCTGTATTGCAAACTGGACTCCAGTATCTTCTGCAGGGTCACAGATTACCCACCTCTGTTCTACCTGATCCACTCCTAATATCATAATCTCCCAATGTGCACATTTGTTCCCTTTTATTTTAAACATCACTGTTCTGCATAGTTCTGGTTGTTAAATCAATTTGCTTTCTCACAGGGAGATAGGAAATGATTCAGCACGTGGGTTTGTTTTTGTTTTTGTGATAACTGGACCTGCCATTTTGATTTATATATACAGTATATCACAGAAGGGAGTACACCCCCTCACATTTCATAAATATTTTAGTATATCTTTTCATGTGACAATGCTGAAGAAATGACACTTGGCTACAATGTAAAGCAGTGAGTATACAGCTTGTATAACAGTGTAAATGTGCTGTCCCCTCAAAATAACGCAACACACAGCCATTAATGTCTAAACCGCTGGCATCAAAAGTGAGTACACCCCTAAGTGACAATGTCCAAATTGGGCCCAAGTAGCCGTTTTCCCTCCCTGGTGTCATGAGACCCGTTAGTGTCACAAGTCTCAGGTGTGAAGGGGGAGCAGGTGTTATCGCTCTCACTCTCTCAGACTGGTCACTGGAAGTTCCACATGGCACCTCATGGTAATGAACTATCTGAGGATCTGAAAAAACGAATTGTTGCTCTACATAAAGATGGCCTAGGCTATAAGAAGACTGCCAAAACCCTGAAACTGAGCTGCAGCACGGTGGCCAAGACCATACAGTGGTTTAACAGGACATGTTCCACTCAGAACATGGTCGACCAAAGAAGTTGAGTGCCCATGCTCAGCATCATATCCAGAGGTTGGCTTTGGGAAATAGATGTATGAGTGCTGCCAGCATTGCTGCAGAGGTGGAAGGGGTGGAGGGTCAGCCTGTCAGTGCTCAGACCATACGCCGCACACTGCATCAAATTGGTCTCCAGGGCTGTCATCCCAAAAGGAAGCCCCTTCTAAAGATGATGCACAAGAAAGCCCGCATACAGTTTGCTGCAGACAAGCAGACTAAGGACATGGATTTCTGGAACCATGTCCTGTGGTCCTATGAGACCAAAATAAACTTATTTGGTTCAGATGGTGTCAAGCGTGTGTTGTGGCAACCAGGTGAGGAGTACAAAGACAAGTGTGTCGTGCCTACAGTCAAGCATGGTGGTGGGAGTGTCATGGTCTGGGGCTGCATGAGTGCTGCCGACACTGGGGGGCTACAGTTCATTGAGGGACCCATGAATGCCAACATGTACTGTGACATACTGAAGCAGAGCATGATCCCCTCCCTTCAGAGACTGGGCCGCAGGGCAGTATTCCAACATGATAATGACCCCAAACACACCTCCAAACTGACCACTGCCTTGCTAAAGAAGCTGAGGGGAAAGGTGATGGACTGGCCAAGCATGTCTCCAGACCTAAACTCTATTGAGCATCTGTGGGGCATCCTGAAACCGAAGGTGGAGGTGCGCAAGGTCTCTAACATCCACCAGCTCTGTGATGTCATCATGGAGGAGTGGAAGAGGACTCCAGTGGCAACCTGTGAAGCTCTGGTGAACTCTATGCCCAAGAGGGTTAAGGCAGTGCTGGAAAATAATGGTGGCCACACAAAATATTGATATTTTGTGCCCAATTTGGACATTGTCACTTAGGGATGTATTCACTTTTGTTGCCAGCGGTTTAGACATTAATGGCTGTGTGTTGCGTTATTTTGAGGGGACAGCACATTTGCACTGTTATACAAGCTGTATACTCACTGCTTTACATTGTAGCCAAGTGTCATTTCTTCAGCATTGTCACATGAAAAGATATACTAAAATATTTATGAAATGTGAGGGGGTGTACTCACTTCTGTGATATACTGTATGTCAATGACAAGTTGATTGCTTATAAGAACAATTTTTCTTTTTAGCATGCACAGACTATTAGACTTAGGAGGGCTCTGCCTATCATGTAATGTACAACACAAGTGGTTCAATATAGTTTTAATACAGACAGATGTTAACTCTGAAAAGTCACAGATGGCTTGTATAGCAAATTCAATTCTTGGACAAAAAGCATGCCAAGGATTTGAATCTATGCCTTTGTCAGGGAAGAAAAGCTGATTTTTTTTCTTGTGACATTAGTGCTATATCCTTTGCATAACCAAGGCCCAGTGTGTCTTCCATGTACTTGTCATGTGCTTCCATCAGAAATATCTATCCAGCATAAAATTTTTAAAGTGTTTATCAAGGGAGTGCAAGTCAATTGTCCACTTACAAGATAGCACATTAACAACCACATCCCAAAGTACTTTGCAGCTCAGGAAAAGGCACAGAGGTAAGGAAATTCAAGTTGCACTGTCTAGCCTTCAGATCATTAATTATTGGTTCTCTGCTCTTTATTACCCTGTAGCATGACTGCCTTCTGTGAATTTCCAGAGCACCAAAGTTTGAAAGGTAATCAAGAAAGTAGCTGCATGTAAAGTATCATTTGGCCTGTGAGTTGGCATACAACATTATTAAGTTGGCATACCCACTTATTGGTACAGTGGAAGATATTTTTAAAAACTTCCTTCAAAATACTGTTTTCTAATTGCTGAACCCACTTATAGAACTGAAGGGAGAGGATTTCTACTCCTGTTTATCCATGATGGTAAAACTACATTTTGGTACAATATTCACTTCTGCCTATAGGACTGATAGTGCAATTTTAATGAGATGAACATGCAAGAAATATAAATTCTGAGAAATGCATAAAATCAGTAAACCACCCATCTAGAAACAATACAAGTAATCAAGAATGTATAATAAGAAACATTCACAACTAAGTTCACAACAATGGTAACTTCTCTCCCCATGACAACTTAAACACAATTTGTTTTTAGTTTCACTTGTCTCCATGACCTCTTTAATGCCTTCACATCAGCAAAACTTTCTTGACTTGTTTATGTCTGTACTGTTAGACTATCTACAACATGCTGACTATTGTAGTGTATTATTCTATTCAAAAAGGTCATAGTTCTCCAGCTACAGTGGTGCCTTGACTTACGAACACCCAGACGTACGAACATTTCGACTTACGAACAGCTCCGTTAGCAAAAATTTGCTTTGACTTGCGAACGGAGCTTTGACTTACAAACCTAAGTTATCTTAGGTTAAAAAAAAAAATTCTCCCCCTAGTGGTAGAGGACAGATTAACCGGTTTTGCATTAGTTCCTATGGGAACTAATGCTTTGACTTACAAACGGCACCTCGACATAAGAACAAAAAACAGCCAGAACAGATTAATCGGTTTTCAATGCATTCCTATGGGAAATGCTGATTTGACTTACGGACGTTTTGACTTACGAACATCTTCTGGGACGGATTAAGTTTGTAAGTCAAGGTACCACTGTAATCGGTTGTGCAAAAGCCAGGTTTACATCTAACATACTAGTGCACAAAACTGTAACCCCAGCCCCCTTGGAATTAAAAACATTGCTTCCACTGGGAAGAACAGAGTGACTGGAAATAGAGAATGAGCAGATGGCATGAGGAGTTCAGTTCTTCACTAGATCTTTGTCTGCTCCAACAGACCACCTTCCACTTCTGCCTAAGCAAATATGTTCATCTTCTGGTTTTCATCACTGCAATGGGAAACCGAATACTGAAATGACGATTTTCTTCCCAGAAAAACTTTCAGTAGCTTTGAGGGATGTGTTCTTCATCACAGGTACAGAGCTATGACACAGTTTTGACTGTGATGCAATAGTATTATATAGACAGTTTTTGTTACATTTTTGTTTCAATTCTGTGTTTCTTCATCATCAGCTCTTTTTTGCTCACAGTGCCTTTGAGCACTGACTTCACATTTATCACTATCACATGACCAATGAGCTTGTATGTTCTATGCTGCTTGCCAGAATAATCTTCATCATTTACTAGATTGATGAACATGCTATTCTACTAGTCTCTCCCGTGCTTATACAGATCGTGGAAAATTTACTTTTTCTAAAATTCCAACTCTCAGAATCACCATGGGCCACACTGGCCGGCACACTCTGGGATCTATAGTACAGAACTAACATAACCAAGTTCTGGACCTATTAGTTGTTTATATCAACAAGACAGCAAAACAAAACATTGCATCATTTGGCTTTATGATGCATTTTACCAATTATTATAATAAACATGCCAAAAAATTTAAAAGTTGGACACATACACTAGCTCAGCAGCTAGTTCAATTGGATTCATTTCCCTTTGCGATTGATCAAAATTGAGCATGACAGTCCTTCAGAGAAACTAAAATATAACATGACCATAATAGAAGATTCCATTATGCATTTGAGATCAATGTGTATCATGCCAAAGAGGGTGAGGTGCTAGCCAAGCAAAGGTTATTCATTTCCTCCTACCACACTCACAAATATGTGCACAGATATTCTTCTGTTTAAACAGGATATTGGTTTATACATAAGGAGGAATACATTATTGTGGATGTATCACCTCAATCCACTGAGACGGCAGTCTTGAAATTGTACATGGCCTTGATCATTTTGCACCAGGTGGACAAAGGCAGCCATTTTCTTCTAATCATCTTGTTAGCGTAGGCCTCTACTGGACCAGTATAATATATATTCTTGGACCATCTCCATAGTATATCCAGATACAAGAGTGACTCTCCAAAGGTTGGCCTAAATCTTTAATGCATAATTGACAAACAAACAAACAATAGGCAGATGAACGATGCAACAGCCAAAACCTCTTGCATGTTCAGACCATTGTCTCAACAAAAAGTGTCTGAAAGAAAATTGCCAGATTCCTTGAAAGCAAGTTCCTGAAGGGTTGTACTGTGCAAAGCACTAGCCCCAATGGAGGAAACATGGAAAGAGAGGTTGGTCAGCTCATCTGAGGGCTCTGACACCTGAAATAAGAAAGTGGGAATTCCTTTGGAGACTCTGGACAAAAGATCCATTTTAGTTTTTGGCATCTGGAACTGCACACGGCAGATCCACTCTTTTTCATTTACCTCTCTTTCAGCAATGCATACACTACACAGAGGTGGCTGAACTCTGCAAAAGACACATGTCATCCACCAATGAACTGATCGCTGCTCTAAGAACCTGTCACATTCCTTTTAAAGCTCAGACGTTAACGCCAGCAAGCATTCCCAGTTTGATGATGTAGGTCTCTTTTGAGTGAGTGCTTTTATCTCAATGTCAAGGCTCCACTTTGATCAAAACTTTTCAGTGCAAAAACCTATCAAAACCTAAGTGCAATATCCACAATGCTCCTCTCACCTACGGTGGTAGATATATCTTTGAAGAACTCTGACGTGAACTTGAACATGTCAGTTACAAATGATAAACTACAACCAGCCAGGCAATGAAGCTCTAGGCCACACTAATTTAATGGCGGAAGAAGCAATTCATCGTACCGGCTACAAAGATGAATACCAGAACTAGTTGCTATCCCACTCCTAGGCAGTATCTCACTGTGGTCTTGCACAACATTATTCTGCTATCAGCTGGATGATTACAATTTACTGTGTGTGTTTATCAGAAGATCTTCACTGATACAAGCACATATACACACATACACGCATTCTTCAGCTCAGCCATACTGTTGTTCTGTTTATTATGAAAAAGCCTTGTGTGAGTTTACACATGGCATGTGGTTTTCTGTAGCTCTTCATACATGTATCTTATATGTGAACATATCATATGATTTTATATCATAGACATGATTGGATGGTTGGATGAATACAGAGAGTCAATATATTGGTTTGAGTGAATGGGCAAGTTACCTATCCCACTAAGCATGGCCTCTAGCAAATTCTGATCCTTTGCCCCTTTCAAGTAAACAGCAGCTGAACAAACATACAGCTGGAAGCTGTATGTGCTGATCCATTCCTTCCCATGGGGCTGTATCAGATACCATCCCAGAGAGTTGTGCCCTAACTCTTTTAACCTTTTAGAATGGAATGAATCAAACTGCTTCCCCCCTAGACTGACCAAAACAAACAAACAAACAAAACAAATAAAACAAACGAACAAAAACTGCTGTTAAACGCATGTATAAGAACTACCATTCTAGAGCTCAGGGGGAGACTCAGAGATATTTAAAATGGAATATAAAACCTCTCAGAATAAAATATTGTAGTGTGGTTATTTTGAAACTAGCTCTCATTGTTACAGTGAAATTAAATAACTTCACGTATATAACAAAAGGGCTAGGGGCAGGTACCCTGAAAAGTTGTGCAATGCACAATTCAGATTGAAGGAAAGGGTATGTTGTGTCCATAACTTTTCATGTCATTGTTCTCCAGGTCAAAGACAACTGAGGAAACACTTTGTTTTTTGGTGCTGTAAGCTATCCAAGAAAAGAAAAAACAACGTGCATGCAGTTCTCTCACTTGCTCTGCATGACATCTGTCTAACTGATTTATCAATACCACCAGATGAGATATTTCTTTTTCTCCAGTTACAACTTGGGGTTATTGCAGGTTGTGGCAGCTTCTACAAAAGTGCTAGAGGCCACCTTTCAATGGGTGAGTGTGATCCTGGAAGCAGGCGGAAAGGACTCCACATGGGGAATAAATCTTTCCAGCCATTAAAGGCTTGTCCTCACTTTTAGATGGTTTCTTGGCACAACTCAAAATATTGCTTTTCATCTGTAGAACCTTGAATGGCCAACAACAACAAAAAGTCTTCTCGAGTTAAAAAAAATGTTTACCAACTAACATTTTATAAGAACATTCTTTTCAGAAGACCTTTGCTGGTTTAAGTCAGTCAAGACGATCAAATTGACACACAAGCTATTCTGATGTTATGAGGATCAGTGGCCAGGCTCAGGGAGAGACTCTTGAATGTGGAGTAGGTCTGGGAGCTTGATACTACTGAGGCACATTTAATTTAATTTAATTTAATTTCTCATTGTAGTATTCAACTTTTCTTTTCTTTTCCATTTTGCCCTGTTTCCCCTTCCTGTCCTGGGATGGGAATGCATTGCGGGCAATTCTGCCAAGGTAGCAGTAGCTCTTGTTGAGCTCTCTTCATGGAAGTAGGAACAGCAAGTGCTGCTTACCATTGTTTGGATTGTGTCCTTTAAATCTGGAATGTGCTTTTTGTTTTCTGTCATAGTCATGCACGTGATAAAATCCATAGGGCCAGAATCATCGAGCATACCTGTTCTCTCCTTCTCCTCCTCATCTTACTTCTAGCTCCACAACGACAGCCTATCTGAATGTAGTAAATGCTGCCATCACTATTACCAAAGCTACAGAACTATTGTAATAAACCAAAGGCCAAAAGCCAACACAGGAAATTTCCCTTGTGTAAGCCATAACAAAATGCAATAGGTGGCCCCTCTGTTCCTTATTACAGGTAATCAAATGTGATTTATCTTTAGGTCATAGCTATGGTTTTTGCTTCCATTGTTTTTTGTTTTTGTTTTTTAATTTAGCACCATGGCTAAAGCTTTGCTTTCAGAGTTTTTCATTCCACAATGTTAAGGAAGAGTTTGCCAGATTTAACGTTCTTTCAGATGACTTTCAGGGCAGCGAAATCTACTATTAGAAAGGGCATCTAAGGGCGGCTTCTCATTTTGCTGTTGCCAGACATGGGAT
This sequence comes from Intellagama lesueurii, assembly GCA_037013535.1. NCBI lineage: Eukaryota > Metazoa > Chordata > Lepidosauria > Squamata > Agamidae > Intellagama > Intellagama lesueurii. The sequence goes on along the minus strand of JBAJHW010000001.1, from coordinate 253,483,828 downwards.
TGCCCTCCAAAATCACACCTCTCTCTTGAAAGGAATGAAAGAGTAAAATTGGAACCCAGCACTTGGCATACTTTTGATACAACAGAGCCCCGCAGCCTTTGTCACACATTGGCAATGAGTCCTGCAATGAAGTATCAGATTAAAATGTACTCCCCACTTCTCTTAGCAGTGAGGACCTCATCAACCAATGGCACCAGTTTTAGTTTCCTTGGTATGAGAAGGTGAGTACGAGAGATCTCTCTAGTGTTCTTGCTCTTTTTTTTCTTTTTCTTTTTGCTTATGATTGACAAATATACAAGCAGAACTTTGTGGAAGCTAGGAGGCATTACTTCTAAAAGGAAACACAACACTACCTTCATTGAAGTCAGGGACTGGCTCTTTCTGCCATGCAGATATTGTTTGACTGCAATTCCACCATTCCTCACTGTTGATGCTGCTGACTAGGCTTAACTGAATTGCAGTCTGACCACATTTAGTAGGCCATGAACTATACATGATGCTTCACTGCCAGACAAACCCCCAAATTCATTTTCTTTCTCTCTTTTTTACCTCAGATTCCACCCAAGCAGATAAATTCCCATTCAGGAACTACCTATGACAGGGGTAAGCAGGTTTAGTGGGTCCAGCTGCCAGATTCAGCCCCACTAAATATCACCACATGCCAAACATTTCTCACACCATCTGGTTGAAACCAGAAAGGTGGCTTTTTTCCAACGTCCATTTTCTCAGAAGAGGTATTTTAAAGCTAAAACAAAGTGTGCATGCAAGGTAACTTTGTTCCTTGTTATACAGGTTAGTCAGACTTATCCAGATGGATCATCTGTTGTTGTAAAAGTACTTGGTTTGTCACTGATAATATTGGTATGTTTCCTACCATCGACCAGATGATGTCTTGGTAAAAACAGTGACAAATTTCTGTGCTTTTTTGACTACACTCATGGCGTGCTTCTTAACAAATTCTTGATTCATTGCAGCAGGTGGAGTTTAGCATTTCTCAGAAGAAGCTATATTTTTCCACAGTCACAGCCTCAGGTGGGAAGGTTTTGATTGTTTCAAAGTAACGAAGGAAGGAAGGAAGGAAGGAAGGAAGGAAGGAAGGAAGGAAGGAAGGAAGGAAGGAAGGAAGGAAGGAAGAACAACTAAAATTGTTCCAAAAGACAAGCTACAACAGGAAATTTGGATTTTTTTTTTGTATGTTTAAAAGAATTTTGCTTTCTTAAAAAAGAATTCCAGCACTACCTGACCTACTTCTGAAAGGATGGGAAGATTAGCTCTATGTTGCTTCCTTATAAATAAAAAAAGGAGGAGATTGGAGTAAATTCCCTGATCCCGGGCTTTCTCTCCTGCATTCTTCTCATGTTCTTGTTGCAAGGAAGAACCTTTAGAAATCACCCAACTTCCAGCACAGCCTGAGAAGCAGTTGCAGCTTTTTATAGTGCTATCGGAACAGGAATTCTGATAGACTCTGTTTTTCTCTTCCCTCAAACCATAATCAGCAATGATCAAACTTGAGTGAACATTTGTCCCACCTAGATAAGTCCAGGATAAACCTATTAGAGAATTCAAGGGGAGGAGTTCTCCTTAAGAACTAAAAAAAAAAAAAAAAAGGGGGGGGAGCTCTGTGGTCAATATAAAATACAAATGCAAGAGCAGGTGATAGCTTTATAGACCACTAATAATAAAAAATAAAAAAAATCATACAATATGCAAGCTTTTGTGGATTAATCCCACTTAATTGTCGAGGCAAAGTACCAAAAGTACAAATGTTCTTGGCAAGATAGATTTCACCAGCTAGACTTTCCTAGATGTCATCAGGAAAGAGGTAGGAAGCATTGAGGTTGTTGTTTTAAACTCACAGCTGAGGCAGCTGTGGATTGGATTTCACACCCCAGTTTGGTATTTTGCCTTGAAGAAGTGGGATTTACCCATGAAAGCTTGCATATAGGATTTTTTTTTAAAATAGTGGTCTATAAAGGTATCGCCTACTCCTGCATTTGCCTCTAGAACTACGCATTTCCTGTGTGCCTTGTTTTAGCTCTAAAATGAAAGGTCATGTAACGGCCACACTTTGGGGCCTGTGAAAATCGCTTAAGGGGATTGCATGTTGTCATCTCAGTTAAGGCCACAGCTCTTTTTGGGTGCAAATCAGCCAACCGCACAGGCTACACAATGGGATAAGTAGGAGCGTGCTGAATCATGCCAAAAAAAAATCCAAGCCCCTAGCCCTGTGCCAGAAAGGAGTGGTATAGCTCTTAAAGGGGAAGGGTGGGTTAATCTAAGTAGAAACACATGTGGATGATGCACTATGGTTCAAAACAAATGGTACCAACAGCGATCCAAATACTGATCTACAGACCCATCGGAACAGGCCCTTAGAACAAATGCATCAAGCAATAAAGATTGAAATAAAAATCAAACATAGCCTTAGAAACTGGAGCCCAAACCTGTCAGTGGGTGCGTAAGAAGTTAAGGAAGTGTATGTATGTATGTATGTATGTATGTATTTATTTATTTATTTATTTATTTATTTATTATCACTGTCTAATAAAAGTACTGTTGAAATAAAGCCAAGATCAGCACAGCTTCACTCAGATAAGCAACAGATCAAAGGGAGCAAGGAGAGATGGGACTGAACTGGGAAAGAACTGGAAGAGGAGGGCTGAAGGTTGGATAAAGATATGATGATGGAAGGAGAACCACAAATTACAATGAACACAGAACTGTAATGAAATCCAGAGAAAGTAGTTTCAAAAATGTGATCAGAGGGCACTGCTGAGATTTTTTTGCCCAGCACAGACTGGAATCTAGCAGAACACTGGTTGGAGGAATAGAAGTGTCATGAAAATTAAGAAAAAATAAACAGATTACAATTCACATAGATGGATTTTAATAGCAGATTCAGTAGACCAGACAAAACAACCAAACATATTATAAAATCATAAAAAACAGACACACAACAATATTAGTATGTCTCTCCAAACTGCTGTTCTAGCACCAACCATTTGTTGTCTTATTCCCATTGTAACTGATAGAAATTTCAGCACAGCTAGGGATGCAGCTGGATTTCTGTTGAAATTTAGAAAAAAATATATAGGCAGATTGGCCAGCATTATGGTCAGTAATGGGGTAATCAATTCAACCTCCTAGTCATTACATAAGCAAACCATTTTGGGAAAAGAAATATGAGTGCCATGGCCAGTTAAACAACTAGGAATGAAAAACGTTGAAATGGACTAAGGTTAAAGCCATATGATATTTAGCTATATTAATTAATTAGTTGCCCGGCATCAAGTCAGTTCTGATTTATGGCAACCCTTCTCAGGATTTTCTAGGTAGAAAGCACTCAGAAGTGGTTTACCATTTCCTTCTTCTGGAGGCACTCTAAGACCGTCTAGGTTGACCAAGCCATGCAGACTGGCTCTTCTCCTAAAAGGCACAGTACGAAATCAAACTCCCAACCCACAGCCAAGTGCTCCAACTCTGTGAACTGGCCAGCAGGCTATTTAGCTACATATAGATTGCTTAAATAAGGGACTAGCTGAGAAAATCTGTAAGAAATTCCTATCTACTCATTAGGAATTATCAGATGGAATGCAAAAGCAAGATTATCTCTCCAGATAATGCTCTGAAGCCACAGTTAACACTAGAGATATAGCTATACTACACATATTTAAAACAGTTTTGTGTATGGCCAAAAAAAAAAAAAAATCAATAAGAATCTGACCTCAGCACAACTAACCTAGTTTGAAAGCAGAACTCAATACCTCAATACTTGAAAACAAAAGCTTAATAGAGGGTGCGATCACATGGGGAAGTAGATTGCATTTTGGATCACTTGTGGAGCAGGTGAGTGTGATCTATATCCGGGTGATCACACAATGTATGGGGACTTTTTCTCCAGCCTTACCTGATCTGTGCCCAAGCTGGTCCAGCTATCAGGCTGCTACATTTTGGGGCCAGACTGGAGTGATTCACCAACAGATGGAAGGGTTGCTTTAAGATGGAAAGCAACCTGCAAATCAATCCTTTCTGGTGTGATTGGATGTGCATCTTTCTTGCTGTCTGATCACACACAGAATTGTGTACTAGCTGATAGACATTTAGCCTTAGCTAATTAACTCACCTAAGTGAAACTGTATTAGTTCACAGACTTTCACCCTATTCAGGCATTATAGCTTGAAACTGTGTAGGGCTTTACACATAATTAGGATGGGGGCACACATGTACGTAAATAAGAGGTGCTTACAAGCATCATTTCAGACCTTCATGCTCAACACCCTATGGAGCTTATAAGTTTTAAATACTTCACCTTAGCTAGGATAACTAACACTGTGAAAGTTTCTTTCCAGTATATCAGGCAAAACCCACAGGAGAAGAAGAAGAAGATATTTTTAAATTAAATTAAAATTTAAAAATAAAAAAGACAAAAAGACATAAACCCTGTGGTACCTTAAAGACTTATTTTTATATTTTAATGTGAGCTTTCATGGACAAGTCCAATTCTTCAGACATATTGAGTAAGATACAGTAATTCTAGTGTTATTAATACAACTGTCATTCTCTATATCCCAATTCACTGTGATTCCATATTCTGGTTAGAAGCAGGAAGACTGTTTAAGTTATGATGCTGGTAGAATCCTTCAGAGCCCCTGCATTTGTCACTCAATTACTGCAGGCCTAGTACAGTGAAAACTAGTAGGCAAGATTCAAATTAGTTTAATTCACTGCAGGCTGTCAATGGCAATTATGTTTAATCTAGAGGTGTTATTTTTCAAATTGACAAATTCACATATTTGAATAAACAACTTTTGTCTCCCACTGAAAGACAGCCAGGCCTATGCATTTTTACAGCAGAGGGAATTTGGCCTATGCACTTGGCTAATTGAATCAATTCTTATCAAATTAAGAATGGGCTTGTGAACATTAATCTAAAAAGCAAACTAGCTTTCCAGTTTAGAAAGCTTCTGGGAGAGTTTCTCCAAATATTCCCTCTCCCCCATCTCCTTGCCAGAGGAAATATATGTCAATAATGAAATCTTTAGCAAAGGAGATCCTAGAACTACATATGATGGCGTATGCTCATGAAATACATGCCAGGCTGATTTAAAATGAGCAGCATAAGGGAAGACTTACTGCAAGAGCTTAGCCACATTCCTATGGGCTTTTCCTGAACAGAGCCGGCTTCAGTAACCGAGGAATCTGTCATGACTCCAAACGGGGGTGGGGTGGGGGGACACATCACAGCTTTCAAGTCCAAGGGAGTCTTACACTTTCCAATATTTATATTGGACATTACATAAGGCAGAAGGGATTTTTATAAAGACAACAGTTGCTGTTTCAGATGGTCCGCAAGAAAGACAGAATAACCATGCCCAGCACGCTGAAGGGTAAAACCGAGAGAATTTTAACACATTTGAAACTGGCAGCCCTGACTCCTGGCTATGTTTTAAATTAAGGAACTATCATAGGATCAAAACAGCTGTAATTATCAGGATTGCAGTAGCTGGCTGGGGGTGGAGGAAGTGAGATGAGATTATGCTGTGAGAAACAGCTCCTTGGAGACTAGTTCATTTCATTCATAGCTTCCTTTGTGGCTTCTCTTTATTCCTCATATACCATTGTGTACAGCAACAGTTTCTTGTTCTATGAAACCTTATACACAACTTGTCTGGTCTGTTTTTTAAAACTTGTCCCATTATATGTATTAAGGCAACAAAGATCATCATAAAACATAGTCATGCTGAAGATCTAAAGACAGCCATAGGCTGTGGTCAAAGAGTCATCTCATCTCCCTGCCTTCATTACTGTTCCCACCACCTGTGAAACTTTGAGTTTATGGACTGCTGTTTAATATTATAAAGATTGGGGGGAAAGATGTTGGTACACCGTGCTGATCTACGAGGGAAATAAAGCATGATTTCATCGAGAGCATCTCTACAAGAGAGCTGTACGTTGAAATAGCTAGGTGCTATCAGCAAACAAAAACTGGAGAAATCTGACAAGCAGGGCTTGGAAGTTAAGATGGAAAATGAACATAGGATGGTTGAAAGAAAGGAAGCCAGGGATGTGTATGGCAGAAGATGCAGGAGGCAGACAACAAGACAAAGCAGAGCTGTAGATTCGAGAGGAGCTATGATTTATTACTAGAGATGGAGGTATTTATATTCGTATATACGAATATCCCTGCACAGCTGGAGTTAACTAGGGTCCAGCCACTGGGGCCAGAGTGTTCACTCATGCACCTGGCGGCAGCCTCACTCATCCTTCCAATCACTCTCGGAGCCCTACTCTCTTCCTGCTCATCTGGCCACTTGGCAGCTGTGCAGGGAGATTCGTCCTCCCTCCCCTTGCTTGGAGTAGATAGCTGAGCAGGAAGAGAGCAGGGCTTCAGCAGTGATTGGAAGAATGAGCAAGGCCGCCGCCGCCATCGGAAGCATGAGTGGATGGTCTGGCCCCTGCTGTGCAGGGGTATTCATATGAATACAAATACTCCCATCTCTATTTATTACTCAAGAAGGCTCAAGAAGAGAGTTTTGAAGAGCCTACATGATTATAAGTCAGTGTGCTAACTGGACATGGCTCATACAATCAGTGAAAGTTGTCACCCAGATCTTTGACTATTAAATGTCAAGTAAATACATATTTTTTACAAGGAGAGATGAGGACTTAAATCACAATTCTATACTTGCGAATAGAATTAATAAATTTATTATAAAATATATTAAAGAGGATCAGAATGGTTTTTTAAAGGGTAGGCAAATGGAGAATTTAACTAGGAGGGTATTGAATATTTTATACAATATAGAAAAAGACAAATTGAAGGCAGGTATTTTATCATTAGATATATTTAAGGCATTTGATTGCGTGGAATGGCCAACATTAAAGATTTTGTTAAAAGGCTGGGGTTTTGGAAAGAAATTTAGGGGGATAATAGATCAACTATATCTGGAGAATACCTCTGTAGTAATAGTTAATGATGGGATTACAGAACAAATAGCTTTAGGCCGAGGCACTAGACAAGGTTGCCCTCTTTCTCCAGTTCTGTTTTGCTTGATTATTGAAATGTTGGCAAATGTAATAAGGAATGATGATTTAATCGAAGGTATGGGGAAAAAGAATAAAATAAAGATTAATCTATTTGCTGATGATTCCTTGTTGACAGTGAAAAATCCGTTAGAATGTGTAGATAAAATTAGAACTCATTTAGAAAAATTTGGTAGAATAACTGGATTATGTGTAAATTGGCAAAAATCTGAATTAATGTTATTTAATCACAATAGAGTAGAACAAGAAAGGTGTGTTGAAAAATATGATTTCAAATTATGTAAATCAATTAAATATTTAGGAATAGATCTAGCAAAAAATATTCAAAAAATAAAGGAATATAATTATAATAAACTAAAGGAAGTGATTAAAAACAAATTACAGGAATACAGTAATTTTAAGCTATCTTGGTTTGGAAGGATTGCATTGATAAAAATGAAAATCTTACCAAAAATTATTTTTTTATTTAGAATGTTACCAATACAGTTAACAGAGGATGATTTGAAATTTTGGCAAGGAATAATTAATAAGTACTGTAATGAAGGGAAGAGATCTAGAATAAATAAAAAGTATTGGTATAAAACAAAACAAAAAGGTGGTATAGGTTTACCAAATATAAAAAATTATTATTTGGCTAGCCAATTGAGGTTTATTGGGGAAATTATATATAATCCAGAAAGGCTAATTTGGTGGGAAATGGAATCATCAGAATTACAGGCAGATATAGAAAAATATTTATTCGGTATAGTTAACAAAGATAAAATAAGTGAAATTAATAACCCATTTTTAAAGACATTGTTAAATATATGGTATAAGTGCAAAAAGAATTTATGTTCATCATACTCCCCACTTGGATTAGTGACAGAAATAGAAAATTTTCCTACCAATATGAAAGTGTATGTGGATCTATTTAAAGAAAAGAAAGTGATTAGATTGAAAGATTGGTTGTATAAAATGAGATCGACAGATCAAATGAAACAAACTCTTCAGAATAGGAGCATTTCATGGTTGAATTATATACAATTAGAAAGATGGACTAATGAATGGGTAAATAAATATAATAAAGGTAGAGAATATACAAAGTATGAACAATTTTTATTGTCATATGAGGACATTCGGATGACTGACTCAGTGAAAGGTACTGTGAGTAAAATTTACTTACTTCTTAATTTAGAGGAAGAGGAAAGTGAGAAAGAAGGATTAAAAATAGTGTGGGAGTAAGATATTGGGAAAAGAATAAATGAAGAAGAATGGAGGATGATATGGAAAATTAGGGTGTTAAGATTTATGTCAGTAAGAATAAGGGAAAAAAATTTAAAACTTAGTTTAAGATGGTATTTAACACCGTCAAAATTAAATAAAATTAATGCCAATCATCCGAATGTCTGTTGGAAATGTGGGAAGGAAATTTGTACATACTTTCATATGTGGTGGGAATGTGAAAAAGTGCAAAGATTTTGGAAACAAATTTTTAAAGAATTAAGCTACATATGTGAAAAAGATATAGAATTTAATGCTGAGATTGCTTTTTTATCAATATATGAGAATGTGGAATATGACAAAATGACTAAAGAATTGATAACCAATTTATTAACAGCAGCTAGATTGATTATAGCTAGGCAATGGAAATCAAAAGTCGAATTGCAAATTGAAGAATGGTATAAAGAAATATGGAATATAGCAATAAATGATAAATTAACTTGTAACTTAAAGGTTAAGAAAGGAGAGTTGAAAAAAAATAACTTTTATGATATATGGGGTAGATTTTTGGAATATGTATTAATAAGAGGAAAAGGGAAAGCTCCAAATCAAGAATCAATGCAGTTTTGGAGAAGAGGACAATAGAAGAAGAGGAAGAAGAAGAACAATAAGGAAGAGGAAGATTATGGCAAGAGGTCCCGCATATGGTGGTGGGGAACACAGTTAAATTGTATTTTAGTTTGTATGTTATATGTTTTTGTTTATGTTATAGTTATATAATAATTAAAAATAAATAAAAAATTTTAAAAAATCACAATTCTTTGCAGATTTGTGAAAACAAGATTCACAATTTAGCAAAGGCAAACATTTAACCCAGAGCTTGGAAAAAATTTTCCTTTTCCTTTTTCCCCTTTTGTTCTTCCTTCCTTTCCTGGACCACAGTGTCTGGAATCTCTGGCCAACAGCCATGTCAGCTATGGGATTTCAGGAGCTGTAGTCCCAGAAAGAAAGAAACTTTTCTGAATTCTGATTTGGCACCATACCCTTCTATTTCAGAGTCTAAGCCAATAATACAAAGTCTCAATCTACACACTCAGATCTGTAAAGTTGGGTAGAAGCTCCAGTAGTAGCAGAGAGACAGAAGACAATAAAGTGTATGTTTGTGTGTGTATGTGTGGAAGAGTATTGAACAGCAGGCTGAGAGAGAAAAAGAATAGGGGAACTGAAAAAAAATAAACCTAGAAAATAGAAGTCGATGCCTTTCAGCTGGACAAAATACAGTTTGGCCTGCAGTGGTATTACACCTAGAAATGAAATGCGAGGAAAATTCCATTTTGTCAATCCAGAGCACAGTTTTTTAAGCCTGCAGTAATGTATGTGTTGAGGGACTCTCCCCTAAAATAATTCAATGACTCGGAAAACACATTAAATATTGCATTTTTAAAATGTAATTACCCAGGCGGGGGGCAATACAGCATCAAGGGCTGTGTAATTCCCCAACCCCTGCACGTAAGATTAAACCACTTTTCTTCCCAGAACAACATGAGAATGAGCAAAGACCTAATGGGAACACATTTCTCACACACAGGAAAAAGAGTCAGGAATGGATTTTAGTACACACTCCGTTGCTCCTATGTGCAGCAGCACAGCGTCCCCCAGGACCATAGCTCTCACTGCAAACTGCCACACACAGCAGGCAAAATGCAATTCCTTCAGGACCTGCTTCTTGAGTCATGTTAGTCTGCTCAATCTCCTTGGGTGGTGTGGAGAGATTCTTTCTCTTGGTAGTTCCGGAGGGAAGAGAACAGTTCAGTTCCTCCACTGTTGGGATCAAGCCACATTGTTGCTTTAATGTCTGCATGCAAGAATGTGTGTTGTAGACATGTAAACTTCTGGGTTTGAAAGGAAGGACCAACTGCTATTAACAAGTGATATTTGAAAATCTCAATGTAAGACAAAAGTATTCCCAGAAGCTTCGTGTGCATTACCTCAGTAATCCTTATCCTGTGTAATAGGTGAGAAACTAAAGAAGAGTGTGTGTGGCTTCCATGAAGTCACCTAGATTGCAAACATAAAGGTACTAATGGTGAGCATAGGATACCTCCTCAGTAGATTATTGGTCCATCTAACCCCATGTTGTCAACTCTGATCGGCAGACCTCTCCTGGTTTTCAAGCAGGATCCTTTCCTAGCACCATCTGGTATTCTCGGGTAATCTCCCACCATGTAATTGTTTAGTTTCTGAAAGGGAGATGAAACTGAAGTATACAAGGTGGTATATGCCAACCTGCCCATGCACATGTAATCTTAATCATTGTTTCAAGGTAAAGGAATTACTGTATGCAAGGCAGCATATATCACTTTCACTTGAATGCGGCAATTAGAAGCATTAAACCTAGGACAGAGTCAAGCAACCGCTAGCCAAGTGTTGGTTACTTTAAATCTAACTGTGCAAAAACTGCTCCAGGTGGGAGATTCAGTTGTGTGTATGTCTCCAGGATTGCTCTTCTGACCCATCATGCCTTCAAAACCAAGTTTATTTGGAACTCTTTTATGCCCTCTTGCTTTGTCTTCCACTTCCCAGCAAAAGGAAACAGGAAGAGACAGCTGGCAGATGGATTCACAGAGTTGTTGTTGTTTTTAAATAGATTGACAGTTCTCTTGTCTGAAAATAAATGAGACTTCCTGCTTCTTTAGCTGCAACGTTTTGATCTTCTCAGGGGTGCAGAGTAGACAGCTGCCCATGAAGCACAGAAATCTTTTTGGATTCGATGTAGTTATCTCTTGGAGCATGTAAAGGCACATGTCTTATTTTCTATGATAACTTGGTCTTAAATGTTAAAGCATTTAGAACATGCCCTATGAATGACCACAAACTGTTAGGTTGGGGGGATAGAATATGGGGGAGAAATAGTTTATAAGAGCCCTACAATACAATCTAATGCAATGAACTGCTGGATAACTCAGTGGTTTAGGTCTCTGACTGCAGAGGGTTCTGACTGTTGGGGGATCAGTTCCACACTGTGCCTTCCTGACAGGGGCTGAACTTGATGATCCATAGGATCCCTTCCAGCGCTGCATTTCTATGATGATGATAATCATTAGATCTTGGAAACACTAGCATTAAAAGTCACATGTGCTACATCCAGAATTGATTCATTGCTGTGAATCATCTTAATGAATGTGATAAATTAATTTGCTACATTAAGAATTAATGGTGTCTTCTTGTTGATTTTTTAACAGTAATAAATACCAATAAAGGTATTACTCATGCTTTTTTTTGTAATTTAGTGCAATAATGATAATACCTTTTAAAAAATTAGTTAGCTAAAAATGCCCTCAAGTCTTCATTCTTATTGGATGACGGAACAGAATTAGAACACACTTCTGTTGACCTGACATTTGATGGCCTGCTAGGGAATGACAGAAAGTGCCAGAAACCGAACCCAGTTTGGTCTCAATGAAAACAACACAAAACAGAGCCCCTAAAAGGTGTTATTTTCTCCTTGGATTTGGCAAGATTAGGCAGGCAGGCAGCTCTTGCCTGTGGAGTCAGATTCCTTTGGAATTTGCATGCCAGATTGCTTCGTTCCAATGCCTTGTCATTAAATGGGCCATAAGGTAAAGAAACATAAAAACAAATATTGTCTGCCACTGGGAGGGGCCTTTCTGGAGTTGCCACCACACCCTGTCAGGATACACATATTTTTCCTTTTAAGATCTCTTTTCCTGGCAGCACACATCTTTCAAATGCTTAGCAAAGCCATCCCAAGATGTTGGGCTGCTAGAGGCAGAGCAACCAATGGCATCCCCTACCTCTTGTGTTCAGGTGCATAATGCACAAAGCCAGACAAATTAGTTTGGCATAGGTGACATAAAATCCAGAACACATCCACACATCCTTCATGGCGAAAATATAACAACAAAATAAATAGTAAACCATTTGCTACCCTTTCATGACATCCAAGATCTGCTGCCTGAAGTAGCTGCATCAGTCTGCCCAATGACAGGGCCACCTCTCCTGCATCAGCATACCCAAAATACAAAAGAACTGTATGAATTTAAATACATAATGTGCTTTCTTTTTCAAGAAGATGAGTATCATCTTATATGCTTCAGTTTGTATATGTTAAGTTAAATATCATGCTCTGTTGAGTTGAGAGCCAATGTGGTGTAGCAGGTAGAGTAATGGACTAGGACTACAACTCAGGAAAACCTGGGTTCAAATCCCTCCTTGACCATGAAAACTCACTGGAGGTGGCACTGGTAAAACTGGTAAAACTGCCCCTTAAATATCTCACATTAAATATCTCATGCCTATTATGTTTGCCAGAAGTTACATGTACTTGACGGCATTTAACAGCAATATGATGCAACACATCTTGACTTCAGCAAAGTTTTTGAAAAGTGCCTCATGATATTCTGATTAGTAAGCTAACTTGCTTATCAATGGCTTCTTCTCAAACTGAGAGGAAGTAACAAGCAAGGTATCACAATGCTCAGTCTTGGACATGGTGATTTTCAACATTTTAAACAATTATTTGGATGGAGAAGTGCAGGGTATGATTATCAAATTTGTGGGTCACATAAAATAGCTAATATCTTGGAAGAAGGAAACAGAATTCAAAGAGATATTGATAGGCTTGAGTGCTGATCTCAAAACAACAGCATGAAATTTAACAAGGGTAAGTGCAACTTCTACATCTAGGAAAAAGAAACCAAATGCATAATTATACGATTGGGGATATTTGGCTCAGCAATACAAAATGCAAAAAGGTTCTTGGAATTGTAGATTACATGCTGAATATGAGCTAACAGTGCAATGTGGCTGCAGAAAACACAAATGCTAGTTTAGGCTGCATTAACACAAGTATAGTCTCCAAATTCCATGAAGTACTAGTTCCCCTCTGTTTGATACTGGTTAGTACTATGTACTGTGTTCTGTTCTGGACACTGTACTTTAAAAAGGATGCTGACAAACCCCAAGAAGGTCAGAGAAGGGCAAGAAGGATGCTCAGGAAGCTGGAAAGCAACCCCTATGATGAAAGACTGAACAATGTGGGCATGTATGAACCTGAGAAAAGAAGACTGAGGAGAGATGTGATAACAGTCTTCAACTACTTGAAAGTTTATTAATCTAGGTCAGCCAACATTTGTCAGATTTCGGAGGGGGGTGGGGGTTACGGGGTCCCTTACAAATCTTTTAAAAGTTTTGAAAGGGATCTGTGCTACTTTTTAGAACGGGTTTAATGTGCATGCTTAGGGTAGGGGGCTGCTTAACTGGGCAGCCTTCCAACTATGTTGTTGTTTAGTCGTTAAGTCGTGTCCGACTCTTCGTGACCCCATGGACCAGAGCATGCCAGGCCCTCCTGTCTTCCACTGCCTCCCGGAGTTTGGTCAAATTCATGTTCGTAGCTTCGATGACACTGTCCAACCATCTCGTCCTCTGTCGTTCCCTTCTCCTCTTGCCTTCACACTTTCCCAACATCAGGGTCTTTTCCAGGGAGTCTTCTCTTCTCATGAGATGGCCAAAGTACTGGAGCCTCAGCTTCAGGATCTGTCCTTCCAGTGAGCACTCAGGGTTGATTTCCTTCAAAATGGATAGATTTGTTCTCTTTGCAGTCCAGGGGACTCTCAAGAGTCTCCTCCAGCACCACAATTCAAAAGCATCAATTCTTCAGCGGTCAGCCTTCGTTATGGTCCAGCTCTCACTTCCATACATCACTACTGGAAAAACCATAGCTTTGACTATGTGGACCTTTGTCGGCAAGGTGATGTCTCTGCTTTTTAAGATGCTGTCTAGGTTTGTCATCGCTTTCTTCCCAAGAAGCAGTGGTCTTTTAATTTCGTGGCTGCTGTCACCATCTGCAGTGATCATGGAGCTCAAGAAAGTAAAATCTGTCACTGTCTCCATATCTTCCCCTTCTATTTGCCAGGAGGTGATGGGACCAGTGGCCATGATCTTAGTTTTTTTGATGTTGAGCTTCAGACTATTTTTGTGCTCTCTTCTTTCACCCTCATTAAGAGGTTCTTCAATTCCTCCTCACTTTCTGCCATCAGAGTGGTATCATCTGCATATCTGAGGTTGTTGATATTTCTTCCAGCAATCTTAATTCTGGTTTGGGATTCATCCAGTCCAGCCTTTCGCATGATGTATTCTGCATATAAGTTAAATAAGCAGGGAGACAATATACAGCCTTGTCGTACTCCTTTCCCAATTTTGAACCAATCAGTTGTTCCATATCCAGTTCTAACTGTTGCTTCCTGTCCCACGTATAGATTTCTCAGGAGATAGATTAGGTGATCAGGCACTCCCATTTCTTTAAGAACTTGCCATAGTTTGCTGTGGTCCACACAGTCAAAAGGCCTTTGCGTAGTCAATGAAGCAGAAGTAGACGTTTTTCTGGAACTCTCTGGCTTTCTCCATAATCCAGCGCATGTTAGCAATTTGGTCTCTAGTTCCTCTGCCCCTTCGAAATTCAGCTTGTACTTCTGGGAGTTTTCAGTTCACATACTGCTGAAGCCTATCTTGTAGGATTTTGAGCATAACCTTGCTAGCATGTGAAATGAGTGCAATTGTACAGTAGTTGGAGCATTCTTTGGCACTGCCCTTCTTTGGAATTGGGATGTAGACTGATCTTTTCCAATCCTCTGGCCACTGCTGAGTTTTCCAAACTTGCTGGCATATTGAGTGTAGCACCTTAACAGCATCATCTTTTAAGATTTTAAATAGTTCAACTGGAATGCCATCCCCTCCACTGGCCTTGTTGTTAGCCATGCTTTCTAAGGCCCACTTGACTTCACTCTCCAGGATGTCTGGCTCAAGGTCAGCAACCACACTATCTGGGTTGTCCGGGACATCCAGATGTTTCTGGTATAATTCCTCTGTATATTCTTGCCACCTCTTCTTGATGTCTTCTGCTTCTGTTAAGTCCCTACCATTTTTGTCCTTTATCATGTCCATCATTGCACAAAAGGTTCCTTTAATATCTCCAATTTTCTTGAACAGATCTCTGTTTTTTCCCTTTCTATTATTTTCCGCTATTTCTTTGCACTGTTCATTTAACAAGGCCCTCTTGTCTCTCCTTGCTATTCTTTGGAGGTCTGCATTCCATTTTCTGTAACTTTCCCTATCTCCCTTGCATTCTGTTTCCCTTCTCTTCTCTGCTATTTGTAAGGCCTCGTTGGACAGCCACTTTGCTTTCTTGCATTTCCTTTTCTTTGGGATGGTTTTTGTTGCTGCCTCCTGTACAATGTTACGAGCCTCCATCCATAGTTCTTCAGGCACTCTGTCCACCAAATCAAGTTCCTTAAATCTGTTCTTCACTTCCACTGTGTATTCATAAGGGATTTGGTTTAGATTATACCTGACTTACCCAGTGGTTTTTCCTACTTTCTTCAGTTTAAGCTTGAATTTTGCTATAAGAAGCTGATGATCAGAGCCACAATCAGCTCCAGGTCTTGTTTTTGCTGACTGTATAGAGCTTCTCCATCTTTGGCTGCAGAGAATATAATCAACCTGATTTCGGTATTGCCCATCTGGTGATGTCCATGTGTAGAGTCGCCTCTTGTGTTGTTGGAAAAGAGTATTTCTGATGACCAGCTTGTTCTCTTGACAAAACTCGATTAGCCTTTGCCCTGCTTGGTTTTGAACTCCAAGGCCAAACTTACCTGTTGTTCCTTTTATCTCTTGACTCCCTACTTTAGCATTCCAGTCCCCTATAATGAGAAGAACATCTTTCTTTGGTGTCAGTTCCGACCTGAGGGGCTCATCTTCCAGCGTCATATATTTTAGCCTTTTGTTTCTGTCCATGGAGTTTTCTTGGCAAAGATACTGGAGTGGCTTGCCACCTGCTCCAGGTGGATCGCATTTAGTCAGAACTCTCCACAATGACCTGTCTGTCTTGGGTGGCCCTGCATGGCATAGCCCATAGCTTCTCTGAATTACTCAAGCCCCTTCGCCACGACAAGGCAGCAATCCGTGAAGGGGCATCCAACTATAGGCACATCTTAATGCCTGTCTATTGTGGACGTGTATTGACACCAGCATTACAAGGCACACCAAGTCTGAACTGAACTGAACTGACTGGGTACATTTTTAAGGGAACTCCCATGATTAAAAGGACCCTTTCCCTCTGAAAAGTAAGTTATATATCTTTCATAATCCCCCACGGGTTTGTGGGATCTTACTGTGAACTCTCAGTCAAGTTTAGCTTGTCTTTCAAGTGGAAAAAAAATGCCAGCCTTTTACACAGAGCCATGTTTTGTCATTAGATTGGCTGATCACACACTTCTGAGTTAATCTAAGGTGGCCTCAGAGAAATACATCCTTGAAGCTGCTGAAGCAAGCTTGTTCTATGCAAAGGTGGTCTAGACCGGATCAAAGAAAACTCATTTTTCTAAAATAAGATTTAAGTGGAAGGAAACTGGCTAGCTTTAAATTCTATGCAGCATTCACTTAACATATCTAGATCTAGATCTATATTAATTGCAAACAGACAGAATGCCAGCCAGCAAGGCCTGGAGAAGAATCACACCAGCCTATCATGCTTAGTGTCACCTTGGAGTTCTTCTGCATGGCTAATTTGTCTCATTATTTTGACCATGCCATTCCCGAAGGTTTTCTGCACAGGCTTCTATTACTGTTTCATGTGAAATACAGCTCTCCTGTATGCCTCTAAAGCTGTAGTTCTAAACCCACTTGCTAGGAAGCAACGCCTATTATACACAGCAGTAGTGACTTTTGAATAAACATGCATAGGCTTGCACTGTCAAAGATCTTGCAGCAATTTAATTTGTAGCAGTCATTTTTCTGCTTTCTTCCAGTACTAAAGACCAGTGATTTCCAATATTAACTGGTAATATTTATGTTTCCTCTCAGGTTTATTGCAGTGATATGGCTTTTTCCTTTGTTCCATAACTTTTCTCTCTCAGTTCTTCTAACATGGATTTCACTACATTTCCTTCCCTGTGTCCACACTGCCTTTCTACTAGAACAGTAGAAGACAGAGGTTATTGTAGTTCCCATCTGTTGTTCTGGTGCAATGTTAACAGAGCTTCTTTCTTCTTTCCCCCATGCCTCTTGCCCCAACCAGGCAGGGGCTGTGTTGTAAATTTTACAGAACAGTACTTTGTATGCATAAAGTACTATAGAAGCATCAACAGTGTTGCTGAAGTGGAGGACAAATGATAGGTTACGCAATTAGAATAATGTCCATGCGATCAAATATGCACCACAAACAAATTCCTGATAATGCACCTAATCGAGGCAGATTACTTGCATGAAATCTGGAAGACATCAGCACGGCACTAATGGAGAAGATCAACAATTAATGATGACCTCCAAACACGAGAGGTAAAAATGAACAGCGACATCAGTAAGCAATTTAAGTCAACTTCCCTGTTTATGTATTCTGATGGATGACAAGATCACAAAATACTCACATAGTTCAGAATTAATAGCAATACACAGGTCACAAAATTGTACTTCTGAGTCCAAGCGGGCAGAAATCATGCAAATAAGATCTAAGAGCGGCCCCTTCTTTTGTTGAATAGTCCAGTGCCATTTTTCTGTCTTCAAAAATGAATGAAGAACTTAAACTACATGTCATTGTCAGCACGCCCCTGAACTCCAGTAAGAACCCCATGGCAAAGAGAAACTGGTTCAGCAATCTTACTATCTCCCAGGATGAGGTGACTTCATTGCACCCCAACACACCTGCCAGAAATAATCCTGTCCAGCAGTCATAGAGTCATAGAGCTGGAAGAGACTACTGAGGCCATCCAGTCCAACCCCCTGCCATGCGGGAACATCCATCAAAGTACTCCCAACAGATGGCCATCCAGCCGCTGCTTAAGAACCTCCAAAGAAGGAGACTCCACCACCCTTCGAGGCAGCCTATTCCACTGCCGGACAGCTCTGACCATCAGGAAATTCTTCCTAATGTTCAGATGGAATCTCTTTTCCTGTAGTTTGAAACCATTGCTCCGTGTCCTAGTCTCTGGAGCCCTGGAAAGCAAACCTGTCCCCTCTTCAACATGACATCCTTTCAAATATTTAAACATGGCTATCATGTCCCCTCTCAACCTTCTTTTTGTAAGGCTAAAGATTCCCAACTCCCTAAACTGCTCCTCGTAGGACATTGCTTCCAGACCATTAACCATTTTAGTTGCCCTCCTCTGGACACATTCCAGATTGTCAACATCCTTTTTTAATTGAGGTGCCCAGAACTGGACACAATACTCCAGGTGAGGTTTGACCAAAGCAGTCCCAGAAAAACACTCATTTAACAGCCAAGGGAAGGATACTCTGGCCTTCACTATTATCCAGAAAAACAAGGTTTACTATGCAGTTTTTAAAATCATTTTAAAACGGTGAGTCACCTTTTTGCTCTCTATATTGAAATGTAGGCTATAAATATTTTAACTTTAGAAAAGAGACGATTGTGGCATGAAAAGCATACACCAGCGTCCTTCAGCATGGTATTCCAAACGCTATGTAATACAACTCCCATCAGCCCCAGCCACCAAAACCTGGTGAGAGATGATAAGAGTTCTAGTCCAAACATTGAGAGGCCACCAAACTGGGAGGAGACAGCTGTATGCATTCTTATTCATTAGTTATTATATTTTATTTAGCCATTGACTAAAAACCTGTGCTCATGGTAGCTAACAAATTATATTAGAAAGGATTTAACACAAGACAATATATCCTTACACTTTTATGGAACACAAGACTGGGAACTAGAGATGGGCATGAACTGACACAATGGTGGTTTGTGATGGTTTGTGGTTTGTCGGTGTCCACAAACTATGAACCATAGTGGTGGGTTTTTTTAAAGAACCATTTCATGGTTGCTCAGCTCAGGCCTGTCTCTAAATGAAGGTCAGCTACACAGAAAACCCTCCTTGATGGGTTCTTTCACGGTTCCCTATAATACAGCCCAATGGGCATTAAAACTACTTCCCATAATATCCTAATGAAGCACAGGGGCAGGAAGTAGGCCCCAGACTTGAGCAGTGGCAGAAGAAGGGAGGACGAGGCCCAGAGCAAGTAAGATAGGTGGTGGAGCTCATGAAGAGGGGAGGTTTTCTGAGGTCAGGGGAAATGAAACAAACAAAATGCCAATGATGAAAAAGTTTGGTGTTTCGCTTCATGAAAGCACAATTCCTGAACTGCCCACAAAATGAACCACGAACTGGCCCAGTTTGTGGGGGATTTTTTAGTTCATGCTCATCTCTAGTGGGAACTGATCACAGCTCTGAGAAGAGTGCATTCTACAATCTGGGAGAAAGCAGTCTCCCAGATTCTCATCAAGTAAGCCTGTATAGGTGGTGTTATTCTCAAGGCCTTTTTTGAAGATCACAACTAGAGATGAGCACGAATCAGAAAAATGGTGCTTTGTTTTGATTCGTGATTCATCAAGATTATGAATTTATTATTTTTCTTGGCAAATCGATGAATTGCTTCATCAATTTGTTTTTTACTTCAAATCCCTGTAAAATGCCTCCCCTCAAGCACCTAACAAACACCAAAATTGTAGGGAAACTTCCTCTGATGTGTGACATCACAAGGAGGGGCCCACAGGAAAATTTTCCCCAGTGAAGATTGGGTTTCAGACATCCAAATTATACACCCACAAAGTGGGTCCCCCCAGGAAAGTGTGCATTAGCAGCTGGCTTAGGGAAACCCAATCTTCACCAAACTTGGAGGAACTGTAGAGGAGTGTCATGGGAAGCTTCTATGTTGTTTTGGTGTATCTAGGTGTCTGAGGGGCCATTTTATACCCCAATGAAACAACAAATCAAAAATCACTAAAAATTCATGGATTCATATTCGTTGGGGGCATTGATTCGGACAAATATGAACCAACAAATTAGCACATTTTTGAACGAATCTGGTGATTCATTTTTTAATTCGTGCCCATCTCTAATTGCAACGTCTTCACAGGTTTGTAATGAGATAGGAGGACCTTTAAATAGCCAGGCCTGAAGCTGATTAGGGCTTTAAAGATCAAAATCAACATCTTGAATTGGACCTACCAGTGCAAGTCTTTCAATGTGGAATAATAACTTCTTGATTCCATGCACTGCTTACCAGACCCATACACCAGGTTTTCACAGGTTCCACATCATCTATAGTTATTTTCAGTCTTACTGAACATAAGAATCAGTGTATCATAAAGGCTGAGGAATGAACCAGCTATGATTTATTATGTCAAATGTCACCTCTGTAGTGAACTCATTGACACTTGGCAAACCACTCACTTTCATGATGCAATCACATGAACCTTCATCCCCTAACCTCATACTTTCCATATGTTCTAGACTTCAACTTCCATCAACCTTAACCAATGTGGCCAATGATCAGGAATCTTGGGAGCTGTAATCCAAAACATCTGGATGGCAGCGGGTGGAATGGGCTGTTGTAAACTCTTGCCTAGAAGAAAATCCAATTGAATTCAACAGAACTTCTGAAAAGTTGTATCTGAGTGCTGTCTAAGAGTTGTCAGTTTCCCAGTCCCACTAAGAGAATTAAAAAGGTATACTGACCTTTCATATTAGGCATTTGTAAGTGCAGAGGACACTCTCTGAACATGTAATGGTGGCTCACATTTAAAAGATCTCAGACATCACCGCCAGAAAAGAACTTTAACTGAAGACTGAGTTACTGTAGGATCAGGTGGGTATATTAATGGTCTGACTTGGTAGAAGGTACTTCCTATGAGTAAATCATTGAAGAAGAAAGCAAATGAATGCTGAGTAGTGGCCAGCCCACTTTAGCTACTTTATCTACCCCAGCCAAAGTCTTCTGTGTCATATCTAAGTATACAATTCATCTCAGCTATCAATTGAAGCAGGTGGTGGTATTTTGTTTCCTCAGCTCACTAAATAAGAAAAGAAGTAAGAGGTGCTTAACTAGAGAACTGCTTTATCGGTTATTGAGAACATATGCAAAGCTTGAACAAAGTATGTATTTTCATACCCATCTCATCAAGACCCTTCTCAGCAAGTTGCAAAAGAAAAAGGCACAAATATTTTATTAAAATACTATCAATATTCATGTCAATTACCTATTCAGATCCAAATAACCTTTCTTCTCAAACATACTTTTTCTTGAAATATAGTTTCTTTCCCTCAAGTTGTTTACATCTTGACTGGTGAAATGAATCTTTGTAATAATCATATATTGTAAAAACCCCTTCAGAATACAAAGCCCAAATCTCATGTTCAGATGACTGCATAACCTTGAATGTAATTTCAGTTAAAGCAGATGTAGCTGCAAGAAGAGAGAGCTCTTAAGCTTTCAGATAGAGTTACAGTTCTCGACCTTTTCATCTCCTTCGTTAGAGTGCAAACATTCTGGTTATGAATAAGTCACATTCAGTCAGTCATTTTGCACTCATTAGCTATGATTGTGCATCATACAGACGTTCTGAATAATTAAGAAGGTTTTTTATAACCTATGTAGATTTGTCATTAAACCCCAACACCCCCCCCCTCCCATTTATACTATGCTTTGCTTGCAGAGACATACAATTAGGTATTATCCACTGTGAAGAATCTTTGAAAAACCAGTTTTGTAATCATCTTAGACCTGCATTGCTGGAAGGGATCCTATGGATCATTGAGTCCAGCTCCTATCAAGGAGGCACAATAGAGAATCGAACTTCCAGCCTTTGGCTCCGCAGCTAGATGCCTAAACCACTGAGTTGTCCAGCAGTCATATTTGAGATTATGTTCCTATTATTACGGCTCCTTTCTGTTTATATAAAGTCCATTCTGAGGTGCCATGAGAGACTGGTAACATATTCAAGATTATAAAATATGCATCATAGCAAAACATATAAATAACATCTGTAAACACAGCAATGAGGATATATCATGATAATGAGGCTGAGATCTGATAGGCACTGGAATCAATTAGGGACATGTCTATTTGAAATTTCTTTTCTCCTCTTCAAAATGTGGGGAGGAGGGATTAAAAGCATTTTTTTCCCCATGGCTGCTCATTTAAAATTGGCATTTTCACATGGCAGATGGCAGCATCGTCTCAGCGCGCTTTAGCTAAACTCATTCTTATTAAGGCTAAAGAAGTGTGAACAGTGCTAATTTCCTGCAGTACGGAAAATTGGATTGAGAGCATATAATTATTGGAAGATTCTCCTATTACCATATGCAAGAATGTACCATGTGCCAGTACATTTAGTTATTGAATAAGTTGGTTTGTAAGAGTGTGTTGACTTTCTTAAGCTTCTTTCTATTTGGAGGATTCACACTGAGGTGGTTTTGTAAATCATAGATTACCATCATTATTAGCAGCATGAGAGGAGGATAGAGTTACTCAACACCCTTGCTGAGGTTAAACAACACGACTACAAGCTTGCACCAGTGGAGTTATACAGCATGCTTGCACCCTTACAATCTGGAGTCAAGTCTGCATAGCAGGTTGAACTATAAAATACCTTGCATGGATTGCTGACCTGACACATAGCATGAACAGAATGAAGTCATGATTGTGTTATAATCTGTCAGATATTGGAAGATGGCTTTTAAAAAGTAATTTCTTGTTCAGCCCATTTCTGTTCACTTGGGGAGGGGGTGAGTTACTTGCCAATATTGCTTATTGTGTTACTCATTACTCTTCTGAGGGGAGGAAAAAATGAAAAGCGTATAACATGTGGGGAAAATCTCCTCATTATGCTCCCTCCAATGTAACACAAACAAATTGAGTAGTAAGTCTTATTTGTTGTACAAATACAAAAGTTAGCAGTCTGTGAGCCCCACAGGCATACTTAACAACCCCTGGCAGCGTGGTTAAGAAACCCCTCCTCCATACCCAATTTCATAAACTCCACACAGTCCGGATTGAGCCTAACAGGGTCTATTGTAACTGGAGAAGAGGAAACCACAACTGCAGGAATTCAGTCCGCTCCTGCCTCTCGTCTCAGTTCCACACTTGCCCCTGCACAGTCTGATACAGGCCCTAGTTAGCTCCACTGAGGCCTGTGAGTTCTTGGAGACTTGTAGAGCCAGCCTCCATGGAAGACCAAAAGAGGGTGCCTTGGGAAGGGTCAGCTTGTATGTCTGCAGTGAGAATGGGGCTCAGGGTTTGCCAGTGACAGGCAACAGCTGTTGTTGCTGGAGGCACAGCTGGCATTCCTCCTTCCTTTTTTTCCTCCAGCATTACCTCTGGGTAGGCATCAGGCTTGCAGGGTCTGCTGCTGGTTAGCAAAATCCAAATGAAACAACATAATAACATAATCAAGCATAGTAAAAACCAAATGACAACAGGTTGAAATAAACCAGGCGTTAAGCCCAGATGGCACGCAAGACCGAGCAGCAATACAGGGCAGGCAAGTTCAAAGGAGGCTGCCAACAAAGGCTTCTTGAAAGAGATGAGACTTCAGCAGCCTCTTGAAATTTGGGGAGGGGGGTGTAGCTCCATCAGGAGATGGTTCCCGAGACTTGATGCCACCACTGAGAAGGCCCAACTCCTTGTCAAAGATTTCCTGGCCTCCTTTGGTGTGGCTACTTGGAGGAGCATAGCCTGAGAGGCTCCGGTGGCATGGGCAGATGACCTTGGGGAAAGGTGCTCTGACAAGTAACATCGCCCCAAACTTTGAAGGACTTCGTCAGTAAGCATCAGTACCTTGAGCTTGACCAGGATGCAACCAGTAACCAGTGCAGATGAGCCAGGCCAGGGGAGATGTTATCAAATCTGCTCACACCTGCCACGAGCCTGGCTGCTGCACTCTGGACCCTCTGTAGTCTCTGGAGTCAATCTCAAGGGAAACCCAACATAGAGAGCATTGCAGTAGTCGATCCTGGAGATCTCCAACACATGCATCAATGTCCTGGACATGGCTGTCACTTGAGAGTCCAGGAGAACTCCCAGATTCCAGACTCAACCCCTAAGCAGGAGGTCTACACCATCCAGCCTAGGGAGAATGTCCCCTAACCTACCAGAGAAACCCCCAAGCAGAATGATCTCCATTTTGTCTGGATTCAGCTTGAGCCTGTTAGCCTTGGTCCATTCCAGCTCTGAAGACAGACACTGCTCAAACATTTAGACAGTATCCACTGCAGAGGTGGAAAAGGAGAGATAGAGCTGTGCATCATCAGCATACTGATGATGTTGTACCCCAAATCTTCAGATTACCTCCCCCAGTGCCTTCACATAGATGTTGAACCCTGCAGAACTCCACAATCAAGGGTCCAAGGGGCCGACAACTCATCCCCAAGCTGCACTATCTGGACATGGCCTCTGAGGAAGGACTGGAGCCTAATGCCAAGCCCCCAAGCCCCACCTCCAAGAGCCTATCCAGGAGGATATCATGGTTGATGGTATCAAAAACCACTAAGAGATCCAGGAGAACCAGCAGGATGTGAGCTCCCCTATCAGCCGCTAACAAAAGGTCATCCTTCAGCATGACCAATACTGTCTTTATTCCATGGCATGGCCTAAATCCGGACTGGAAGAGATCAAGGCAGTTTTCCTCCTCCAAGAATGTCTGGACCTGCTCCACCACCACCTACTTGATCACCTTGCCCATAAAAGGAGTACTGGGAATCAATTTATAGTTGCTAAGATTATCCTATCCCAAATTAGATTATTTCAGAATTGGCCAGATGATGGTTTCATTAACATATGAGGGAAGATAACATACTTCTCACTGCACAAGCAGATTCTACGCACATATCCCAGCAGGGCTTTTGATGCTGTATCTCCAACTCAGTGTAAATTTTCTTCCACCAGAAGCAGCGGTGGATGATAAAGCTAAATAGGGTTGGCAACCAGGTGGTGTGATGATGTCACATCCCGTGTTTTATATTGCTACAAATTATTGTAACAACATTGGTTCAAAGGCCTTGTAGGCCCCTTCCAACTAATTATTCTGTGACTGGATGGGAGATGTCAGCTATTACATGCAGCACCAGACAAGATTTCCAGGGTAAAGAGGAACATTATAAAAGGAACATAAATGGGAGGCTGGATCAAGAGTGGACATTGGATTCAAACCTTAGAATAGAATTGTAGACTGACTCAACCTGCTTGCCATGGAAGCTGTGGGGACAGCTGGGTACCAGCAATCAAAGCAAGAAACAACTCCGGAATATGATATTCAGCAATATGTAAGAATCAGAGTGTGGGAAGTTAAGAAAGGCAGCAGCAAAAATGGAACTGAGCAATGAAATATTTATTAAACAAACTGCAGCCAAAAGTATAAATATTTCATAGTGGAACATAGCTTTGACTGGCCCAAAATAGCTCTGAGGAGATTTTTCCCCACTTCCACTACTTTATTTAAGCTCTTTGAATGTTTGAATTTGTGCCAAATTGATTATCCCTTTAAAAATTCAAATGCTAGTGAAATAGTGCTCAAAGTCTGTCTGACCCGACACAAAATGCAGTGCATTACGTTCCTTTCAAGGGATTCCTGAGCATATGTCACTGCAATCACAGGCTTGCCATTCATCTACCCAGCATTGCCATGCACTATTTGCTGAAAATTGCTGAGCAGTGTTCAATAAGGTCGGAGGCCAAGGAGGACAGAGGGGATCTAGAGTTCTCCTTCCCACTTGGTCGTCCTCAACATTTTAGACTACCAGTCCCATTTCCCAACTGCTGGCCATGATTAGGAACCAGAGGTGTGCAGTTACATGCCACTGCCAGATTAAGGTAATATGTTCCACTTGTTCCTAATTACAACACACATTGATTGAAAAATAATAATAATCAACAACAATGAGCCTGGCAACACCTTAAAGACTAAATGAATTTTGTTTGTACTGCAGTGTACAGATGCACACTAGAGGTGTAGTTCTTTCAGTTTCCACTCTTTCTCCCTGACCTCAGATGTTCAGGCTGAGTGTGGATATATCTTGACTGTGGCACACAACATAAAAAGTAACGCACATAAGTTAATATAACACATTCACACCTGGGGTGGGCAAAATATGACCTTGCAGCTGTTGTTGGCCTACAGTTCCCAGTATTCCTCAACTATTGGCTACAACCACCTATTGCTACCCCTCCAACAAAAGCAATTAGGTTCATTTTATATTGGAAAATACATCTTACATGGGATAATTCAGTTTCTCAGGTTTGTTTGATTAAACCAACCAACAACTTTTTTGCCTTTAAACCATGAGATCTGCATGCAGCATGTCCTTTTCCGGTTGTGTATGCCAATGCACAAGATCTTATCTACTGGGTCTATCTCCCTGCAAACCATCTAGCCTGACAACACCTATTTCTGAGTCCCTTTTGGAGTTGCAGCAAAGAGAGGGCCAGCCTTGCCCAGTCCTCCTCCTGTCCTGGGAATGGTTAAGAGTTTTCCAACACAGAAAATGGCTTTCTTTCAAGAAACCCATTTAAATGCAAAAAAATGACCTTCTGTGGAAGATGAAGTGGGTGGGTGGAGGGGGGGGGTGACAATGAATTAAGTAAAAATAAAATGAACTTCCTTATCAGCAAAGAACGAAGGGCTACACAAACAAGGGCTATCAATATTTTCCTCTAGTCCCCACAATTATTTATAAATTTTGCATAAGTGACAACTCAATACTAGTGCCCAGTAGTTTCTGGAAAGTTAAGCAAAACCCATCTTGTCTGGCAAAAACAGTAATAATACTAGGGCACTACAAGACCATACAGTATGGTAAATCACATATCTTTTTATGATGACATACATCATAAAACATCATTGCACACAATTTCAACATTTTTACTGAACAGATATTGAAATATTAAGTGGCTCAATATCCCATTTCCATAGAATCCACATACATGCCCCACCTTCAAATATCCTGGAAACTTAGCTTCATTTTCTCTGTTTCAAGAGCACAATTCCTTGCCATTGGGGTATAGCAGAATTTTCACCAAAGCATACACTCAAAGAAAAATTAATCTAACTTAAGGCTTGGCCATACAGCTAATTTGGAGTGGGCTGGTGTGGGCTAAATAAGATGTCGTAAGGTCAGGTAAAGATCAGTATATCATATGATGCAAACTTTGCATTCATGTGGCATACACACCTCAAGAAACCCTATTTCGTCTGCCTCCTTTAAGAAAATCTGTAAAGAAAGGAGGGGGATCCCCTCCTTGACCCTTCCTATCTCCTTTTACTTCCAGGAGGAAGCTTCAAATTAAAAAAAAAATCTCTAAAAGGTAGAGTGCATCAGTAATGCTCTGGTTTTTTACAAAAATAAATGTCACTTCCTTCCTCTGGTCCACAGAAGGGCAGAGGAAGTAAGTTATTAATTTCCCTATTTCTCAATATCATTAAGTGGTTAAGCTGTCTGTTTAGACCACTAATGATTATAAGCAAGAAGCTCCGCTTTGGTTTGTTCCCAAAGATCATACACCTTGGAAATCAACCAAAATGGAGTGATCCTATCAGAACCTTAAAAAAGAGTAGGTCTTGACAGGGACTCAGAAAGGTGTAGGTGGGAACACTCTGGGGGTGGGCTGGTTCATCTGATCACCAGAAAAATGAGGAAATCAGCCTGTCAGTGCAATTAAACAGCAGTGTGGTCACCCTCCTAGTTACAAATTGCTAAAGTAAATGCTTTCTTATGACAGACTTCTGTCCAAAAATAAATATGATAAATAAATAAATAAATAAATGTGATTTAAACAGATTCTTTTTTCTTTCTTTCTTTTCTTTAGGATTGCTATCCACTGTCACTTACAGATAGAGTTTTATGTTTTTAACAGTTATGACAAAAGGTGATATGCAGCAGGTGAAGCCTTTTCCATCCTAGCAATGCAATAGTGGCAAACTAGTGGCAGCTGCTGAATTGCTGCTGATGCAGCTGCTAGAGCAGGGGTGGGCAGCTTGTGCCCTTCCAGGTGTTATTAGACTTCTATTGCCACCTTCTCTTACCACTGCCTAGGCCTGATATAACAACTGGAGACTCTTAAAGAACACAGCTCTGTGTTAGAGGAGCCGAAGCTCAGAAGTGGAAGTGGGAATCAATGGTCTGGATCAGATCAAAGCTAGAGTAAACCATTTGAACACACTCGTTTTATTTTAATGTTGATTAACCATTTAGGAAATGATTCAGTAAGAATTTTCTGCCTGGAACTATCATTTGGGTTTAAGCTTTGATTACAAACTACTTTTTGTTTATAAAGGAAATCACAGAAATTATGCACACCTATGCAAGCATTACCCATTCTTCTCCTTAAAGGGATCCACTATTAAAAAGGGATCCACTATTCTGTGGATCCTCTATTATATGTGGCTGTTGAGCCAGCAGACAGTATATGTTCTTAGCAGGCAAAATGTCTCACCCTGAAGTTAGGGCATGAGGTGTTCCCTTTTCAGATCACAAGCTACCCAACTGTGTACCCTTCTATGTAACTCATTGTCTATTTAAAAATGTCCACAGTGTGCTTAACCGCAGAACAGGGAGCAAGTTTAAGATTCTGTAGGAATCTTCTGCCTACAGATTACATTGTGCATTTGTCTGAGGGCATGGTGGGTGTTAGGCCAGATACGGTGACCTTGATGTTTGCAACTTAGGCCTGCTGTTGAGAAGTAGACAGCAGTCAGTGACCTGAAAATGTACATGCCCGCTATAGCTCAGATTTGTCCCTTGCACTGGACAAAACACAGAGGTTTTTGAGTAGTCAGGGAGCCAAACCAAAGACATACGTGATGGTCTTTATATTAGCAGAGCCAGAGATTTTGTAAAAAAAAAAAATTAATTGGAGCCTAGCCCAGCTTGAAGCCTCTCTCAAGGAAAGATAACAATCTAATTGCAGAATTCCTCACCTATCTGCACTCGAAATAAACTACTCATAGAAATGCCCATCTGCCTTTCCATGAGAAAACCTAAATGGAATGTGTGCATTTTAATCTAAATTTTACAGTGCTAAGTACAGTTTTACACACTGGGGTGCGCAAAGTCCAGTCCTAGGCATGAGGTTCTGTTGGACTCCAGGTGCAGTTCTTTTGGAGAGGCTGGCTAGAGCTGATGGGAGCTGGAGTCCAAAACTATCTAAAGGGCCACACTTTGTCTACCGCTGGTACATATGCTCAGTTGGAAGCAAGACTCACTGAATGTCCTAAATCAACTGCTGAATGGAGAGTCAGCCCTTACCTATATCCCATTGACCGAGTGGGTCTACTGTAGTTGTGATTACCAATGGATCCAGGTTAGAGTGTTTAGGATTGCAGCCATAATCAGTTTAAATACATGCAAGTTAAATATCCACATGCATTTTGCCATCAGTGATGCACTCTACAACAATGGTCTCTCCTATGATTTAAAGACCCAAAGCAGTAGTAAGATAATCCTCAATTACTGCAGTGGATGGAGAAAATCTGTGGACACAGAGATGCAGGGTCCTGTTTTACAGATAAAGGTATTTAAAAGTTCAGCACATCCAGCCTCAGGCTATTTTTTAATATACTGTGTTTTTCTGTCCTTCCTCCCTCATTGCTGAAATACAAGGGAAAGAAAAAACTGGTTTGCTTCTGGGGACAAAAAGTACTGGCAGGGTCTGAATGCTATTACACTGCTCTTGGGCCAAGAAATCACAACTTGCATATCAGGCAAAGAGAAAACATTCTTGACTATATAGGAGGTGACTGCACTGGCCATTTACCCCACAGTTTGCATCGGATTAGGCACAGATGAAATCAAATTAAAAACCGGTGACCACACAATGAAAAGCTCAATGCAGGGAAGCCCAGCGGAGAATTGTCTATTTTCGGCTGAGAGTCATCTTTTTGTTGTTGTTCAGCTGGCAGGGGTGGTTTAAATTTTCTCCCACTGGTTGGCATCACTTTTCTTCGCTTTCTGCTGTGTGTGATCAACTGATCTGAAGGCAAAGGCTCACTCCTGTTGTCTCCAAACTGTGTATTTCTTTTTTATATATATAAAGGCTTTCAAGTCAGCACTGCAGCAGACTAGGTCACTTAGGAAAAATAAATGTAAACAAAGAGGTGGAAATTGACAATTAGTAACTTGTCAGATCAAAGACAGCATCTGCTTCTTCTATTGGAGCTCCACACAAACACAGCTTTGTCGTCTGGATGGCTACAGTGATTTCACCCAGAGAAACCAGCAGGGACCCATTTTGAAAAAACTGCAGATCGCAGCAGATCAAAACAGAATTGCAGCCTAAATTCTCTCTCGTTTGTCAATTCATGGGAAATGCAAACAGTAGCCTCAAAAACACAAAGCTGGGATTGGGACAAGGTATTTCATCAGTTTATTCATGCCTTTGAAAACGGCAATGCCCATCCTTCATAAACGCTTCCACTGATTGCAGATCTCTATTATCATTATATTTGGTCAGCCAGATTTTACCTGGATCCTGGTTACATTACCCAGATTCACCTTCTTCCTTTTTCCAGAATCAGCCAGTTCAGGAGGAGTTCTGCCCCATCCTAACCATTGCTTGTCTCACCTCTATGATACCACATCGTCTCAAATTTTGGCCCTGAATTTCAGGGCATGAGAAGCTGCTGACCTGGCAACCCTAACAGTGATCTTATGCCAAAGGTAAACAAGGGCACACTTTTGCTTCATCACTATGCTGTGCTATCATCTATCCTGACATGCATTCACTGCATTCGTTCTCATATATCTAATCTTCCCATCACAGCAATCAAGGATGGAAAGTTTAAGAAGTTTAAACCCTACGTCTTGTATATCAAGACCTCCATCTTTTTCTTGAAGTCAAACAGCTGGGAGGGAAACAAGTGTGCAATTTAAACAGGACAGTCCACACAGGGATATCTCTTTTTACTCTGTGTCTTCTCCATTTAAAATGTCTCCCCATCAGGACACTGAAAAGATGCTTGGTGGGCTTCTGGAACATAATGATGTTGCGTAAGGGGGAAAGTCATTCCTGCACAATCCTCTCCTGCACAAGCATCTCCTGCTAGACCAACAACATCTAACATCTGAGAAGTGGAATGAATGGAACTGGGACATTCCAAGGGGCCAAATTGATTGATACAGGCATGAACACAGGCTGTTTGGTAAGTGTATAAGACTGCCCTTGTGTTGGGAAGGATGGCATGGGAATTTCTCTTCTCCTATGTAACCTCTTCTGTTTTAATCACATTCCTTCAGCCTACATACTAACACAGTGACATTTGAGCCCACCCAAGAAGCTTGTGGGTGAAAAAAAAAACTCATCAAGGGCACAGGCTGGAGAAAGCTGAATTGACAAAACTTGTCTTTCTTCAAGCTTTTTTCCTTCTCCCTTTTCTGCTACGGCAGCAATTAGACAGTGGCACTTTTGAATACCGTGAGATTGATCTGTGTCTGCTTCAGCATAAAGGGGGTAAGGGGGAGGAAATAGTGGGAGGGACCCTACCACTCAAAACTAGGGGTGAAAGATCTCATTTTTGAGTGTTCTCCATTCTTTATGCCAAAAAGCTCTCCTTGCAAGTAAAATATTAGAACAGCAGAAAGATGTCCCTTTGGAGATGCAGGAGGTATGAATATGGAGTTTCTTACATGGAAAAAATTAAATAGTTCCCCAAAAAATTTAAAATTTGTTTTTAATCTTGCTTTTACTATTGACAAATATCAAGAACTATTGAACAGCCCAGCGGTATCTGGCTGAGGAGCCAGTGGTACGGAGTTCAATTCCCCACTATGCCTCCTTGACAGGGACTGGATGATCCATAGGGTCCCTTCCCGCTCTGCAATTCTAAGATTATGATTATAAAATTTAATTTTTAACATAAGTTTAACAGTATTTTTAAACTGTGTTCATTGTATAGTTTTAATTGTTGTGAGCCACTTTACACCCTCTGTGAGGAGAAATGTGGCGTATAAATAATATAAATAAAATAAATGAATAATAAATATGTATTCAAATTGGATGTGTCCTCCCTGCACTCTGAGATAGTTCAATTCATTCTAGCACCTGCATGTGTAGATCAGGTGAGAGGCAGCCGGGGCAGTCATGGCTGAAGATGTATTTCAAAGCGAGCAAGCTGGATTCTGCCATACAGGAAGAAATATTAATATCATGCAGTAGAGTCTGATTCATTGGGTGATATTGTGGGAAAGATTCTCTGAACAGGACAACCATCTTTCTTTCCCCTTTCCATTTGTTCCCAATGACAATACTGTAGAGCTGATTAGCCATAGTGACTTGTACCAGATCACCCAATGAGCTCTCCAGCTGAATGTGGATTTGAACCCAGGATCCCCAATCCTAGTTCAACATACTAAACAGCACACCAGTTTTATTTTATCTGTTGACACTGCCATGACTCTCCAAAGACTTCGGAATATAACTGGATGGGAATATATATCTGTGAAACCTAGACTGGATGAAAAACAGCATTGTTCTTTACAACTGCTGTAACCAAGGTCAGAAGAGCTCTGATGATGTCTGGCCTCTGGGAACTGGAGGTAGTAGCACTGGCTACTCAGGCTGAGAATTCTATTAGAGACCTGTCCTGCCCATTCCTCTCAGATCTATAGTGTAGAGAGCGCCTTGGGAAAATGAAATTACTTTTAAGAACAGTTTATGTTGGTAGCTTATAGATATATCCTGAGTGATTATTGTGACAGGGAATCACCTGTATGTTTATAAAGGTGAACCTTTTCAGAAGACAAAAGAGGATCTTAGTATGCAAAGAAAAAAAATTATCATAGGAAGTGTGGCCAGTCCTTGGGCTAGCATGACCCTACAGTATTTGCCATCGTAGACACGAAAAATGCCAGAAGCAGAGGAAAATATTCTGTCAATGCACAGCACTCAGAGAGATGTAAAATAAAAATAAATCAAAACAACGTAGCAGACTTGTGGTGTTTTATAGTGTTTAAAGGTAAAACCATTGATTTTTTCCCTCCTTTAAAGGACAAAGAGTAAACTGTAAAAGATTTTAAATTCAATAAAGTAAGAAATACTAGATTTGGTTACAGGATACTTTTGGTGAAGTTACATTTTCAGTTTGGTGATCAATTACCAAACTCCTTTTTTCGAAGCCATGGAAGGTAAACAGTTTCCTTGAAACAAGTTTGATGAGTATAATTTTCAAAATCGCTGGGGGCACAAAAGGCCCCTTTGAAAATGTGAAACAAACGATGACATACTCAAACGTAATAATAGTTGTTCAGCTGTTATATGGGTGTTGTGTGCATATTGCAATCAAGCTGGAAAATATATCTGTGCTTCTGAACATGCAAAACACAATTAAGGTGTTCAAACATGACTGCAGAACTGTTACCAGACACAATATGGTGAACATATGGTGAACCTGTTCAGTGTTTTCCAGGTAGAGAATACTCAGAGGTGGTTCACTATTCCCTTCTTCTGGGGCCACCCTGGAACTGTTCAGCTTGCACGCGCACACACAAACACACACTGGATCTTCTCACTGGAGGCACAGTGGGTAATCAAACTCCCAACGACTGGCTCTGCAGCCAGATTCCTAACTCACTATATTGTCTCTAGCCATTCCTAGCTGGGGCAGGGAGGAGGAAACACAAAACAGGGGGCCTCAGCAGTGAACCAATATATCCAGTTATATGATCAGGTCCAGGCATTCTTCCCCTTTCCTCTCGCATGACCCAAGCTTAACCAACAGGGCCAAGATGTCCCAGGCAGACACAGTAAGTTGCTAGCTCTGCATTAGTCAGGTTGATGAGTTCAGGAGAGAAGCTTACTCTGTAGCAGCACTTGATCATGGAACTCCTTCCCAAATGAAGTCAGGCTGGCTCCATCTCTACTGAGCTTCTGGTAGGCAGCCAAACCTTTACCATTCTGAAAGCCCTTTGGACTTTATAAGTTGGTAAGGAATAGCTTTTAAAGCTCTTTAAAAGCTGCTACTAAAGAATTTCTTAATCTGATTTAATTTTGCATCGCTTTGGGAGCTCTGATCAGCAGAAAAGTGATAAACATTTTCAATAATTAATAAATAAGGATCTACGCCCTGGATTTTTCATCACAACTCTTTCTATATAGGCCAAAAAAAAACCCCTACATGCACTTTCAAGGCTGCTGCAAGCCTGAAGGAGGGTTTGGCAAAAGATTCCTAAGCACAGTAGGGCACAGTACTAATCATCATACCACTGCAGCAGGGTCCCCCCATGATGGAAATAAAAAGCCCACTTTTTCCTGAGAACATAAACACGGTTGCAGGCATTTTGTTATTATATTGTTAGTGTAATTGTCGCTTCAAGGATTTTTTTACTATAAAAAAATTATAGTAGAATTGTTCAGCATAAAGGGGTAAACATAAAACAAGCATGGAGTTGAAAACTGTGATGATTGTAAGTATAAATGTTATAGAAAACTGTGATGATATTAAATATAAATGTTATTGCTGCTACAGTAAATGTACAATGCAAAAACAGTAAGCAATTGCACATCACCCTTGCTGGAGGACATGGGATTAAGGGAGAATGAATTCTTAGTCACTATTATCCTTGTATCCCACTGAGTTTACTTCTGTGTTCCACTGGCAGTACACATACCACTGGCTGAGAATCTAGCAAGGCGCTTACTACGTTGGTGGCTTCTGTGCTTGCCTGGGGCATGGTAGCAGCAGGAGCAGGAGGATGATGACTGATGGGCAGCTTGGGGGTACTATTTTAATCTCCTACAGTCACCCTGACACAGTGTTGGTCTGCCACACAGTGTGCAATTTCAATCAGAGCTTGGAATGTTACATTTTAGAAGGAAATTGTGTTACTCATTACTTCTTGGCAGCTAGGTTGCCATTATCATTATTGTTGCTCCAATCACAAAAGCAGTTTGTTGTGTTGTGCATTATTAATACATTGCGCTGTTATGAACAGAGCAGAAACATACAAGGGAATAGTCTCCCTATATTCTGATATTGCATATTAGAAATAGTAAAACATCGAAGAATGTGTCTCTTTTTGATAAGAGTGCAACATAAATTTATTATTCATTTATTATTATCTATTTGAAATGTTTTTATCCCAGCTTGTCCTTAAAAAGGACCCAAGGTGGCTTACATAATTAAAAGACAATATTTAAAGCTGAAAACAGTAAGTATACAAATATTTAAAAGGATCAAACAAATGTCACACTAAAAAATGGTAAACAGGAGTAACACCAAAAACACATTCCAAGCAGTAAGGCACAACAATCCACTAGATAGCTTGGTGGTGTAGGCATTTGGCTGCAGAGCCAGAGGTTGGGAATTTGATTCCCCACTGTGCCCCTTTAACAGGGACTGGACTCACTGATCCATATGGTTCCTTCCACCTCTGCACTTCTAAGATTATGATGGTGATGATTACAAAACTGCAGACAGGCAGACTATGCTTGTAAATGCCTGTTGAAGTACTACCATTTGCACTTGTCCTGACAATCTCTTTGTGTTTGAGTGAGAAGTTGTTAATTGATGAAAAAAAGGAGTCCGTTTCTGGGATTTTCCCTTGATTGGTGTCACTTTATGAATGGTAGTGAGCATAAGAGGGCATCCTGTAGACCATCTTGACTGTTGCCAGTGGTGTTGTTAACATTCAGACTGCCTTTTGCTATGTAAAGCTTAGCATCCATTTCCCTGCTGGCAACGTGGGCATGATATTGTGCAGCAATAACAAGCTATTTCCTGGCATTTTGAATCATGGATACAGAAGCACAGTATCCCACATTTATAAAACAGGTTTTTGTTTTTGTTTTGTTTTGTATTTAAGAATTGAATGTTCTGCAGAAGCAAGTGACAAATGGTACTTCCTCTTCCAGCTCATTCAGGATTTATATGAAGGAGTTACTAAGCATACATTCCTATTGTTCCATGTTTTGCCTGTGCATTAGAGCAACAGGCCGTTCTATACCAGTAATGCACATTGACCCACTGCTCCTATGATATGAAAGCAGGGTGGAGGATAACAATGCAAACATTTCATTGTCTTCTTTGGACATGTCAGTGGAATGTGAGAAGCGGCCCTCGTGATCGTGTTATTCTCGTGCAAGTTTAAGAGCTTTCCTCAGTCACACTGAAGTACTTAGCTTTTTGCAAACTACAGCAGGTCAGAGTGAACCACTCTCTCCACTGAAGTGAATAATTCTGAGCCCATAAGCACCTGTTTACGTTTCTTAGGGTGACATTAAGCTAGCAGAACCAACAAAACATGCTCTCCCAAAGATGTAGCGGTCATAAAATAAATGCAGTTAAAGGAGAGAGAAGGAGAGATAATTATTTTTTGCAGAACACCCAAATGCCAGGAGGAGCAAGAAAGCAAGACAAGGCAATCAATTTAGAGAAACCTCAAGCCTGCGATAAATTCTGTCTTATAGCCTGCAGTAAATTACGCTTACACTTTTTGCTAAAGTGAAGCATCCAAGCTTTGGTTTCAATTAAATAAAACTGGCTATATATTTTAGAGGTGGGTTCTTGCCTCTTCTCTGCCCTGAGCACTGTGATAGGAAGTCATACACATACAGTACATACAAAGAAAAGAGGTTCAATAGGCCACCAAAATAACCCTCACTTTCTCTAGAGAAGAAAATCCATTTCTTGCTGCAACAAGTGAGAATTGCCTAGAAATAGACTGAATAAATTGTGTCCAAACCAGACCACTTATAGATACATTCACCACCTCAGGTGTCAGGCTATTTCTTTCTCCACTCGGCTCGCTCAAGAACTCCATTAAGCTCTGAAAAACTGTAAATTAACATGACTTGTAATTAGCCCAATTTTCGGCATATATAACATTTTCATGCTGATGGGCAAATCATTCTTTAGAATGAGGAGTCATGGAACTTTGATGAGAGACAGTGGAACAAATTCTGTTAGGCTACAAAATCATCAAGTTGAAGGATGGCCAATCAGCCCACTGCAATTGTACATTATATCTGGTTAAAGAAAACTTATAACAAACAAACAAAAAATAATGGAAAGGTTCCCATAAAAGCATTGTTCTTATAACAATGCTTAACAAGTCCTTCTTATAAAGGACTCTGCAGATTTTTCAAGATATGTATGGGGTCTAAGTGCACAAAGAGATATTCCTATGTATATGTATCTACAAGCATATTTCATGTCAAATTTGTGAGTCCTGGGTTAAATCCTGCTTACAAAAAGTCCTTAGGCTGCTATGTTATAAAAACAAATTGCCATCCACAAAAGCTGAGATTCTTTTTTCTTACTTTTGTGGACAATTGACTCTATTTTCTCTCTTTTTGTTAATCCTCCACTAAACTTTATGTTGAATAGGACCCAGCAAAGAAGATGATGTTTTTGACAAGACCCCTTCTCCAGATCATTACAACTGCCAGATGGGGAAGAAGTTTCTTCTAAGATGATATATTTGAAAAACAAACATTTCATTCTCTTCCAAGGTTCAGCAGTCACTGACATATGTCTCCCTGCATTACCTTACC
Source organism: Intellagama lesueurii (assembly GCA_037013535.1). Taxonomy (NCBI): domain Eukaryota; kingdom Metazoa; phylum Chordata; class Lepidosauria; order Squamata; family Agamidae; genus Intellagama; species Intellagama lesueurii. Next base: position 253,446,232 of record JBAJHW010000001.1, on the reverse strand, counting down.
AAACTGACTGTTCTCACAGTAAACCCATTCCAAAGTACACCCTTCTCCATTTTCAAATGGCTGCTACTTTCCCCACAAAATTCTGCCACCTCTTTGTTCTTCTGTATTTGGCTCGCAGCTACTACTTGCTAGTATGACAAGAAACTGTGTCTGACAAACTTTGACTCCAAATGGTCTTGCCATCATTACAACTCACAAAAGCTCTGAGTATGTATGCCATGCTCAGAGCTTCGAGGATTATAGTCCTGGAACCCTCTAAGGTCTAAAATGTTGGAAATTCCAGCCTAAAGAAGGACAATGGTGAAAAAGCACCACTCTCATAGCCTGTCTGTGGGTTTCCCAGAGACATTGGGCGAGCAAATGAGCAGGATGCTATGAGCAGGCAGATGCTGGACGTGATAACTTTATGATTTGATCTAATAAGGCTTTTCTTATGTACTGTTGCATACCTCACTGTCATTCAGAAAAGAAAAGAAAAACAGATGGAACAAGAAGTTATCACCCTCATAACACGTCTTTAATGTAAAGAATAATATTTGATAACATATATAATAGCATTTTCATACTTCTAACTCATGTTTCAGCACTGCAAGGGGAACACAGTTCTGTCATGCTGATGCTTCAACACGCATATGGCCTTGCTGCTGCTCCAGAGTGTAAGGTTGACCATACGTGGACTGCTGCAGACTGACTATATAGTTCTATGTGCATGTGTTGTCTGTCAGACAGTAATCCTTATGTTACTGCTCAAGTTGCTAATTTTTTTTTCTCACCGTAATACAAAGAAGGGCCTACTTATTGGAAGATGCTTGATAACTGTTCTCTGTTTGTTTGTTTTTTTGACTTTGTATGTCCTTCTTTGTATTATGTGTAATTTGGTCAATGTGTCTATGAACAGGTCATACGGCCATAATAAATTTATAAGTTAGTAGTATAGTTCTATGTATCATGGCTGAGAAGTTATCTGTATTAATGGGATGTATTCTCACGCAACCATGGAGCTTTTCTCTGAATACACTTAAAAGCTTCCTTTCAATCACAACATTTGTATTGTAATAAACCTCATCCTGAAAGTCAATGGAAATTATTGACGGGACAAACTCAAGAAGCTGGCAGGCTCCCACAGGTCAGATAAAACCACTGCTATCAGTCTAGACCAGCGATGGTGAACCTATGGCACGCATACCACAGCTGGCACGCAGAGCCCTTTCTGCTGGCATGCGAGCCATAAGTCACCGGATCGTTACTCCCCCCCCCCCCGCAGCCAAACCTGAGAAGGCAGCTGCAGCCGTGGAGCATCTGGCAGCAGATCCGGAGTGGGGTCTCAAGGCACCTCCGTGCCCGGGATTCCCCCTTCCGCTGCCACTTCCGGTTCTGCCGCCGCCACTTCCGGTTCCACCACCGCGGCACACCACCCACTGTTGTTGTGTGTTTTTCCCCCAGTTTGGGCACGCGAGCCCAAAAAGGTTCACCACCACTGGTCTAGAATAATACAGCTCAGTGGCAGCAAAAGCTTTCCTAATGTACAAAGGGGAAGGAGAAAACCTGACGTCTCCCCCCTTTTCATTTCAGCCTATCCTCTGCCTAGGTGTGAAAGTGAAACACAAGGTGGATGGATTCCTTGGTTTTCAAACAATCTAACTCTGTGGCTGTCCACAGAGCTAACCACGCCCCAGATGCCTGCTCTGAGAAGGCTGAGGACACTGGGGTCACTCATGTTCGAATGCTTGGCTCTAAGGAGCCTGAGGAGCCCTTAGAAGCATGTTATCTGAGAACTGGCTGGCTCTGTGTGAACCATTTTATCCTGAGACTGCTCTTCATAAAGCCAGCTTACTCCTAGAATGAGATAGATGTCGGGTGGTAGAAGTGGAGTGAATGGTGGTTGTTTCTGGCTGTCAAAATGGTGTGTGAGAGGAAAAAATCACTGCCCCTCATGCTCTGTCACCTGAGGTGTATATCTCATACTATCTAATGGAATACAGCCTTGTGTAGTTTTCAGGCCAGTACAATTGGCACCAAACACAGAATAAGAACTAGAAATATTTACAGAGGTCATAGTGTAGCTCAAGAATGTAATCTCGTCCATAGATTACAGGTCCACATGAAGTCCCAAAACATTTGGCATGCACATATTTAACATATTATCAAGAAAATTAAGGGTAGTGTAGAAAACAGTACTGGTGAAGAATGCTAGTAGAGTTTGATTGTTTTGATAAACCTACCCAAATAAAAGGTTAAGTACCAACACCCATGATAATAGAAACTCTGCATCCTCAGCCTACCCTTGAAAATAACTCATTAGGACTTTGACCCCAAATTCCAGCTTTTGACACCAAAACTTAAGCAAAGCTTGTCAGTCTTAGTCTACGTCAAACAGAGCTGTATGAAATGTAGCTATCCAGATGTGTTTTGGAATGCAGTTTCCAGCATTCTTTGCTATTGGCTATGCTGGAAAGCTATACTTTGCCCGCATCCCAGTGTAAAGAAATAAAAATATATTCTCCAGATTTCAAAAATGATTTAAAAGTAATGCAAAGCTAGGAACAATAGAGGCCTGTGCAAATCTCCCAAGATTTCTATTGAAACAGCTAAACTGGAGGAGACAATGCATTATCACCACAGCTGAATTTAAAGTCAAGCCTCATTGCCAGTTCCCTCAGCCACTGCCAGTAGCATTCCTCAGAGCCTATGACATGAAGTGTTGCTTGAGGGTACACAAATTCAGCACAATGGTCTTCAGATGACAAGGGAGTGCCCAGATCTTGACATTTACCTTTCACTTCATGCTGGAGAAAGTCATGTTGGCATTTATCCATTTTTTATCATCTTTGACAGAAAAGAGAGAAGGTCTTGTTTGTTTGTGCTTTGCATCTGGTTGGGTACATGTAGGTTTCCAAAGCAAGAGTGAGGAATCTGTGGCCCCCCGATACTGCTGACCTGCAGTTCCCATTAACTAGGTGGGCAACCTCTTCTGGATAGGGATACATTCTCCTTGAAAGAGCAAGTATATAGCTTGGAGGTACTCCTGGATCCATCCCTATCACTGGCTGGCTCAGTGGTTCAGAATGCCTGGGGCCAGCTTCAGCTGGCTTGCCAGCTATCACCATTCCTAGACAAGGACAATCTAGCACAGTGATTCATGCACTGGTAACCTCCCATTCAGACAACTATTGCAATGCACTCTACATGGGACTGCTTTTGAGGATACCAGAGGAATCTCCTTCCTTTTATACCTGCTTGCTTATTAAGATCTGCTGGTGGGGGCCTCCTCCATTCTCCACCACTGAGAGCCTCCCACTATATGGAGATACAGGAGAGGGCGTATCCAGCTACAGCATGCTGGTATTGGAATGGCGTCTCCTTGGAAGACCAATTGGCATCAATACTGCTTCTGTTTCAGCACCAGCTTAAAAGCTGTTTGTTCATCTGAGCATTTGGTACTTAGAAATATCATGGCTTGCTCTCACATCTTTTAGTTTCCTGTTTCATTGTTATTCGTATTATTTTTTTCTCCTGTGATGCAAAGAGTGGTTGAGGGCATTATTTAAATTGCACAAACAGCTAAGACTGGCATGCAATTTCATCATACCTTGCATTTAATTAAAAAAAGATCCCAGCACATGATCAAATCATCGTTGTATTGTCATCTCTTCTAGTCATTCTGATTAGAGTCATTAGTCATTACGTCCCAGGCTGTAGTCAACACACGTTCAGAGAAGCAGCTAGCCCCTCCCTTCTTTGTCATCACTTTCTCTATGTGGCTGCGACATGTTCCAGATTTTCTTCTTCACATGTACAGCATCCACATGAGAAGGAACTTCTCTTCAGACATGTTATTCTTCATATGGAGAGGACAGGCTAATCACTTCTCTCTAAGTTCATTGGTCACAGCTGCAAAGGTAACAATTGAATAAAGCTGTCTATCCTGAAGACCCATGAATGCTTTGTAGTGAACCATTCTATAACCATCAGAGATGGTCATGAACCTTGGTTTGGAGGTTTGTGCAGGTTCATATGTGCGGGACCAGAGGTGCTGCACATTCCCTTCCTTGGCCTCCTCAGCTGGATCCCCCACTCATCAGCCAGGACATGCTCCTCTCCTTCTCCTCTTCGACTATCTCACCAGTCTTCCCTGCCCCACCTCCCCAGCTGATTGCCCACTCAGGCAAGGAGGCAGGACAGGCAACCTCATACTCCTGCCAGGGACTGGTCAAACAGCTGAAGAGGAGGAAGAGGAGAGGAGTGCATGTTGGCTGATGAGTGGGGGAGCCAGCTGGGGAGTCCAGGGAAGGGAATGTGCAGTACCTGTGGTGCTGTGCATATGAACCATCACGAACCTCCAAACCGAGGTGTGTGCCCATCTCTAATAACTATCCATGTTTCTTCTATAGAGCCATGTGAGGCAATCATGTTTCTTGCCCCACTATCTATAGCCATCCTAGATGCTATATTATGAACTCCAGTCCAGTTCACCTGATTGCCTGCAAAGTTACTAGCAAATAGACAAACGATGTAGGCAGGGGGAGTTGATAGGAGTATGTTATCACATCAGCACCTTACTGTTCATTGAAACCAGGGGCAGATACTTGTGATGTCACAGGAAGACAGGCTTTGTATAACAACTTCAAGATATTATGAGTGTTTGCCTGTATGTCTGTGGGTAAAAGAAAAAGACACAGAGAGGACATGAATCTCCTACACTACCTCTTAAATGAATATTATGTGCACAACACATATTTTTGTGCTGAGCCACTGAGCCCTGGCACAGTCCCAGGTGGGAAGGAGATGGGCAACCAAGCGTCATAGCCACCAAGCAAAATAAAACTAAACCTTCCCCTCCTCCTCCAGCATGTCTTGCCATGAGATTTGTCTCCTTGCCTGGAGACCCAAGAAAGCAGAATGGTTCTGCGACTTGGCAGCTGTAGGCCAAGACATCTGGAGGGCCAAAGGGCTCCCTACTAATGCTCTTCTGGTTCCATATTTTAGATGCCTTTGGCTTTTACGGTGACTGATTATGAACACAAAAAATCTTCCATGCTGCATGTGCCTCCTGCTTAGTAAAGACCCCATGCCTTATGGAGTATGATTCATTGCAAAGCATCACCAACCTTCCAAGCAGAAAGGAAAGACAAAAAAGCATCAATCTCTAGCACAAAATGCTCTTAAAAGAATGGGATCAGATTGCTCCAGCTGACTGGACTTGCAAAGACAGAGGAACGCTCAGCATGGGTTTTAGAGAAAACATTGCCAGGACATATTGATTCCCCTGCTTCTAAGGGACATGTTGTGATTTCTGCTGTCCTTTTAATGTTACTGGATTCCCAGTGTAATATAGTGGATAGAGTGATAGACTAGGACTCTAACAAGGTTCGAATCCCCACTCAGTCATGGAATCTTACTGGGGGAGTGGAACTGGTAAAATCCCTCCTTTAATATCTCACTTACCTTGAAAGCCCTGTTAGGGTCACTATAAGTTGGTTCTGACTTGACAGCACAGAAGACACACACACACACTTAATGTTACTAGGCAATCAGATGTCATAATCTCATTGGGACTTTGTGAGTCTTTCCCTCCTTTCGCTCGGATCTCTCTCCTTTCCTTTTTGCACAGCAGCATATATAAAACTGTAATAATGTAGTCCTGCCATTAACCATTTATATGATGATCATTGACAGCTGTTCAGTCAATAGAAAGCATGCAGCACATATGTTGCTTAAAAAGAATTAAATGTCACAAACACTGTTAAGTGCCTGTAGGTGTAGTGCCTGTGACAGTGTCAACTTTGCTCTTGATTGCATATTTTGTAGTGAGCATTTTAGAAGATGATTTAGTTTGAAAAGACCCAAAAGTGATAACTTTAATATTGATTCTATTTAGTTGTGTGATATTTTAAAATACTTTTCGAGTGCTTCTGGGATACTCAGTCTAAATGTTCATAAATATAAATCAACACAAAAGCACAAAATCCCCCCGCCCCCAGTTTAAGAAAAGAGGATTTGTCAGTTGTGTTCTTCTTTTCTGAATATCCACTGCTCAGTGTGCTTTCTTTCTTCTGCTTTATTACAATTTAATTATAATTTAATCTATATGCTGTCTCTTGAGATTTCTGCTATAGGGCAGCTAACAATTACAGCAGGTGTTTGATTAGTGCCTGGAGCCTGTAATGGGCTGGACAAGTGCCAATAAATTTAAAATGAATCTTAAGAAGACAGAGGTTCCTGTGAAGGAGTGGCTCTAGAGTTCAGGCACGGGGCAGGCAGTGTGTTAGAGATGGGGCTAGCCTTTCCCTGAAAGAAAAAATAAAATAGTCCAGTTTCATCACTTGACTCATGTGGAAAGGGCAGACCTGGAGAGCTTATCTGCTACACCTGAAGGCTTTCCATGCCATTGGAGATCCTGAATATCCTGAAGTCGCTTGATAAGCAAGCCACTTCAGGATATTGGCAAATTAATCACTTCCCCTGCTCAGCAGAGGGCAGGGAAAGTGAATGTTTTCCCCCCTGTATGTATATTATCGCTGATGCACTACATCAATTATAAAAATAAATTTCAAAAATCTTTTTTTTCCCCTCACCTTATAGGGCCAGTCGAGAAACCACCCACAATCAATTTCATGGCAGTGGCTTGGGCTGCAGGCCGTTTCTCGACCAGTCTTAAGATAAAGCAAAGAAAAGGGTGGGTTTTTTTAAAAAAATAACTGATGCAGTGTGTCAGTAATAGTCTATACAGTACAGTAAAAAAAATTTTTTTTTAACTTCTGCCCTCTGCTGAGCAGAGGAAGTGATTAATTTGCAGATATTCTAAAGTGGCTTACTTATTAAGCTACTTCACGATATTGGCGGGAGCCATTTCCATGTGAGTAATCAAGTTTGATTAGATAGCTCTAATCAAGCCGAGCTGTTCCCAAGCAGTGCTTGGTGGCACTGGGCAATGAGATTATTTTAATATCATTAGTAGCTTATACACAAAGAGGTAAAGAAACAACATAGTCCTGTATATCAGCGGCGATTCATGCCCATCACTACACACAACCCTTAGAGATGCAACCCTATGCACATTAACCTGATAAACAGAGCCACTGAACACAGTGCAGCTTACTTCTGAATATGCATGCACAAAGTTGTCCTGCACATCACCTACTGCATGGAGGATACTTACATCTTCATGACTCCATTTAACCCCCATCCCAGTTCTCTTACATACTTTTAGTACTCTTGCAGTACTTTTCTTCCAGACCTTTTTTCCATTGGCTTTATGTACTCTTACTCCAAAAGAAAGCAACAAGGACATAGGAATTTTCCTGCCTTCCATGCCTTATGAACCTAGTTGGTTTCAGACACCATGTATCTTGACTTGTATGAGTAATGGATAGAAATGGGCATGAACCACCAAAATAGTGGTTCATTTTGGTTCGTGAATTTATTAATTTACCATGAATTTATTATTTTTTCCTGTACAAACCACAAATTGAGTCTTTGGTTCATTCATTCATTTTTTTATCCAGTGGCTGTGTAAAAACAAACAAACCAACCCAAGCCTGGCTGCCTCTCCACCCCCTTCCTACTGCCCCCATTGACTCCCTATCTTTTTCTCCTGCTGCCTCATTTGCTGCCACCACCACCACTGCTGCCATCTTGAGATGCAGCCAGCTCCTGCAGGCTGGTGGCCTCTTAGCTGAGAGACGGGGATATGTGCAGAGGCACCCTGGTAGCCCAATAGGCTGGCTGCTAAATTTTTTAAAACATTTTAGTTAATTTTTTTAAGGCACCTGGCCACCAGGAGGCCTCTGCACATACCTCTGCCTCTCAACTGAGAGGCGGGCACATGTGCAGCTGCAGAGGTAGCAGGCCTGGCTCCCGGAAGGGAAGCCCAGCTGCTGTCTCTCTAGATGGCAGAGGTAGCGGCAGGACATGTTAGGGAGGCAATGGGGGCAGTGGAAAGGGGGCAGGGAGCAGGCTGTGTAGGGTGAAAACAAACCAGAAAGTTCATTAAATCAGAAAAAGTTCATTGGTTTGGGAAAGTTTGGGTCCTCCAGTTCGGAATGACCCGAATCAACAAAACAGTGATTTTTGATGAATTTCCTGGTTCGTTTTTTTGTTCATGGCCATCTCTAGTAGTGGAGTGATTTGTTGTCTGCCTCAGGCAAAAAGATGTCTTTGGCTGGCCCTCTGTAATCAGCTGTATTTCCCTTTGAGCGATGTATGGAGATAAGCAAATCTTTTAAATTTGCATTAATAATATTGCACTGAGGTCAGACAGCTGGCTCCTTTGGAATTATAGTGGATAGTAAAGTTGAGAAAAATGATAGTGTCCAGATCTCTTTATTTTCTGCTTACTGTATGGCTATAAAGGCAAAAAGAATATTTTAAAACAGGTCATGTCATTATGCTAGTTGAAAATGAAAACCATTATTTTATCTCTTCATTTCTGCATAAATAGCATGCTTTAGAAATTTGTTTTTACACTACATTACTCACATTTCTGACCTCTGTGTGACTGATGGAAGGCCTATATTTCAAAGTGCTTTCAGTGCAGAATGTTTGAGGCTTACAGGCATTAGTTAAAGAAAAAAACAGTTTGTAATGAATTATGTAAACCTTGAAAACCTGCCAAGTGAGGTTAGCTACAATATCTCTGCCACATTATGTACATGGAAGTGGAGAGAGGGAGGGAAGAGCAGTATATATCATATTGCAATGTATTTTTGGCTTGAAACATATGTAGTAAGCACCCTGTTCCATAAAAATAATCGCAAGCAGCTCCTATAAAGGTAGGATGTTCTCTAAAGATACCAGCTTAAGATACAGTCACACATGCCAAAAGAACCGGAGTTATATCACTTCTGCCATTATTTAAATCATTTTATAAATTTCCATTCACACAACTCACGGGTAACATCGATTCATTTGGTCAACCCATCAGATTTTTTTCCACCTCTCCAGAATGGCCTCTGCAAAATTTATTTACTTCAATTTATTTACTTTGCAAACAGGTCAGGTTTGGGGGCGCAATGGCCACTGCATGACCACCATCTTCAACCTTTTTAATTTTTTAAAAAATGCTTAGTGATAAATCACTTACTCTTTATATATATTCTCCGCAACAATTTACCGATGTATCACTTAGACAATGTCTTCCCTATTGTAAGCACCGTCCCCACTTTTGTGTGACTTATAATTAATTTTTCCCCTAGCTTTTCAATAGCCATTCAAGTCTTTTTTTAATGTGGCCCTACATTTATGTAGGGACATGTCCCATCAGGTGGTGCATCAACTAATAATTGGAAGTGACAGGAAAATGGCGTGTATATCACTTACGATTTTAAAAAAAATGGAGGGCAGTGGGACCCAGAAAAAGGATGGAAAATGAATTGATTTATATGAGAAGGCACTTGTAGCCTACAGAACCGGTACAAATAGCAAGAAATGTACCAACTGAAATGACAGCCGTGTGAATGGGCCCAGCTGCATATATACCACGTGACTATACATACAAATATATCAATATAAAAAAGGAGAAAAAAGAAACAATTCAAATGGCCATGTGATTAGGCCCTTAGTCTGAGCATATTTTCTTTTTCTTTTCTTTTTGTCACAAAGTTAATCTTTGCATAGGATCTTGATTGCTGACTCACATAATCAGAACGACATAGCACAATATGTAAAACCAGAGGAACATAGCAGAATACGTAAATACCAGGGCTCCCCAAAGATAGCATATTTCTTCAGGGGTTGTATTATGATAAGAGAGAAGACTGCTGTGGTAACATTTACCCTCCAGAGATGGGAGAAATATGGTCCTTGAAATGGTGTTGGATTACAACTCCCATCGTCCACCACTTTGCAGATTGCATTGTCTAGGATTAGTGGAAATACAGACCAAGATCTGGAAGTCCACATCCCCGTTTCTCTCATAGTCTGTAACAGATAGAAATAGATTCTCTGTATGTTTGTGTGTTTACCCCATTTTCATAGTTAGCTCAATACATTTTCCTGAGGCAGATCAGGAAATGACACTCTCCCAAGTCAGCTCTGGCACCTGAGACAGAAAATTCCCCAAATGATTGTAAAAATGCAACAATAGTATATATCCAAAATCTACTGCCTCAGATGATGGCCTCACTCTCTCTCATGTAAGGCTGGTTCTATTCAATTTAGAATTAAATGGCTGAATGTTCTCCCTCAGTATCTTTTGGCAACAAGTGTGAGAGAAACTATGCCACAACATTAAGGTACTGGTCACAGAGTTAGGCTTTAGTTCTGTGACATCAGGATATTTGATTTCATTATGGTTGTGTCAGTGGAAAGGAGAACTTCAGTTATGTTTTGTCAAAGGGTTCAAATCCTTAACCTGGCCACATTTCAATGATTGCTACATAAGTCAGACAAATTGGACCTAACAGAGCAATGAAGCATTAATGCAGACAATTTTAAAGTTTGTGCCTCTGAGGTAATCTCTATGAAAACATAACTGATTCCACACACAGCTGACCTCAGGCTACAAAGATCAGTAATTCATATCCGAAGTAACAGTGAAGGTAAGAAGTTCTGCACAAGGAGAGATGATTGATGGGTCTAATGTACTGACTCAAGTGCTGCCCCCGGTGAAGGCATAGGGTTATGTGCATTTGACTGATGGCTGGTTACAGCAGTACAAATATTCATCCTATGTCGAACTGCATAGTGAATGTTTTGCCCTCAGAAATGACATAAAGCCACTCTTCAGCTCATTTTTTTTTAATGCTATGATTTGCTGCATTATTGCAATGTTCCTTCTATTAGGTGATCTCAAAATAACATAATGTAAATTGAACTGTTCTAGCTGACATGTTTGGGAATACACTGCAGTTTCTGGGAATGACAAGAATTTTTTTTAAAATATTCCTTGCAAAATAGGACCTTGGTTTTGAAAAAAGGAAAAAGACAATGACAACAACAACAACAACACTTTGATAGCTTCAACACTGGTGATTTGAGTCATTGTAACAAGAACTAAATTCAGTGGCTGACAGATGGTGCACCAGTATGGCCCCTAACCTCCCCAACATTGGTTAGGAGTCCTTCTGTTCCTTAACATATTGAGACAAAAGAGCAAAAAACAAATGGGAGTTGGGAGTGGTCACAGTCTTGACTCAAGTGCAAGACTACCAGCAGCTCAACCATGGAACCCATGAGCCCAGACAGGGCATCATTCACACAGTAACCTTTAAAATGGGCAGGCAAAAGACAGCCCTCCAAATGCCAACGGATTGCAATTTCCATCAGCCTTTGTTAGGCCAGTTGCGAGAAATACTGTGAGCCGCATGCCAATAATGTCAGAAGGGATGTACTTACCCATCCCCACCTTAAGAAAATGGTGTCTGCTGGATAGCTCAGTGGTTTAGGCAGCTGGCTGTGGAGCGAGAGGTTGGGAGTTCAATTCCCCACTGTGCCTCCTTGATAGGGTCTGGACTCAATGATCCATAGGGTCCCTTCCAGCTCTGCAGTTCACATAGATTACTTAAATTGCTGGAAGTTCCTCACACAAATACTCCTGCTTCCCTGTTAAGGGATTTTAACTTAAGTGGAAGGCTCTTTATGCTATAACTCTATGATTTCATTATATGGCAGTCAGCCTATGGTTGGCAGATCAAATGTGGCTGGTTCTAGTTCATTGCAAAAGATATTCCTTGATTTAATCCCCCCACAAAAGTTGTTTATGGGGCTTGAGAAGCTGTCCTTTAACTGCTCAGACTTTAAATCAGGAGTGAGTACCTCTGACTTATGAGAGCCCCACATCTAGCCATAGACCTTCCAAGCCCCAAGCCCTTCAGACTTGACCTTGTCAGATATATAGCAGTTGGGCTGAAAAGAAGAAGAAGCCTCCAATAGAAGTCACAAAAATTGCTGGGGTGGTGGTGAGATTTCAGAAAAGCTCTCTCTGGGGAGGGGAGTTCAAATACTATCATAGTTCTACACAGGGGAGAGATTTCTCAGGAGTGGCACTTATCATCTACATGGTTCTCCGAGTGAATAATCTGCAGGTCTTTGACCATAGGGTTCCACAGTGGCTCCAGATTTCCCATTGACCTCTGGAGAAGAAGTTGGCAGCAGTGTTCACCTCCTGCTGCTTCCTGTCCCCATCTCCTTGATACAGGTCCAGTCAATGACTGATGAAAGGAGAAGATATCCCAAACAGCATGTTTAGTAGCAGGGTTGGAATGCTCCTCTCCCTGAATAGCTGCTTCTGCACCTGAAGTCAACAGCTGGCGCGGGGGTTTAAGTCTACCAGGTGAACCATTTAGGCCAGTGAAGGGACCACACAACCTAATGAACACACACATCCACTCAATTCCTTCAGTCACCTGACTTTCTCAGAGTGTCTCTTGCCTGGAGAAATCAGATCTGCCACCTAAAAGGAGAATAAGCAGCACACTTTGGTATTTCAGAGGCTTAGCTGCAACCAGCTGATGTTAACCCCAAAGATGCCAAAAGGCCAGTCCTGAGGACTTTGCAGACATTTCTGGGAAGATGAAGGATTCGAACAGAGCTAGGAATAAAGACCTTCTGTTCCAATACTATAAGGTGGAATTTGAAAAGTACAATGGCTTTTGAAATCATAAAAGAATGGGAAGGCACTGTTCAGTACATACTGGTATTACAATAATGGAGTCTAACCCTTTTCAAAGGAAATAATAAGGTCTTGGTAAAAACAGGTGAGATTATCAAAATTGTACTGAAGTACCTTAGCTCTTGGGGAAAGTGTAGAAAGTGGGAGAGACACAAGGAGACAGAGTTTTTTTTTGGGGGGGGGGGACATGAAAACCATTACCATTTTACAGGGCTTGCCTAAAAGGCACATTTATGCCGCTGATTTGTAAGTCCTGAAACGGCTAAAAATTGTTAGTTAAGGTATCACTAGTATGGTTTTATTCCCAAGGAGAGGTGCTTGTGGGATTTTTCTGCTTCAGGTGCCAGAATAATTTGACTGCCCTGGGGTACCATGTTCTTTGACTTGGGAGGGGGAGCAATGGCTGTTCTAGTCAGACAGGAAATAACCCTGACCATTTACAGTGCTGTCCTTACTCTGTGATGTGCTAGCTGTAGTGGGTTTGGAAAAGGCAGAAGTTTCTCATGCTGGCACAACAGCCTTTGTGTCAGCAGCCTCCCCCCTCCCTCATGCTGACTGATCTCAGAAAGGTCTGCCACCCCAACAGCTATGCCAGTAGAACAGCCAGAGAATGAGGGGAAGGAGAAGCTAATTATGCCAGATTCCAACTCCTCTCAGGCCAGACCAATGGCCCCTATGCCAGCACAAATTTAGACCATGGTCTGGGTAGTCCTAAGTAATTCCCAACATCTCTAGGTTGGGAGGGGTTTGGATTAATCTCATCTTCAGCTAGTCTATCATCAGCTCAGCTGACCCTTGGCCATCTCAGCTAGTTAGGGTTATATTCTCAACCTATAGGTTGTTCATGTAACCATGTGAAAAGTAACTTGTCTTAACAGGGTATTTGTGTAACCACGTGAAAAGCAGCTTGCTTGTGACACTGGACCACACTGTTATGCAAAGTTTTACCCAATGCTAAGAACAGAAATGTGAGAAAGCAGGAGCATAATGAAATCTCTTCACTATGTATGAATGAAACCATAAAGAATACAATCCTAACTAGACAGGATGGTCAAGGCTCAGTTGAGTTGACACTAGGCCTGCTGAAACTATGCTGGATTTAAACACTTTGTAGCTTAGAGGTGTTCCTAGGAAAATATGACTATCTTTACCCTGGCTTCACTGTGTGCTTGCCTTTTGGCTGTGTCCCTGGGCTGGAGGAGGTTTGGATCTGTTGTTACTTGGCACCTCCCTTTTCTCTATCCCTCTTTTGACTCTTCTGCCAGCAGATCTTAGCCAGCAGAGCAACTCCACTACCAGAATGCACTGTTGTCTGATCTATGAGATCAGCTGGCAGAAAAGGGTCCTGGTGGCAGAAAGTCATTATAGCGGAAGAGATTTGTGTCTCATTGTAAGCTTCTACTACCAGCATATTTTGGGTTTACAATTGAATTGAAAGTGTCCTGTGACACTCTAAAGGTTTTACAGCATGAACATCTATAGACTGTAGTCTATTTCACTCTATATGACCAGCTTCCAAGGTCCACATTTGGTGGAGGCAATGTATGACTTCTCAGATCCTCTTTCCCCTCATAACTGGTTATGTTGCTAAGAACTGATGGGAATTGTACTACAATGCCCAGCCCTGGACTGCACTGAGATAACACCAAGGTGATAAGAGTTCCAACACTTAAGGCATTCAAGAGAAAATTAGACAACCCTCTGTGAGTTACTTCAATTTGGATTCCTGCGTTGAGCAGAAGGTTGGACTCAATGTCCTTATAGGCCTCTTCCAATTCCATTATTCTATGATAAGCAATGATCATCTGGCTATTAGCCATATATGTGCTTACCTGGAACAAAATTCCATTCAATTCAGTTGGACTTACTTCTGAGCAGACATGGATGGGTTGTGATGTTAGTTACAGTAATATGAAAAGGAAAACATGGCATTCCTAAAGGGTTTGCAGGCAATGTCAGGCAGTAGTCAGAGGAGCAGATTTTAGTATATTTTCCATATAGTTAATATAAAATATTTTCTGTATTTAATAACAGTGCAAGCAACACTAGCATCAGTACTGCAGAACTTAAACAGTTAACTGTAATGAGTTCAGCTAGATTTACAATATTTATATAAAGCAGCCAACTGACTAAATGGGAAATATACTACCCAGAACTCTATACGCATACTTTAAAGGCCTGCTCATTGAGTAGTTAAACCAGAATGACTGACCCTTGTAACATCTTTCACTTGGTCTCTGAATAATTTAAGAGAGATTATTGTAGCTGTCTTAATGAATCAAGGACGGCCTCCTGTGAAGTACCTAGCTCGACATATGGGAGATTTTTATTCCAACATCTCACTAGCACCAAGTTAAATATAGATATATCATGCTTTCCTTGCTGTATCGGATCACAAGTGAGTCATTCTATATTTCTTATTTTCACCTTTCTCATATAAAACTACAGACATGCTCATGCATCACACTGAATAGAGAAAGAGGACACATCTGCTAAGAGGCTGAAAATATATGTACTTTTGTTTCCAAGTTGAAAACCATATTTTTCATTTAAAAAAAGAGAGGATGTGACCAATCCAGCATATTGAGGTCCTAATATGCAGTGTACATATTATAATAATAATTACATTCCATCAATTCTAGGCATAGAGTACTCAAAAGTAGTTTATTATTCCCTTCTTCTCAGGATGCCCTGGGACTATAGAGCTTGCCCAAGGCTACACAGGCTGGCTTTTCTCCTGAGAGGCACAGTGGGAAATTTAATTCCCATCTTCTGGCTCCACAACCAGATACCAAACTCACTGAGCTATCCAGACAACTGTGTAAGTATGACTAGGCCTCATTCCCATTAAAGATGGTCCCAAGTAGAAAAGGGTTGGATTTGGAGAGGAAGCAAGGTTTTTCTCACTCTGCAACATTTTCTTCATAAAGGAATGAATATAATCTTCAACAAGACATGTCTCATCTGAGTTTGGACGAGGAAAGAGGGGAAATTCCAGGCCATATATCACTGTGAGTGGAGGATAAAGACAAAGAAACAAGACTCTAGCAATCGGAGTTAACCATGGCCACATTTATTAACACTAAAGTGGATATGCAAATCAAGATAATATAAGTGCCCTAACACAGCTGCCTGAGGTGATGGGGAGGACCGCTGGTTCTCAGAGGAAAACTGAGGAGGAGTCTACTTCTCCCTGGCTTCCACCATTCAGTGCAGGGAAGCTTCCTCTCTCACCCTCCAGCAGTAACTACACCAGAAAAACATCAAATTTAGAGGAATTCACAATGTCCTTCAGCACCTTAAGAAGGTGGTAGTGTGCATTCACGTTGGATTTAGTTTCATACAGGAACATTTAAACTTTTTGCTGTTCTTGCTTGATGTGTATTTTTCATTTCTGGGTTTTTAGAAAGATAGCACCAAAGTAGTCATTAGTTCATCGTAAACCCAATTGTCAATAAATACATGTGAGCATAAAAAAGGCAACCAATTAAAATTTATATATTAAATGCATAGGCTACCCTTGTTCTTAGCTGTTCAGATAATGAGATTTCCTCAACAAAGTTGTGAAGAAAGTTAGGCTGAGAAATAACGGCCCAGGAGCTCCACATTTCAGACCTATACTCAATGTTACAGTTACTTTCTAGATATAAGGAGTTGCTTATCCTTCAAGAGAAAAGGTAAGCAGCAGCAGCACCTCCCTCCCTCAAAGGGAGTAAATGAAGCTCAAAATGGCTCAGAAAAATGAATCATCAAATTAAATAATAATAATCCCTGTGAAATAATAAACCACTGAACATGTTTTGGTTGATGACAATCATCTTTTGGGGATCAAGGTTACCCTTTGGAAGATTTCATGAGGACTGTTATTGTCTGATAATAATTCCTCTTTCAGCACTATTTCAGAGCTTTGCCTCTTTAATCTCCCACCTTGCAACAGACCAATGTCCATCTGGTCACCTGAGTGAGATAGTATTAATAATTACAGTATGTTCAGGTGCTGAGTGATGTAAGCCATGTAATCAAAAGGAAGCTATAAAGAAAAGAAAAAAGAAGGAAACCTCTAATGTTAGGAAGAGCTTAAATGTTTATAGAAGTGGGGACAGGAAGTTTTAATAAAACATAATTGGAAACAAGATGCTCAAAACTCATCATATGTTATGGACACAGAATGTTAAATGTTTATTGTGATGGGGATGGAATGCCATGGCAGGAAGAGTAAAATGGAATATTCTAAAAGAATGTAACGCTGATTGGCTAACTGAGAGAATCACTGAATGGAAACATTCCACCGGTAACATTTTGTCCCACTTGTTATTTATAATCCTTAACTGGCTTGCTCCAACTCATAACTGAAAACCACATGCTTAATGCTATCTTTGTCATGCCTAGAGCAACAATTAAGACATAAAACAGACCTGTTCAAAAAAAATTGGTGCTTCAAAGGACAATGTTTCAAGCCCTCATCTTGCTCACCTCCCTAAGGTTTCTCTTCAGAACTTAATGGAGTTCTTCTTTTTAAAAAATCGATTTTATGCAGCTTACCCTTATGAGTGGAGAGAGAACATCTTGAGTTCTTTTTTATTTTTCCTTTAGAACTGCTCTAACTGGAAGGACTCGGGTGCTGATAAAGTAGAGCACTACAAGTGATGAATACTTAGTGAGATCTAAGAACCCTTCAGAGAAAACTCTTTTGAGAATATGTAGTGAAAATAAAACAAGACCCCAGAGTAAAAAGAAAACTTATACGTCTCTGAATTTCCTTGACATATTTATCCCAGACACTCCAACCCACATTTTCTTCCTCTGTGAGAAGAGGTTAAGAAAGCATTTTCCAATAATTAATATTTGGATAAAAACAAAGGTGCCACATGAGCTTTTTACGGGAAGATGGTATCATATCTTCAGGGGGAAACAGCAATAAGTCTGTGTGGTACAGTAGCTAGAGTGTCAAACCAAGCCTTGTGAGTTCTGGTTCTTGTCTCCACTGGTTATATAAGCCTGTGAGTAACTCCAGATCAATCACTCTTTCTCTGACTGATTTACTTGAAGGGGTGTTATGAGTGAGGGCAAAGAAGACATCAGTGTACACTACCTTGAGTTCATGGCAGGAAAGGGAAGATACTTGTGTTTTCCTTATTTGTCACTGGCTCGGGAGTGTTTCTCCTGCCTTCTCATGATGTGCCCAAAGTCGGACAGTCTCAGCTTCAATGTTTTTCCCTCCAGAGATAGTTCAGGCTTGATTTGGTCTAGGACCCACTTGTTTGTCTTTGTGGCAGTCCAGAGGATCTGCAAAGCTCTTCTCCAGCACCACATTTCAAATGAATTATTTTTTTCCCTGTCAGCTTTCTTAATTGTCCAGCTTTCACATCCATACATAGTGATTGGAAATAAAAGAATGTGGAAGATTTTGGTCTTGGTCTCTACTGACACATGCGTTGATGACCTTTTCTAATTCCTTCATTGCTGCCCTTCCTAATCTCAGTTTTCTGAGTTCTTGACAGAAATATTACTGGGAGAAATGCTAAAGGTCCCTGAAAATGGGAAGGAAAATGGAAGTCTCTTTTACAGAGATATAAAACTTTTGGGAAATTGGAGTACAAATTACAGCACAACAGTGGCTTTACCTTTTTCCTACAGCAGTACACCACAGTGCCATCTTCGTACCTGCTGGAGGACCTATGGTGGGGGGCATACTTTATTATAAGCACTTGTAGTAGACATATAATGGCCCTTCAAAAATGTAACATTTTGGGAAGTTCTGGGGAAGGTGCTGAACCCTAAGAAGGACAAGTCCTGAGTCAAAATTTCCCAGAAGAAATTCTTCTGAGAAATTTTCTGAAATTTTCCTCCCCCACCCATAAACAGGGCAATTATTTCTAAAGCTTCATCCACCACCACCCATCACTCCCACAGTACCCTAGAATGCCACTAGGCACTGGAGGAAGCCAGATGATGGCAGTGGAGAAAACAGTACTCCAGGGAGTGGGGGAGGAGAGAGCTAGAGTTAGTGTTCAGAGATTATTCTCATGTTTCTCCATCTTTTCTTGTTCTAATTACTACCATTCCTCTTTGCCATGATTCAGCATTATTTTTGAACATTGTAACTATTAATTAAGTAGTAGTGCTCCTAAACCGCAATTCAGGCACCAGTGTTAAACAAAAGGAATTGTTTTTAATTTTTGGTTTTTAACCATGAGAAAAACATACTTTGAATCATGCCTTAAAAGGTTGGGAAATCTACTCATTAAGAAAAAGGCACAAAAGGGAGAAAGCACGGCATCTCATGGCCCATTCCTAACCACACCAGAACAACCTCTCTTTACAGATTCACCAGGTGCCCATATTGCAATGACTGTGGTGCTAGGCAGAAACATTTTGCAGGCATTTTTATATGTTAATTTTAAGACTCTGTTATTTATTGGAGGATTTTATATTCTGCTCTTTACATTACCTTAATATTCTAAATAGCACAAAGTGTAGCATAAAACGGTTTAAATAAATGAATATGGTTAGTATCTGGGTGATATTAAATATGCATTCTTCCTTTCTTTGCTTTTGGCCTTGCAGTTTTTGACTTTTAATCATCTTGTTATTTCCTTTTACAAACCATGTCTGAATATCCCTAAAGCAGAGGTAGGGGACCTCCAGAGATCTGGAGACCAAACATGTCTGTCTCTGAACCTTGGAAGGCCACAACCACTCATGTAACTCCCACACCCTTGCTCCCTTTTTAAAAACAAATATTGGCTTTTTAAAAATCTGACTAAAGCCCTTTCAGTCCCTTAAGTGGGTAGAAATGTTAAAATTTAAAATGCAGGAGTTAGGGAGGCCCACGGAAATACTGGACATCACTCAAAACATGGTAAAACTCCTCTGCACCCTCAATTAATGCACAGGGCAATGTTCTGAGCCAATATTTTGTTTCATTTTGTTTTGTCTTGTCTTGTCTTTAATGTTGGGGGGGTGCATGGCATACAAGGGGCAGGTGTCTTGGGGGGCACACTTGGGCCGTTGGGGGAGTTGCATGAGGCCAATGGGCCACATATTAATCCTCCCTGCCCTAAAGCATTAAAAGAGATAACAAAGCCTTGTTTAAATATATCAGAAATAAATAACATATGCAATAGGACTCTGAAGAAGAAGCACTATCTCATATTTCCCTTTCCTTCCTTTTCCAGCTCTCCCTCTTCCTCCTCCAAACATCTCTTTAGGCCTTTGTCCTTCCGGAACCCTTCTTGACTATGAGTCGACTATCCTGCTACCCTTCCACATCATCCATTGGTCCTCCTCAAATCCCGTTTGCCATCTTCCTCATAGTTATCTTTCTCCTTCACTACTTGTCACTCTTATTTGGTTTCTTTCCTTCTGTATTCAGACATGAGTCAAACAAGCAGCCACATGAGTACTATAATCCTTTCCTCTCTGTCCTCCTGTTCTCAAATTTCCTCTCTTTTATTTCTGTCTAAAAGTTAACCACTACAATTTTCTACCAGTCTTGCTGCTCTGGCCTTATGATGCCTTTGTAAATCCACAGACTGACTTCCTTATCCCATCCTTGAATCAATGGAATTTCCCTGACCTTACTTTCAAGGGCTTCTGTGACCATCTGCTCCTTATCTTTCTGTCTTTACTTCCTGATATGGCCATGTAACTTTCATTACTTGGTCCCAGATCTTAGTTGGGCCTCAGCACTATCAGCTGTACATCATGCAGTCACCAAGAAATAGCTTTCAACAGACCATGCTACAAGTAGTTCAAAATTCAAGTTCTGTGCCTTGTGTGATCACACCTGGAGCCTAACTATATATAACTGAAAACATGTTCTTCCCATGTTCATCCATGCCTCTTTCCTCCTCCCTCTCCTGCCTTTCCTGTGCTCAGTTTTAGATAGGAAGCATTTTAAGGGAGGGGGCTGTCTGTCATTGTTATGCACTGCAAAGTGTCATACATATTTAATGGTGCAATATAAATAAAAACAAATAGTGCTACACAGCCACTGCATGTGAGGATTACTGATAGGACACGGAGAGAGAAAAGAAACTTAATGAAGTCTTTCCATTGGCCTGCACTGTGGAAGATGCTGGACTCATGCCTGAATAACTTTTCTTCCCAGTAGCAATATCTGAAGAACTGTCAAATAGAGGAAACAAGAGATCATTGAATCATGGAGCTGTAAGGGCCCTATAATGCCATCAAGTCCAACCCCACCCCACCCCCACTCAATGCTGGAATCCAAACCAAAGTCTATCTGACAAATGGTTGTAGAAATGTTCTCTTGAATGCCTCTAGTGTTGCCTCCCAAGGTAATTGGTTCCATGATCATACTGCTCTAATAGGACGTTTTTCCTGATATTCAACAAACCTCTGACTTCCTGTAACTTGAGCCCATTATTATGTGTCCTGCACTCTGGGATGATCTAGAACAGATCCTGCCCCTCCTCTGTATGACAATCTTTCAACTATTTGAAATGTGTTATCTTCCCTCAGTCTTCTTTTCTCAAGGCTAAACATGCCCCGTTATTTCAGTCTTTCCTCATAGGCCTTGGTTTCCAGACACTTGAGCACCCTTGTTGCCCTCCTCTGACCTTATTTCAGTTTGTTTGCATTCTTCTTCAAATGTGGTGTTCTGAACAGGACACTGTACGCAAGATGAGGCCTAATCAGTGCCAACTAGAGGGGAACTAGTGCTTCATGGGATTGAGAGACCATTCTTCTGTTAATGTAGTCTAAAATAGCATTTCCTTTTTTGCAGCCACATCAGACTGTTAGCTCACGTTCAGTTTGTGATCTACTACAATTCCAGGATCCTTCTCACTCATAGTATTACTGAGCCAAGTATCCCCTATCTCGTAACTGTGCATTTGGGTTTCCCCCCCACTAGGTGTAGAACTTTGCACTTACAAAGGACTCAGGCTAATTGTCAAATTAAAATTCAACAATATTGGCTTCAGTGTTCTTCTTAACAAACTCAAATGTTTTCCTTTGCTTTTGTTTTGTTTTGCTGACCTTGAGGTCTTCTTCAGGCTTCTGGATTGCCACTGTGGGAAATACTATGTCACATCAGAGAGACCCCTTTGTCTGATCCATAAGGATTAATTTATGTTCTATTTAGAGGGGGAGAGAAAGACAGACAGATAAAGAGAGAGAAATATCATACAGCTGCAACCGCAACAATGCTTTTTACCACATCCATCTAACCACTGCTTTTTAAAATCCCAGGTTTTTTTTTTCCTTTAGTCTTTTAATAGTTAAGGATTTGTAATTGTTCATCACAGGCCAGCTGAAAGGAGAATATGTTCAAACACCTCGCATTTCTCCTGCCTTTGCTTCTTTTCTGCATTCTGCACCCAGAACAATGAGTGTCTCTGTGTTTCAGAGATCAACAGGCATTCCATAGCTCTTGCCTCAAGCCTAAAAACCCTAAGGCAAGAACAGGTAGTCCTCCTTTGTCTAACTCTGTTTCAATTCACTGTGCATTTTAACAGGTTACACCAGTCAATTCTCCCTCCTTCCACTCCACTCCATCAGAGACCCAAAGCTTTATTGCTTTTCTCCCCATTTTTACACAGAGTCTCCACTTATGTACACTTAATATTTTCTTTCACTTTCTAGCAGGTTTAAAAGGCACATCTAAAAATATTTGCTCGAGTCTTGACATAAATATATAACTTGATTTAGCTGCACTGAGAAAAATCAAGTGTTTTCCTAGCCTTTCTTCTAGTTCTGGTGTCAATTATTTATGCACTGTTGTTTTCCATTCATATTCAATTTTTCACTGGTTCAAGAATGGTTATGTTTCAACATATGCCTTCTTTACTCAAAATACTGACATCCATGATGTTCTCTTTATTAAGAGTTTAGTGTGATTTTATTCCAAAGGATAATAATAGAGGATTCCATTGATGGAGGTAATTTGATACTCATTCACCAGGATGGGATCTTTTATTCCCATTCATGTTTTGGCACAGAATCCATACAGAAGTGAACCTGTAACATAGGAACGCACAGTCATCTGAAGTGTTGTAAACCGAAATGTCTCAGGTTTCAGCCACTGCTATATATAGCAGAAATTGCAAGGGGTTGTGAATCCTAATAAATCTATTGGGAGTTATCTTTTTTAACCCAGCCAATGCAATATGTCAGGACAAAAATATTCTATGCCTTTTTTTTAGTGAAGCATCATGCCAAAACCAGAAGTAACACACTCTAGATACCAGTAGTTTGGCATGATTCAGACAGGATGCTGGAATTTTCAGTGGGCACAAGAAAAGTACAACATGTATTTTTATTTAAGGCAACAAGAAAGATGCTGAATGTCTGGCAGCCCTTTGCCTCCTAAGATTGGGAAGACAATGAAATCTGTATTGTTTGAGGTGAAAGCTGCCATGTCAAGCTGAATCTGCAAGGCTGCAGATTTCATTTTGGAACTTCCTTTGAGCAACACAGCTTGGCCTCAACATTTGGCCATGATGATTTGGGGGACTTTTCTGTTTTTTCTGCACACTTATGCACCCAAATCTGTAATGCCCAGCCTTCTTCATAATAGACTTTGTGAGCACGTATAATATCCAACCTGACGAAGAGCCTTTAGGACTCAAAAGCTTGCTTGTTTGTGAGACCTTGGACCTTGAACTTGTTTAGAGGTTCGAGCACAGCAGTTTAACCACCACATCACAAGGACAAGAACACACACCACACTGTAGCCCGGTGTGAAGGATTTTTGTGACACTTTGCAGGCAAAATCACTTGGATCTCCTCTGACTTAGATGCTGTAGTTGATACTGGTCCTGTGCATGTAACTATGGCCTCTGTTTGTCTTGTGTTAATGGGTAAGTTTCCAATTTTGCAGCCTGGCATGTGGTAAAAACCCTTGGAGAGGTGAAGACTGTCACATGTCTGTTGGACCCTTGCTCTTCCAGGCTTATAGAACCTGCTGAGAGAGACTGGCTGAGTGGGTAGGAGGCATTGTGGATGCTTCCCTGCAGCAGGTTCAGATCCTAGCATGCTTAAAGAAGGCAGTAAGTAGTAAGACCATTTCTGAAAAAGCCCTCCTTGAATCCCATGGCATTGGATAATTACCAGCCAGTCTCTAATATTCCATCCATGTACAAGGTACTAGAGTGTGTGGTGGCTTCACAGCTCCAGGAGTTCCTGGATGAGGTGAATTATCTAGATCTATTTCAATCTGGCTTCAGGCCTCGCTATGGGTCACAGACGTTTTTGGTCACCTTGGTGGATGATCTGCTCCAGGAACTGGACAGAGGGACTGTATCCCTGTTGGTTCTGCTGGACCTCTCAGTGGCTTTTGATACCACCATGGTATCCTTCAGGGTCATCTTGCTGGGAATGGAATTGGAAGCACTATTTTAAAGTCCTTCCTGGAGGGGAGAACTCAGAAGATGGTGCTGGAGGACTCCTGTTCAACACCGTGACCATTGGCCTGTAGTGTCTCTCAGGGTTCTGTTTTGTCACCCATGCTGTTTAACTTCTACATGAAACTGCTGGGAGAGGTTGTCCAGAGTTTGGGAGTTCAGTGTCACCTTTATGTCGATGACATCCAACTCTATCTCTCCTTTCTTTCTAAATCCAAAGAAGCTGTTTTGGTTCTAGATCAGTGTCTGGTGTCAGTAATGGACTGGATGAGGGTGAATAAATCTAATCCTCTGGCTTGGTGTGTACTTACAAATTCTAGTGGGGACTCTTTAATTGCCAGCATGAAGTAAGTGAGTGCTATGCTCCACCAGCATAAAAAAAAAGCAACAGGAGTTCAGCCTTTTCCTCCTGTATTCTTCCAGGCTGAGTTGAGCAGCCTCACAGATCTACTCAATGGAATGATGAGGAAGAAAAGAATCTGGAGAAATGTTTTAAATGCTATTGTATACCCTTGACTGAAGAACACTACACTCCTTCTGTCTGGGATGGGTTGTCCTCTTCCACCAAGTGCACAGCTTTGGGAGGGACGCACATGGAGCGGTGAAGGAGGAAGGGGACATCCGCCTATCCGGCCAGATCAGCTGAATGAACCCTGACCATCAATGGGGTGACAGATGTTGCAGCCAGATTGCCCTCACATCCAATGCTATAAAGGCAAGCAGAGAATGCTAAGTTTATAGTGGGGTATGAGGGAGGAAAGTAGAATGATCACTACAGTGAGTAGAAAAGTGTGTCTTGCTTCCTTTCCAACTATGTGTATTTTCCTTCTCTTGTCACATGGTAAAAGTGCTGTCAATGGGCTCCTCCCAACAATAGCAACCATTTTGTTACAGCATGCATGACACATTCTCAAGTTTCCAAACACCTGGGCTAAGGACGGTAGGCAGATTTTCTTAGAAAACATGAAAAAACTCATGAGGTAGAAGTTTTCAATGACCTGTGTGATCATCTTTAAGAGGAGCGAATAGATTTAATATAGGTTATGTGGCAATTACTTCTGTTCTAAAGTAATGCTGAAGTGTTAGCGGTATTTAAGTACACTATCTGTGTGATAAAAAAAAGGTCTCATTTCCATCAGTGTTTTTGAAGGTGACAAATGAAGGAGAAGAGCTTCATTTAAATTTACTTTCACCCACACACTGCAACTTTAATGAATATAAAACAGGAAAACATATTACAGTACAAAGACTCTTTTCCTTTTATGTACACTCAATTTGCACATTTGAGATTGCACATTTATAGACTCCCAATATCAAAATTTGGTCATGGTTTTTTCCTCCTACTGCTGAAACAGAAAAGGCATGCATGTGTAAAAAGGTAATGATGAAAAAGCTACTGTGTCTCTGATATTAATAATGCAGATTGCAAATCATTTCAAGCTCGGAGACATCAGCCTGGATTTCTAGATTTCTGGTCTTAAGTGTTATTGTGCATGGGAGGAAGCATATTGTCCTGTTCTGAAGCATGTAATGTTCAAGGAGTTGGCCTTTTTTATTACTTTGTCAATCTGGAGTTCCTGGCATTTCCATTTCCATTGATTTTCTCCCCAAGAAGCAAGATTTATAGACTACAGAATAGGTTTATATCCTCTGCACACATCACACTGTTTGTCTTTTAGTAAAAGCCTCAGACTGAACTGGATAAAGGATCCAGTGCCAACTTTTCCCTATCTTTGGCAGTAGCTGAATAATTTCAGAGGGAGTGAAAGTTCTTTATTTACAGCAACTTATACTTGCATTTTCACTTGATTACAAAACATTGGCCAGTATCCTGTTGCATAGCTCTACCCACACAGTAAGAGTGATGTCACGGGCTGTGACAGAGATCCTTTTTCAATTACAGGGAGCACACAAACTCATCTCACTGCATACAGGTTGTAGGCAATGTGCGATTAAAAAAAAAGAGGAGCTCTTTAATTACTGGCAATCTGCCACAGTCAGTAATGTTATCCTGACTGCACAAATAGAGCAATGCAACAGAATACTGGCCATAGACAATTGCATGTGAGATTATAAGTGCATATATGTCTAAATTACTCTCCAGAAACAAAGAAGTAGGCACAGAGGTAAAGAAAGAGAAACTTTACAGCAAATCCCATATTCACTTTTACTGCATTTATACCTCATCATTGTATTATAATGGAACTCAAGGCAGCATGCATAGAGCTCCTACATAGCCTCCTATTTATGCACTGACCAGAGCAAAACTTTTCGTCTGTAAACATAATTGTGCCCTCAAGGCACTACATACGATAAGAAGTAGCTTTCTTTAATAATACATGGGAGAAGAGTTCTACTAGTCATTGCTCCTATGTGCTTTAAAAGGCAGCATTTTGCTTCCTTGTACATACATTTTCTTCACATCTGACATAAAACACACATGTGTATTATGACCTCAGGTGCAGAAGTTCAAGTTATATAATTACTACTTTATATTTAAGATGCGAACACAATAGAATAGGATCTAAGGTCTGAGTATGACAAAGGAAATCCTCAGAGAGAGACTTAGTACAAATTGCCAAGTGGATTAGCTAAGTAAAGTAACTCCTAATGCCCAGTCAAGGTCTGGAGTTATGCTGATTAAATGCAGGAATGCAGTTGTATAGCTACAGCACAAAGGATTGTGTGGTGCAGAGTTAGAACGCCATTGCCTACATAGACTGTTAACTTCTACTCCAAGCAGAAAAAACAGTGCAGGGTCTTCAGGAGGTGAAGGTAAAGGAAAACACTAAAACTCAACAAGGGTTCTGTCTGGTGAGGAAAGGGGCTCACACCTGCATGTGATTCCACCCATGGTGAGTACCTAGGAACATAGGAAGCTGTCTTACACTGAGTCAGAACATTGGTTCATTTGGTTCATGCCATCAACTTCATCTGGGCGAAAAGGAAGCCTTCCCCAGGATTCCAGGCAATTTTATCTCCTCTCCCTTCCTGGAGATCCCTGGATTATCTCATGGTCTTTTCTCAAATACTACCCAGGTCTGAACTTGCTTAACTTCCAAAATCAGATGAAATCAAGTGTGTTCAATGTGGTATGGTGATGACGTGGAGAGGCAAGTGTTGCTACCAATGCATCAGACTTAATGCCTGTTCAATCCCATAGGCTAATCTTTGGTATTACTTTAGGACCATTCACCAGACAAATCATCCGGCCTAACGCAGTGTCCTATCTCTGTCCTTGTGCAATGACACTATAAGCAGTGAAGGAAACAGCTCATAATATCATACGTCTTCTCTACAGCAATGACAATAATTAACTCCCCCTAATCTTCAGTAGCCATTCGTCAGTCATTACCCTAAGACATATATTACTCAGTGCTGTCTTTTTTCACATCACAAGAGTTCTTTCTGCATCTTCATGTAGTAGAAAACATGATGTGAAAAATGAGAGTATTCATGTCTTACTGGCAGAGAAATCAGTGAAATTCAGGTAGCAGTTACAGAATGCATGGATCTGTCTCCTAGGAAGCCTGCACTATTATTCAGCTTCCATATTATGCTCACACCTATGTGAAGACCATAGACTTTGCCTCTGCAACTTTTTTTGGAGGTGAGGGAATCATTTTAAATTTGACTCCATCCTTGCATTTCTATGCTGTTCAACAGAAAGCCATTTTTAATCCTAGCAAGAAGAGCCTGCAGCAATGTCTGAAGTGTGAAATGAACTCTCCATTACTTGCTCATCTCTGTTATCAGCAGGTTATGTATCTGCAGTTTGTAAGAATAAAGCATTTGAGTCAACAATGTTGCTTATTTTAGGACTAGTTCACCACAATGGCAACATGATATACTTTTTATATGTTTGTCTCCCCTATACCGAGAGCAGGTCATGCCTCCCCACCACGACCACCTCCACAAACAGTGTTTCTGAACTCAGGCAATCTGCACACAGCCAAAAATGGAGCAAGTCTTCCAAGTATGAAGATATTTAACAAGGAGCCCAATTAACCCCTGTCCACAGTGCCATTTGAAAAAGACAATATTCTCAAACAGTTCATTATGTCTTCCTTCCTGCAGTTCTGTATTTTTTTCATCAGCTGGCTCCTGCCATATGAAACTTAGCATTTAATGATCAGCGAGATGGAATTTTAAGTAATGACGTGACATTCCAATTTTTGTGGGAAAGGAGACCCATTTCTTCGTTTTAAATCATGGCACTACCATTTTTTCCAACGTTTCCTCTTTGTTCTACATATAAGTTGGACACTATTCTGTGCTTCCAGTCTGGATTGTAATGGCAGCATCAAGGGAATACATTTTTTTAAATGGTGATTTTGCAGTCTGTGAATATGATGTTCCGCCTTCTCCAAGATTTGAAAGAGGCAAACTTATTTCAAGCTGGAAAGCCCATTATTAGTTCATAGAGACAATTTCTTGGAGAGAATTAAAGCATGAACAGTGAAAATTGAAGATTCACGGCAGGCAGATAGCACCCTGCCGTTCCTATATTGACCGCAGATGCAAACGGCGGGCGGTTGCCTTATCTCTTATCTCTGTAAGCAAAATTATCACCAAGCCTTAATATCAAATTATTCATCACGCATTACAAAGAGGAAAACACACTGAAAGGTCATCTCTTCTTATTTTCAGGCTGGTGCTCATCATTATAATACAAACCCAAGCAAACTACACTTGATATCGACAGGTTCCTTTGTACTAATTCACTACAGATCTATCTTAGATATATTTTAGAAATGTTTTCGATCCCATAGAGACACTGTGTATTCTTCATTAATCTATATGTAAACAGATATATGAATAATACAAACAGAAACATTTAAGCAAGTAGTACTATTTCTGCCCCACTAAGAATTCCCACAAAAGCACAGTCAAGGAAGAGCAGGCACAGAGGCTATGATACAGTATTAGGCACATGTACTTCAGTGTCCTCACCATTGGTTTATGAGCTATTTTCCCACTAGCAGATGACCTTCCAAACACACAGGATATATGTGTCACAACCCTAGTCCCCAAGTATAAAAAGCAGCTTGCCTTTCTTAAGAGATAAATCCTAGGAGTGGCAGTGTGCATAATGTCTCCCTGCAGGACTGGGGCATATATGTGAAGCAGCCAAAACCTACCCATATTTATGTGGAAATTCTATAAAAGGTCCATGGGAGTTACTTTCCTTGCCTCCTAGTAAGTACTCATGTGATTAATATTTTGCATTCAATGTTTTGAACACCATTCCATGTCACCCATCAGAG
Source organism: Intellagama lesueurii (assembly GCA_037013535.1). Classification (NCBI taxonomy): domain Eukaryota; kingdom Metazoa; phylum Chordata; class Lepidosauria; order Squamata; family Agamidae; genus Intellagama; species Intellagama lesueurii. The sequence goes on along the minus strand of JBAJHW010000001.1, from coordinate 253,416,983 downwards.
CTTTGTTAAATTACAGTGCACTTGCTTAGTGGACAATTGATTGTTCTTGAGGGAAGAATGACTTTTTGTCATAATAAACTAAAATGACAAAGGCAGCCGTCCACAACAGACTTTGTTTTGGCACAGCAAAGACTCTAAGAATGCAACATGGTGAGCAGGTCAGGAATCGTTGTTGATAGATAGGCTACTACCTGCACCCTTTGCTTTTCCACCATGATAGACAGAACCTGCTACAGCTTGAATACTAAGATTTCTCCAGACATGAGGTCTTACTTTAGTGCAAAGCACCACAGTTACAATTACAGATGGGCACAAACTGCAGTTTGGCGGTTCAGTCCAGTTTGGTGCAGCACCCACACAGGTGTTCTGTGGGCACCGCACACTCCCCTCTCCTCTGCACACTTGCCCATTCCCCAGTCGAAGATTGCTTCCCTCCCCTGCCTCCTCAGTACATCTGCCCACTCAACAATTGCACCCACACCGCGTGCTTCCCTCCTCCACCTCCCGCCATGGCTGCCCACTCAAACCTCCATGCACACTTACCTATAATCCCTCCTATTGAATCTGACCAGATAGCATCTTAAATACAGGAATGATTTTTGATGGAAAATAGAATGTTTTTATTTGTGTCTGCTTAAACAAAACTAAGCCAGTTTTTATTTCTATTCAAGTTTAACTTATTATTTAATCATTCAGCTATCAAATCATGTTCCTTCCTGCTTTAAAATCCTGTAGTGTTATGAAGTGCTATATATTGGTGTGTATTTGCACTACAGTAAATTCATAATAATCCTTGTGTGTTATCAAGTTGATTCTGACTTAGGGCAACTCTCTCCAGTATTTTTTAGGTATACAATACTCAGAAGTGATTTATTTCTCTCTTTTGGGGGTACCATATAGCTTGCCCAGGACCAAACAGGGTGGCTGTTCTCCTACAAGTGGAGAATCAAACTCCTATCCCCTCAGCTCTCTCTTGCTGAGTTACCCAGCCAGCTATAGTATATCAGCTTCCAAACAAAATTCACATACATGTTAGCCAATATCTCTAACATGAAGCAACTGATCTGCAAATGTTGTCAAAGCTAAGCAATAAAAAAAAAAGTTCTTTCTTAATACTGCCAAGATCATACGCTGACATTTCCCTTTGCTGCTCTTTCCTGTACTCTAGTTGATCAAAGTGTTCCCTAGACCATGATATTGATTTAAACAGCCTGGAAAATGTGAAATAATGCTCTCTTTGCTACATTTCTTAGTAGTCAAACTTAGTTGGTTTGAGTTCAAAGGCATTTCTGGGCCAGGTCAGTAATGAAGAGTTTTTTCAGTTGTATCCACAACTCATAATCAGATTTGTTGCTAAGTGTGAAAGGCTGTCTGGCTACATCCTTACAATATGTTTCAGTAGTTGGACATTAAATATTTAGATTAGAAATGGGCACAAATTTAAAAATGAATTACAAAATTCATCAAAAGTCGCTAATTTGTTGATTCATATTCATCTGAATCGATGCTCCTCTGACAAATATGAATCAATGAATTTTTAGTGATTTTTAATTCATTGATTTGTTGGGTTCTAAAACAGCCCCCCAGGCATCTAGAGACATCAAAATTGCAGAGGAGCTTCCTCTGACTCTTCTCTACAATCCCTTCGATTTTGGTGAAGATTGGGCTTCCCCAGGCCAGGTGCTAAAGGGCACTTTCCTGAAGGGACCCACTTTGTGGGTCTGAAATGGATGTCTGAAACCCAATATTCACCAAACTTGGAGGGATTGTAGAGGATAGTCATGAGAAGCTTGATTTGTGATTTTGCTATCTCTAGGTGCCTGGTGGAACTTTCGGGGGGGGGGGAGTTGCTTGTGTGTGTGTAACTCAGATATCTGAAACCCAGACTTCACCAAAGGCTTGTACAGGAGAGTCAGAGGGCTCTTTCTTAAAATTTTGGTGTCTCTAGGTGCTTCGGCGGGGCATTTTATAGGGTTTTAAAGGCAAAAATGAATTGACAAATCAATTCATCAGAAAAAAATCATAAATTAATTATTCATGATTTGTTGACAAATCATAAATCAAAATGAATCAACATTTTTCTGATTTGTAACCATCTCTAATTTAGACTCATAACACTGAAAAGCCCTGCAAGGAAACAGCCAAAAGGCCACAGATATATCAATGTTTTTGAAATGTGGCATCAGAGGTAACAGCAAAACAAACTGGAGGCCAGACAACCTCCACAGGTCACATTGGGCCTATGGGCAGGGATATGCCATCTGTAATTATTGCCATAGACCACATACCTCCGGACAATGTTTCTTCTCACATTTGTATAGATCACAAAGAGGGTCTTCACTTTGCCTTAACTGCAATTATGAAAGAGTGAGAACTGAAAGGAAGGAAGGTTAGATAAATCCTTTGTCAATCACATACTATAAGGTGCACATGTATTTGCTGAAGGGTTTTTGTTTTTTGTTTTTCCCCTTCAAAGTGGGAACCAATATCTCATTGACAATCTTAACTAATGCCACAATCATCTTTTCACAGAGAAGGAGAAAGAGATGCATGGGAAAGAGAAGGGGGAAGGAGTAAACCGTGTCTTCCTTTAAGTAAAACTGGTCCTGTGTGTGTAGACAGCCTTCTCAGTGGCTGCTCCAAGATTGTGCCATGCACACACACACCTCCCCATTTGACCTTTCTTTGAAACATATGCAGGAGTGGATTGTGAAGGGAGTGGATCTCTAATGCTGTCACTGTAATGGTGGCCAGAACATAGTAGGAGCCAAGAGAGAGAGAGAGAGAGAGAGAGAGAGAGAGAGAGAGAGAGAGATCTCCCCAGCTTTCAAAACTTACTCAAGCTATTGTGGTGGTTCACACATCGTTCCCCCTATATCCAGAAAATATCACCAAGAACAAGGGAAGAGTGCAGATGCAAGTCCAGGCCATGAATCAGGAGGTCAATTGTACTGACTGTTGGTCGCCCTACTCTAGAGTGTGTCACCCATTTTGAATATTTGGATTACAGAGACGTTATTTCTTGCAGAAAGTTTGAAGCACACAACTTCAAAATATAAACAAAGGGCCCCAATCTTTCCTTGCTGGCTACATTTGAGTTGCAAGGGCATAGATTTTGTAGATTTTCAAGGTTTAGAGCTAATATTTTGCCCAGTAGGTTGCACTTGACTACAAGACAGGTTTGTCAGCCTTTTAAATTTAACATGACATTAAATATAACAAAGTAAGTTTTAAAGCATTTATCAATGAATGGATGTGACTGATCAAGTGACTCATTAATCACAGCTTTCAAAATTGGATTTTATTTCAGATTTTAATCCCCATGAAAAGTCATTACCACTGAGGGCATTGTTTAAACTGTTCAAATATATCTTTTTGCAATCAGGGGAAGAAGAATTTCCAAGGAGTATAGGATTTTCTCCCTGCTTCCACATTATTTAGTATAGTCTCAAAATATGTTTTGTTAAAATTATGCCACAGTCTTTATTTAAATTAATTAAATGGATTTTGATTCTAATTGATTTTAATTTATCAGCTGAATGCAAAGCACTTGGTTGATTTTTTAAGTCAATCAAACAATAGATTTGATTAATTTTTTAAAAAAATTAAAAGCCTTACAATATATCTTATTCTAGCATCACTTATTTTGATGGCAGGCTGTATTTTCAAGTTTTAGAAGCCACCATTATGTTTGTTAGGGTGCTTCTGGTCTGGGTTTTTATCCTTCATTCATCCCATCTCAAACAGGGAGACCAGAAAATGTTATGCCCCTCATGTAACTGCTGCCCCATGTTTTTCAACTTTTTCCCCGTCTTTGTTTTTTTGGGGGAGGAACCCACACATTATTAACCCAAAAAGTAATAATAGACATCCAATGACTTTTGACAAATGGGAGAAGAGTGAAGCCATATGGGGTGGGAAGAATAAGGGTAAGGTACGGACTGCCTTCAAAGAAAAGAAAAAAAGAAAAGAAAAGCTAATGTATATTGTAGACTACAGGTGGAATAAGAACTTAACAAACAACTCAAATTTCTTTATAAAAAAAGGCAGAAAGAACTCAGGACTTAAAATATGCAGATATGGGGAAAAATAAAATCAATTATTTAGCCCTGCTTTACCTCGAACTTTGAAGAAGGACAGCATTATAATTCAACTTCTCCCCCCCTCACTTCTGACCTCTACCTCTGTACAGTAGCATTCCCCTACCCCTCGTATTAGTGTCCGCTGGCTGAAAATACTAAATAATAATAATAATAAAAACAGAGATACCTACAGTATTTATATGTAATTTTGGGGTGTATTTACCAGAACTAGCCACTAGTGGAAGACGGAGATCATGCAATCATATGATACTTCTTCATTTTTCAACTTTGGGGACCAGACCCATTGCTGGCCAAAATGCTTAAGAACGAAAACCTTTCTGGTTATTATATAATCACAAAGCTCTAATACATGCTGGAATGGAGAACCCCAGTCCTTTAAACTTTAAGGTTCCAGCAGATACTTTGTTGTTGTTTAGTCATGTCCGACTCTTCGTGACCCCATGGACCAGAGCACGCCAGGCCCTCCTGTCTTCCACTGCCTCCCGAGCAGATACTTAAGACATGGCAAAAAATTATGCCTTATTGACATCACTGAGGCATCAATTCATCTATTTTTGCAAAAAATGCCACTTGATGGAAGCAGGACTGACCCTATGAGCAGGGGGCAAAATCCTTAGGTTATGGATACCGTGGGCATCTGTGGCAGTTTCCCAGCTGCTCCTCCAGAGCCACCATCCTTTCTCATTTCTCAGAAGACAATTCTTTGTGTGACACACAACCTGTCCTCCTACCCTTAAACTGATCTACTGCCTTCAGTTGTGGTAGAAAGTCTTATCCCATCAAAGATGTTAAAGTGAGGATCAAGTGTCCATATAGCCAGCCTCTGTACATGGAGTGAAGTGGGGTGCTTTGCTGACAACGGAGAAATTGGGACAGCCCCACATGAGCATAACATCTGTGCTTCATTATAGCTGGCCTTGGATGGCCTGGCCAGATAGAGCCATTTGCCCCAGGCAGCAGAATGATGGGGTCAGAGACAGTTTTGTGCACAGGCAAATTTTTGGCCACCCCCATGAAGTTATGGATCGAACAACCCTTATTCACAAAGCCAGCCGAGGAGCGCATGCAGGTGGGCAATGCCCTCTTCCTCTGCCCTCTCCTCGTCCCACTGAGTATTTTAGGCCATGGTATGGCACATCTCTTCCCAACCTAGATGGTGGGAGAGCTTGTGCTAGTGCTGTCACTGGTCAAACGCCTCAGGAAGGCGAGACCAGATCAAACACATGCAGCCTTTCTGTGGTCTCCCTCAAAGCGGATGTCTCCAGTGGCCCTTTGCTTTACTGTGTAGACAACAGCATTGGATCTCTTTGAATGGATAGTCTAGGAGAGCTTTTAGGATTAAGCTGGATGGTAGGCTATTGTAGTGGAATGAGTTCTTATTTCAACAGGAAAAAGAACTTCTGCCAAATACATGAGTTCATGTAATACTAAATATTCTCAGAGATTTTAATGTTGACAGCAAGCTTTTGGGAAAAGGTGCTAAATAATGGAATTAAGAGAGCATCTTTTATGCAAACCAGATCCATCCTAAGAATAAAATGCATCACCTTGATTTGGAAAACGGGAGGGAATGGGAAGCCCAGGGAGAGAGAGAAATTAAAAGATAAATAAAGGCATACCCTCAGTTAGCCTATTGGTATTTATTTTAATGCTAGAAATGCTGAGCCTTACACTCTATTAATTTTCCAATTAGATCCTTTTGCCATTTTCTTTTTTCTCCCTGTACAGAGTTTTATAAAGCAAATAAAATCTGTGCTGTGACTATTGTTCAAAGCAAGAAAATGTTGGTTTTTCCCCCCTTATGTTGTACAATACATACAATTCCCACCCCCACCCCGTATATCCATGTAATAACTAACAGCTTTATAGGGCTTGTGGCCTACATGTTGTTGTTGTTGTTTTCCATTTTCTCTTTTTGGCTTCTAATTCATGGAGATTTATCATATATGCTAAGAGCAATTTAATTACCTGAATGCTAATCTTCTTATAGCCAGAACAGCTTCACCCCATCAGTACACATGAAAGATATAATCAGCAGGCTTGTGGCAAACCTGTGGGTTCCAGAAGTATCCACCCACCCCTAAAAGAAGATTTATTTATTTTTAATACTATGGAGGGTGGAGAAGCAGCACGGGAGGACTGAGCATGCTCAGTGGCTATGGGATCCTGTTTAATGTGTGGTGATGAAGAGGTTAAAAATCCTGTTTCCACCCCCAAATGTTGGATGGATAGAAGGGAGTGCCCTGCAAAAACAGAATACTCCACACTACAAAATTTTGTTTCAGGTTGCATTTCCCATCCACTCTCATCCATTATAGTTACACTGAACCTCCCTTGTTGGGCGATGCATTTCTAGTACCAGTTGCTCTGAGACAGATGAGGGAGGACCAATTCCTTCACAACCTGCTTGTGTGCTTTTCAGAAGCAACTAGCTGGCCCAGAGCTTGGGAAAGCCACTAATTTGGATAGCTCCTAAAAATCCCCCAGCCCATGTGACTTTTCAACAGGATACTGGATTAGGTGTTGTTTATGTCTGATCCAGCAATGCTTTATGTTCTCATTTCCACACAGAATTAAGAATGGAACACAATCCCCAAGTCCAGTGCCCACCCTTGTGTCAATTTTCCTGGCTTTTTAATCTTACAATCCAATCCTCTCTAGAAAGGCATCCTCCTAGCTCAGTGCTCCATAGAGTACAGAAGAACCTGTCATAAAAACTCTCTCTCTCTCTCCCCCCCCCCCTCCTTGTCTCCTTGAATAAGCCGGGTGGAAAGCCATCCCAGAGGCATGGATTGCCTCCAATTGCCTTTTTCCTTCCCTTCCTCCTCTTCCTCCTGCCTACAGTGGTGAAAAAGCCACTGCCAGGGATTCTGGATGGTTGCTATTCAGCAGCTCCCTTCCATGGGACAAGCCTGTAAAAAAGCAAGTACACCAGGTTCTGAAGCCAGGGAGGGACAGCACAGCTTCCTTCGGAGTATTGCAATTGAAAACTTCCATATGGAATTCAAAAATTCAATCGAGTATGGAAATAGAAAATTAACTGCCCGTTTTTAGTATGTCATAATATTTGGATTGGTGGCTAGAAGAAAGGGGGGAGTAAAGGCAGGATATTATCTTTCTCAGATATAAGATAGAAGAAATATATTGAAAAGGTGACTCCTGTTATAGTTGTGATGGAGAGATCCACTCACTACAGCCGTGATCCTTCACTATATGCAGGGAGAACATCCAGAAAAGGTTGTGTCATGATTAGAGATAGGCACCAAATGAACCACAAAGCCAAACACACACACACACACACACACAAATTGGACCATTTTATGGTTCATTTCATGGTGGTTCATGGAAAAAATGCTTGCTAGAACAAAATGAAACGTTGAACTGTTATTGGCATTGACAATTCGTACACGTTAGCCAAACTGGGCTCTAGCTGCAGGAGTCTGATCACTCTTTTATTTCTTTCTCTCTCTTTTTTTAAAGCAGCAGTTTATGCTTTATCTGCTTTTAAAATATTTTGGCTGCATGTGATTTTATTTGAATTGTATGTGATTTTATGTGAGCTTTCTCAGTCCAAAGGCTGCACTCCCATGTGACTAACATTTGAGGTGCCAGCTGCCAGCATGGACCAAGAACAAGTGGGCAGGATCATAGCAAGAAGTGAATCCATCTCTCTATCCTTCTGCTCCTATACAGAGAAGCTCCTCCTTCCACAGTCCTGCAGATTCAAATGAGAGGTTAAATCAAGGCACAAAGATTAAGTTCTGCTAGCCTCACCCCCTTCATTATTGCACTCCAAATGTGGAAATAAATAACAGATTTGGAACCAGGCTCTCCTCTCTCTCTCTCTCCAGCACACACACTCAAGATCACATTGTTGTTGTTATGTGCTGTCAAGTCACCTCCGACTTACGGTGACCCTATGAATGAGTGATCTCCAAAATGTCCTGTCCTCAACAGCCCTGCTCAGCTCTTGTAAACTCAAGCCTTTAGGGAGTCAGTCCATTTCGTATTTGCTCTTCCTCTTTTCCTGCACCCTTCCACCTTTCCCAGCATGATTGTCTTTTCCTGTCTTCTCATGATGTTCCCAGTAGGACAGCCTCAGCTTCAACATTTTTGCCTCCTGAACATTTTTGTTCAGGCAAGATCACATCAGCACTTTTTTTTCCCTCTCTCTCTTCCTGCACTTCCCCCTCTCCCTCTCCCTCCCTTGCTCCCCCCACCCTCCCTCATTCTTTTCCTCACCCTCAGCAGTTAGGCTTGGGAAAAAAAACCTCCCACTGTTTCCAAACCCAATTGCTATGAGTGGGCTGGGGACTCTTTCACAAAAGTTATTAATGCAGGAGTTAAACTTTCCTTCCTAACTGTGATTGCCCCCCCACACACACCCACACACCCACACACACCCACACACACATCTCATGGCAATTAAGTTTGAAAAACAGTTCCCAACAGGTCTGATGTAAGATTTTGCAGGGTTTTTTTAATGGGGGAGTCAGGAAGGGCTGTCAGTCAATGGTGTCTCACCCATACTATGATGGCTGTTTCTTGCTTTAAACATGGTTTATGGACAGTATTTCTGTACCATACTTCAACCTAAAATTTTCTGGATGGTTTAAGAACACAATAAAATTAGTTCCAAGAATAAAAGACACCCCCCCCAAAAAAAAATGGCAGGAGAAACAAAACTAAATGCGTAGCTTTCCAAATCTGACAAGCCTTGTCCATGGTTTTTTAACCTTGCAATGGGACTGCTGCCAAATCCTATATAGGGTGTTACCTAAGACATCCAGTTGGAAGCATTATTTGCTACCTAATGCTTCTGGGATGAGGTGTATTGCTAGAAATACAATTATGCCTGATCTCCAGAATCTCGCTTGCTCCTAAACCATTCCAGCATGAACCTGAGATGGTGTATTAAACAACCTTAGGTACTTCGTTCTGCCCTGTGTTCTGCTGCAAACTGTGCAAGCAAAACTGTGTGTGTGTGTGTGTGTGTGTGTGTGTGTGTGTGTGTGTGTGTGTGTGTGTGTGTGTGTGTGTGTGTTGCAGTTAATACAAAGTAGCATTTCAGCAGACAGTATTTTAAGTGTAGATTGCGTTAATACAGATTTCTGGGATGCAACGTACAGAGGTCCTCGCTGAAGCTCTTCTGTTTCTTTATGGTTTCTTTTACACATACAAGAAAACAGATAGGTTTTGTTTGGAAGCAAGATCCAAACATATGTTATATTTTTAGACTGCAAGACACTTGCAACAGAAATCTTTTTTTAAGCCCTTAAACACCCACTGCACCAAAATTGGAATCTAAACTTTAGAAGAAGCAATTTTCTCTCTCCCCCTCCCCACAATATTTGTAGATCAAGATTTTCATTTCCTTTCCACAGATTTCATCGTACTTTATCATACGCCTCTTCAGGATTACTGTCAGGCTTAATAGATACCTTGGCATAGATTGTTGGAATTCATTTTTATAGAATGTTACAGAATAACCTTGTGGAGAAACACCGGGAAATTCTATTGGTCTGCAGAGAAAGATGTTATTTGTTTAAAATAAATTCATATAATCGTGTTTGCCTTTGATATGGAAAGTATGTAGGAAGGTTTATTTTTGTCATGTAATTATATGGGTTTTGGAACATAAGACCATAGATGTCTTGTGACTGCAGGTTCCATTTTATTTTTGCCATATTGTTAGAATGAAATACTGAGTTTCTCAAAATGTCCAGCTATACAATAACTGCTTAGGAAATCGAAAACTGCAAGATTGTCTAAATGTACAGTGCAGTATTTTAAAATGCACTGTAGCCTAAAAACATAAGTGCTGTTGAGAGAGGGCCATGGATATAGGGAAAAGGAATACACAGGAATATATACTCTATATCCCCTATTGAGAGCTAGTCTAACATATTTTTTCTGTCGAGGCAAAGAATAAGGCCATGAGGTGCAGAGAAACACCATGTCACAAACAGCTCTCTCTACCATTTTTTTTCTTGCCACCTCCCAGCATCTGCCTCCTGATGAGGCTCCCTCACTTCGCCCTTATCAAAGGAGGCGGAGAAAATATTCCTTCCAAATGATCTACTTGTGACAGACAGGGAAATTAAATAGCCTCCTCCAGGCATTTCAGCCAATTGCATTGTGGGAAAGCACAACTAAGCAGAAAAAAAGAAAGAAAGGTGATTTGGAAAGCAGGATTTGACAGTTTAACTGTCAGAGAGAGCTTAGATAGGTCTTGGCCAGTAAAATTGCCTGATAGAGATGGGTGAGGAGAGGAGCTAAATGTGGCTCAGTTAAGAAAGATAGCAGTTAGGGCTTGGATGTTAAAGAAGCCAAATAGGGCTTGAATATGAGAGTAACCATAACTTGACAGAGAAGGTTGAACTTAGAGGGAACTGGCCTAGCAGGACTAAGCTCTGTATTTTCTTCAGCCTGTTGTCTTTAGCCACTCCCTTTCTGCCCCTTGTAATCCTCAATGGCAATGAAAAGAAGCACCTACTGCTTGGTAACCATATAACCCTCCCTGTGTACTGGAAAACCAGATGAATAATTCAAGACTCCAAGCTTCTCTCCCCTTCCTTGCTGGGGAATCTCTCGTTTATGTGCAGAACACTGGGATCGACTGGATTTTAGTTGTGAACCCCCACCCCGTATGTTTGAAATAAAGGGACATTGTATTATTTGTCTGAACGCTTTCCAAACTATTTGGCACACCATTCCCCCCTCCCCAATGCAGATTGCTAAATCCTCATGCTCTGATTGTGAATGGAGCATTCAGGCACACCTCCTGTTGAGCAACTATTTCCATTCTTTGCTGCCACGAAAGGACCCAGGGTATGGTGCTCTCTAAATGCTGCAGCTCTCTAAAAATGGGTCATGGTTCCTACTGAACAGTAGCTGCCACAGCTGAATTATGGAGACAAATAGCATTGCCTAAAATTTGATCTTGAATCCTTTTGTATAATAGAGTGTCAAGGCAAAGGTGGGACCATGCGTGGGAGGACATGCTTTCCATTTCAGACACACTGACAGAAGTAACCACATGAAAGAATGGGAGCACCCCAAAATATTACACTTCCACTAAGTCATTCTGTCAAAATGTTTCTTTGAGACCATAGGAAAGGTCATCCCAGAGATTCTAGGAGAGATCATTCAAATTCCAATCATCTCTCCCAGAAGCCCCCATGTGCTGGGGATCCCACCTTTGCCCTCATGCCATTCACAGAAATAGCTGGAGATGGCTCAGCCCCATGGCAGAGCAGGCATCAGAAGCGGATAACTGGGAGCAGAGGTACCTTAAGGTTGTAAAGCCTAAAGTACCTTGTAGGACTATTTTAACTATTAGTAAGACTCTGGCTACTATGGGGAAAGCCCTTCTGGCTTCCTTCTGGTTAGCTTAATTTTTCTCTCCAGCTCTGTTTCAAAAGAGATTTGTTTTTATTTGTGTTTTGTTTTGTTTTATGAACTTTTCCCCCAGTTGGAATTGCTGCACTGAAAGGAAAAGCAAAGCTATGATTCCTTGCCCATCTGTCTGTCTGTGTATGACTCTTTCTGCTGTGTAACCATATCTGATGACAGCACAATACCTAATTTCCCATACGCTCAGTTTCAGCAGGCTTACTTTCACCCAAATGTAAATATGCTTCCTGGGCATCCCTGAGGTAATAGAACAGACATTTCTCTGTCTTGTCTCAGAGGATGTGTAAGCAGCAGTTCCACTGCAGATGGTCCCTGAACACAGAGGGAGTTTAACACTTAAGCATGCACAAGGCATGTTTTTTTTGCCTGTTCAAATGTAATTTTGTATTTAGCCACCGGATCAAATGTTTGCAGTTTAGCAAAAGCAGGAAATATAATTTCTACCATTTCAAACATTTGATGCATGTCGTTTTTCTTCTAGCATCTCACACTATATACTGGAGAGAGGAAGCAGAGAAATACTTAAGCTACAGCTGCAGCCGTCAGTCCTTAACAAAGCAAAAGGCAATGACACATGATGCAGGCAAGAACAAATTTTTCATGATTTTGCTAACTGTATTTCCTGCACATTAATGTATAGTACTGCCAACTCTGCATTCAGCAGCCATGTGAAAGGGCCATACACTTGTGTAGCCATTACACATGTAGGATTCTCCTGCAGAAAGGAAAATTGCACACAGGGGCACTCACACTTTTGTGATATGCCATGCACAGATATGGGCTGTCACAGAACATACAGAAGACCAAACAGTGCTACATTACTTGTTATTGTGAACAAGAAAGTTGAACTGCTGGTAGAGTGTCAGTGCTTCTTAAAGGACTGCTACATGTCATGAAGGAAAGGAAAGACCTAAGCCATGGCACAACACCATGGAGCTTGACCAGCAGGCCTGCTTTCAGAAACACATGAAAAAGAACCGGAAAGAAGCTATCAGACCTTCTAGAAAAAGCTAGACATCTTACATTTGATGATGGATCAAACACCAAGCCCTCCATTAGATAAAATCAGCAATTCATCTCCTCTGAGTGCCTTGGTTTTATGCTTTGTTCTCAAGTGCTAGCCTATGAATAATATCCCATGTAGAGCTACGCAGAAATGTTTTACAATCCAATTTAAAACAACACACATCTTGCAACTCTTTTTCAACTTTCAATTTGCATGTTAATTTCATAAGGGAAGCTGGGAGGAATTGCCAGAACACTTGCCTTAACACTCATAGGAAATTACACACTAATGAATATCTATCTATCTATCTATCTATCTATCTATCTATCTATCTATCTATCTATCTATCTATCTATCTATCTATCTATCTTGCCTTCTCTGTCTTTATTCTTTTTCAAAAAAATGACCTTAGTTGTGTATCTTTGGCTTTAAAAACATTCCGCCAACCATTCCAGACTACCTTTGTGAATATGTATTTCTCATCATTCAATAAACTACCAGCTGAAAAGAAGGGCTACAATTAAAAAAATAAATAAATACAATTCACATTGGCCCTATTTAAAAGACTCTTCAGCTTTTCTATTTGATTATTGTGCCACAATTCAGAGACCTGAGCTCCTATCACTGCTGCCAGGGGACCTGAATAGCTCTGGGGATTCCACATCTACAATATTAAGCACCTCTTTTGCGTGCAATATTAATATGTATGCAAATTGTATTTGCATGACTTTGCCTTCCTTGATCGGATGTTCACTCCTTTTAACAAGCAAAATATAGTGCTTGCAATTTTATGGCACTTAATTGTGCTCAGTTTTGCACAAAATGAACCAGAGGAATGGCTTCAATTTGCAGGTCCAGCACCATCTTGCTAATTTCTAGGTGTCTCCTTTGAAACTGTAGAAATCTAAATATATATCATCATCCTATCACCAGAACAGAAAGGAAGACAATTCCATCAATCTATTGCACTCCCCTGGGCACTTACAAGTTTGCCGCAGATGACTGGAGGGGCCTTCCAAAGTAGATCAAGGGTTGCATGCAGAGGAAAGGGTCAGAAAGACCCCAGGCATAAGTGTGTTACTTCTTGTGTGACCCTATATATTTAGCAGGGAACCTGGGGTATGAACAATTGTCTAAGAAATAAAAGAAACACTCTTATGCTTTCAAGTAGGGAAGACACAGCTGGAGCTCTGAGACACACTGATTCGTGTTGCAAAATTATCTCAAGGAAATCTGGTGGCACTTCAGAGCGGGTGTTCCTGCCAGTTGGCCGAGCACAGCTCTTGAAATCCTGTGAATGGTTGTTGAAGGGTGGCTTGGGGAAGGAGCAATATCAATGTAGATTCTGAGCAGCAAAGTAAACTTCAAAGGCTCACTTAGTAGAGGAAGAAAATCTCCAAGGCACCTGGGAATGGAAGAATGAATGTGATTATATACTAAATAGGGGGCGGAGGGGGAAAAAGAGAGAGAAATGTTTATGCTGCTGACTCTGTGGAAGGAACAAAAGAACTTTATCAGCCTCTCTGAAGCACAGCACGAAAAAACCAGCAAGATCCCTCCAGCTTTGCTTAACTGACGGGCAGCTTCCATATTGCATTGCTATATGTAATTTGCTACAAAACCTTTGACATGAAAGTTTCTTTTCTTTTCTTGAACAACAGTTGCCAGAATTCTGCAGCCATCATGGCCAGGAGAGTAACCTTTCTAACCTCTGCATATAGCAGCTGTTTTACACAGATGGGTTTCCCTTTTGTGTAACACCAATCACAGGATGGCTGGGTTTGTTTGTTTTTTCCACTATGCCTTCATTGTCTTTAGCCTCCCAGCATCCTTTGCAAAAGAAACCATGAAGGCCCTGTTCCCATGGCCCCTTTTCCTTCATTCTACAAGCAAGGGAGAATGCAGCCATTTTAACTCTGTCTTTCTCTGCCCACCGGTTCCCTGGTGTGCCCTTCACCCCAACCTGCTGTGGATGACAAAAACCCCAGTCTTGCCCAGGGGTGGAGTGAGAAGAAACATTAATAGAGGAAAGGTATGATCTGGGTGATGCAGCTGTTGCATCTTCTCTCAGTCTGTAAGAACAATATATGATAATAAATTGTTACTATATGCCAGTCTCCGATGCATTTTTGGCATCACCTGGCAGGACAAAGTTCCAAATAGTGTAATCCTGGAACGAGCTGGAATTTTTAGCATGTATACATTACTGAAACAGTGATGTCTACGTTGGCTTGGGCATGTCGTGAGAATGGCTGATGGTCGGATTCCAAAAGATCTCCTGTATGGAGAATTAGTGCAGGGAAAGTGCCCCAGAGGGAGACCACAGCTGCAATACAAGGATATCTGCAAGCGGGATCTGAAGGCCTTAGGAATGGACCTCAACAGATGGGAAACCTTGACATCTGAGCGTTCAGCCTGGAGGCAGGCGGTGCAGCATGGCCTCTCCCAATTTGAAGAGGCACTTGTTCAGCAGGCTGAGGCAAAGAGGCAGTCCCAAACCCAGCAAAATCAGGGAGCTGGACAGGGGACAGATTGTATTTGTCTTCAGTGTGGAAGGGATTGTCACTCTCGAATTGGCCTTCTCAGCCACACTAGATGCTGTTCCAAGACCTCTATTCAGAGCACATTACCATAGTCTCTTGAGACTGAAGGATGCCTACATGTATATGCCATCAAGTCAGAACTGACTTATAGTGGCTGAGTGGAGATTTGAACCCAGGCCTCCTGATTCCTAGTCTGTCACTCTATCCACTGCATCACATTGGGTACATTTATTGAGGTATGCACAATTTTCAGACAATGGCCAAGCAACCCTATAAGAAATCAAGGAGGATGCATCCATGAATGAAAAAAGAAATAATCAGCAAATATGATCTTGGATATAGTATGACCAGATGCAGTCTATGACAATATTCTTCTGTTGATGTATGCACACACACAAATGCACATACATAGAGTAACACACATATGTAAAAGCCATCTGTACTACCACAGCCTACTTGTCCTAGGGGTAACAAAGATTATTGTTGCTGCTGGTGGTGATGCTGTTGTTTCACCTTTTCTACTACCTCATAGTGATAGAGCACTCTCTGGGTGGTTTACAACATAATTCTGCAAGGATAGTCATGAGTTGCTAATTATCTCCCAGATCCTTACATATTATTTCCGTGCAAACAGGAATTGGTCTTTGTCAAGATTAGACTGGCCAGAAGGGCTCACACTAACCACTGAACAACACTACTCAGACTCAGGAGCCTTGTGGCTCGGTGGTTAAACTGCTGTACTGCAGCCAAACTCTGCTCATGACCTGGGGTTCAATCCCAAGTAGCTAGGTCAAGGTTCACTCAGCCTTCCGTCCTTCCAAGGTGCTGATCACTGGGGAAAATCTTCCTGCCCAGAACCTCTCCCAACACTTTGAGTCACTGACTACTCAGTGCTCCAGGGGATTACCAAAAAATCCGGGAGATTAAGCACTTTGGCTCTTACACCAACCCTGCAAGGTAGAAATGCCAAAATACATACAAAATCTACAGGTGCCCAGTAGGTGATCAAGGCAAGGCCCATCTTTAGTACTAGCCTTATTATTATACTGAAAATAATGAAACAACTGTAAACATTTACAGAAATAGTCAAAAAGCTGTGGAGCAAATATTGCATATTTCAGTTCTTTCCATTTAGATTCTCTTCAGGAAATGCTTCTACAGTGTATATAAACCTGTATTCTTCTCATGCTTGTATGTGGGAAATTTCAAAGGCGTGATATATTTTAATTCCAATGCTGTTAATAAGACAATGAAAGTCTTTCCTACTGGGTAAAGTTTACAGTGACTATCAATTTGGACTGTATGCCTGATAGTTCAAATACATTTTTGCCATATAACAGGTTTGCATGTCTTAAATGGTTTCACATTTCTCTAAACCACACTAAGAGCATAACATGAATATTTTAAGCAGCTTAACTTTGATTTAAACATATTTGCTCAGGATATGCTGGCGGAAACCCAAAATGCAGTGTAATACCCTCAAAGCTGGCAATCCCAAACTCAATTTAAGAAAGCAGATAATATGGACTGGCAGCATTAAAGCAAATAAAGTCAATTAACGGAGGGTTTTTTTTCTTAATTTGTTTTCTCTTCCTTGAAATTGCAAAGGGCAGATATAGCTGGGGGATTAATGAAGAAAGAAATTAATGGAAATGGAAGGAGGATGAAAGAGAAAAAAGGAATCAAAAATCATTGTTCATTAGTTAGATCTTAATAGTAGGTTATGGTCTCACATTTTAAAAGCTTTTATTTGGGGTCATTTCTTTGTGTGTATTTAAATGTTACACCTGCTCATTTCCCTAGGCAGGTAACAATATAAATAATGAACTAATTAATCATCTGTTTTTCATCTAGAGAAGCTGTAAAATAGGAAGCGTCCAAGTGAACAGTGGCAGTAGGAATGCATCAGTTGTGAAGCCAAGCCAGCTGAAAACCAGGATAACAGGTCAAAAGGACAGAAGTGGGAGGGGGGATCACAACTGAGACTGGTGGAAGGTTGGACGTGGAGGAAACATGAAGAAATAATGTTGTCCATAGGAACTGCAGAAGACATGAAGGAGTAGAAATACTCCTTCAGGGCAGGAGGAGTAAACAGAGAACCAGCATGGTGTTGTGGATAGAGTGATGGACTAGGAGATACAATACCTTGAAAACTCTTTTAGGGTTGCCATAAGTCGGATGCAACTTGATGGTGTAGAACAACAACAGAGGCAGTTAAAATATGTCACATGAATAGATGTTGGAACTGGAGAAAATATTGGAGAATGGAGAAAGAAAATAGAAATGGCCGATGCCAGAAATTGAACTACCTTAGGAACTGGATATAAACTGTCTCCACTGAACAGTCTGTGCTTAGCCTGCAATCCATACTTTCCTGGGAGTAAGACCCATCGGAATTAACAGGAATGACTCATGAGCAGATATCAGCTAAAGGGATTTTGTGTGCATTTTCAATTGTACTAATTTTTAGCTGGTCACGGTTTTGAATGTAAACATGCCTTTGTAGGTATTTTATTTCTCCAAGTTGTACCAGGGTCTCACAATGTAAAAATTTCTGAAGAAAGGTGAACAGAATCTTGTCATGAATTTTGAGAGGTGTAAAATTTTTATTAATATGCTGTTCTTTTCTTCAAGGAAACATAGAACAGAGCACAACATAAAAAACAATAATATAACTATAAAATATTCCATATAAATGATAAAATGCAATAGAGCATAGCAACAACAGAACCATTAACATAAAAACATGCACATAAATGGTGGAGCAACACACAATTCTGCCTTAGATCCCCTCCTGAATCTCTGCAAATTGATACTTTTGTCTAGAATCTCCAATCTGACAAAATTCTTACATCCCAGTTTTTGAATAGAATTTATTCCCAGCCAAGTGTGTTAAGTGATTAATTGTGCTTGGTAACTATAACCCAACCCCATCCCAGCCACACCTTCTCTCAAGGCACGGTTTCTCTAATAATCTGCCTTTTCATCTTCCAGATAAATGCATTTGTCCTTTTTCACCAAGAATTTAGAAATATTTAGATAGGACTATATTGCAGTAAACTGTTCTTGGAATCAGAGAGGTGTCAGAACCCTGATATATTGGGATCAATCTGCTAAACTAATGACCTTTGGATTAGATTCTTATTTAGAGCAAACCCACTGAAATCAAAAGAACTTCAGTTAGCAATGGTAGACTGCTCCCATTGATTTCAATGGCTCTCATCTTTCCACTGAGAGGGAGAATGCATCCACAATGTAGCTATAGCACTTTGATAGCACTTTGACTATCATGGCTCCTGAAATCCTGGAATCTGTAGTTGACTTCAAATTCTCAGCTGGAGATGCTACACGAGGCTTTTTTTTGCAGAGAATTCTTGGTAGTTCAACCAATCGTAAATCCCAGGATACTTTAGGATAGTGCCCGTGCAGCTAAAGTGATATCAAACTGGTATGAAAGTGCAATGTAGATACATCCTAAGTTGAAGAAAGAGGAACCATGAAGAAATGATATTGACATTTTAAAGTATGGATCCAACTCATTTATTTTGCCAAGTAGCCTTTTTGTTGTTTTGTATTTGTAAATATGTACTGTACATCTCCAAATGTCTCATCATATATCTCTTTTTAAAGCAGGAAAGGATTATCCATGGTCCTCCAGATGTTATTGAACATCTGGTAAGACATAATGTGAATTGCAGGACAACAATTGGAAGGCCACTATTTGTCTACTCAAACTGAAATGGTACTGATTCTGAATACCAGTTTTGACTTTTGTTTAATCTGATATATTACAAATTTCAGCTTTATTTTTAATGAAATGCATACACTGAAATTTTTATCATCGTTGTGAATTTGAGGAATGTTGAACGTATTTTAGCTGGCTAGACAGCTCAGTGAATTAAGTATTTGGTTGTGGAGCTAGAGGGGAGTTCAATTCTACACTGTGCCTCCCAAAAGAAGGGAAGCCTTGGGCAAGCTGCACAGTCTCAGGATGGCCTTTAAAGAAGGAAATGGTAAACCACTGCTGAGTACTCTCTACCTAGAAAACCCTGAAAGGGGTCGCCATAAGTCAGAATTGACTGGACTGCACATGATTTTTTAAACATATATAACTTTGATATTCACAAGCAAGCTCAACATTTTTCAGCTTTCTGTCATTCATTCATACTGAAATTCCATCTAGCATGAAGAAACAAAGCCAAAAACTGATTCAGTAATTAGCACTACAGACAAGAGATACACTTGTTCAGTTTTTTTAACTGTGGAAAAAACTGTTTGAAATATATCTTCAGACTTTTAATTTTTGCTCTAGGTGTTGGTAAAATGAATCGACGGCTTTATATATGTTGTTGTTTAGTCATTAAGTCGTGTCCGACTCTTCGTGACCCCATGGACCAGAGCACGCCAGACCCTCTGGTCTTCCACTGCCTCCCGGAGTTTGGTCAAATTCATGTTGGTTGCTTCGATGACACTGTCCAACCATCTCATCCTCTGTCGTCCCCTTCTCCTCTTGCCTTCACACTTTCCCAACATCAGGGTCTTTTCCAGGGAGTCTTCTCTTCTCATGAGATGGCCAAAGTATTGGAGCCTCAGCTTCAGGATCTGTCCTTCCAGTGAGCACTCAGGGTTGATTTCCTTTGTTCTCTTTGCAGTCCAGGGGACTCTCAAGAGTCTCCTCCAGCACCACAATTCAAAAGCATCAATTCTTCAGCGGTCAGGCTTCTTTATGGTCCAGCTCTCACTTCCATACATCGCTACTGGAAAAACCATAGCTTTGACTATGCGGACCTTTGTTGGCAAGGTGATGTCTCTGCTTTTTAAGATCCTGTCTACGTTTGTCATCACTTTCCTCACAAGAAGCAGGTGTCTTTTAATTTCGTGGCTGCTGTCACCAACTGCAGTGATCATGGAGCCCAAGAAGGTGAAATCTGTCACTGCCTCCATATCTTCCCCTTCTATTTGCCAGGAGGTGATGGGGCCCGTGGCCATGATCTTAGTTTTTTTGATGTTGAACTTCAGATCATTTTTTGCGCTCTCCTCTTTCACCCTCATTAAGAGATTCTTCAATTCCTCCTCACTTTCTGCCATCAGAGTGGTATCATCTGCATATCTGAGGTTGTTGATATTTCTTCCGGCAATCTTAATTCCACCTTGGGATTCATCCAGTCCAGCCTTCCGCATAATGTATTCTCCATATAAGTTAAATAAGCAGGGAGTCCATATACAGCCTTGTCGTACTCCTTTCCCAATTTTGAACCAATCAGTTGTTCCATATCCAGTTCTAACTGTTGCTTCCTGTCCCACATATAGATTTCTCAGGAGATAGATTAGGTGGTGTCCATGTGTAGAGTCGCCTCTTGTGTTGTTGGAAAAGAGTGTTTGTGATGACCAGCTTGTTCTCTTGACAAAACTCTATTAGCCTTTGCCCTGCTTCGTTTTGAACTCCAAGGCCAAACTTACCTGTTGTTCCTTTTATCTCTTGACTCCCTACTTTAGCATTCCAGTCCCCTATCATGAGAAGAACATCTTTCTTTGGTGTCAGTTCTAGAAGGTGTTGTAAGTCTTCATAGAATTGGTCAATTTCAGCCTCTTCAGCATCGGTGGTTGGTGCATAAACTTGGATGACTGTGATGTTGAAAGGTCTGCCTTGGATTCGTATTGAAATCATTCTATCATTTTTGAGATTGTATCCCAGTACAGCTTTTCCCACTCTTTTGTTGACTATGAGGGCTACTCCATTTCTTCTACGGGATTCTTGCCCACAATAGTAGATATGATAATCGTCTGAATTGAATTCGCCCATACCCATCCATTTTAGTTCACTGACGCCCAGGATGTCAATGTTTATTCTTGCCATCTCCTGTTTGACCACATCCAGCTACCAAGGTTCATAGATCTTACATTCCAGGTTCCTATGCAGTATTTTTCTTTGCAGCATCGGACTGTCCTTTCACTGTCACACACGTCCGCAGCTGAGCGTCCTTTCGGCTTTGGCCCAACCACTTCATTAGCTCTGGAGCTACTTGTAGTTGTCCTCCGCTCTTCCTCAGTAGCATGTTGGACGCCTTCTGGCCTGAGGGGCTCATCTTCCAGCATCATATCTTTTAGCCTTTTGTTTCTGTCCATGGAGTTTTCTTGGCAAAAATACTGGAGTGGCTTGCCAGTTCCTGCTCCAGGTGGATCGCGTTTAGTCAGAAATCTCCACTATGACCTGTCCGTCTTGGGTGTCCCTGCACGGCATAGCCCATAGCTTCTCTGAATTACTGAAGCCCCTTTGCCACGACAAGGCAGCAATCCATGAAGGGGGGCTTTATATATACATGCACACTAAATCTAAAATCTAGTAATAGATACATTTTATAAATCTCTTGTTAAGCTGATGAAAACCTTTCTCTCCGTGAAGAACCAGAATTATCATTTTCTTTTATTTTATTGCTTCATTTATATGTTAAGCATTCTTCTCACGCTGTCAGACATTTGCCTGGTGAGGATAAATCCAATTTGATCTTTGTCAATGTGTTTATGCATGAGCTTTCTTAAAGACTATAGCAAGAAGAAGAAGAAGGAGGAGGAGGAGGAGGAGGAGGAGGAGGAGGAGGAGGAGAAGGAGAAGGAGAAGAAGAAGAAGAAGAAGAAGAAATGGTATTGGCAGATGGTAAAACACAAGATTATCTGATATGTCCTCCATAGTATCCTTTGACAGTTTAGGTAATACTGCTATATATGTTCCTTCTTCCCACGATGGAGGTTTTGTTTTCTTTTGTTTTTCGTATTTAAAAAATATTATTAAATAATTGTAAACCAGAGTGACAATTGCTCCCAAGACCTTTTATAAAAATTGGCAGGTTTGCCATCCACTCCAGCTAATTCTCTGCATTTCAGAATAGTAGCCAGTTTCCTTCTCTGTAATTAGGATATCTATCACTATTCTGTCTTGGAAATTTAATGACATCTGAGGTTCTCAGTGTATCATATGAGGCAGGTTGTCCGAAGAGCTACAGGCCTTAGATCTCAATCTCTCTCAACAAGCAGTGGCAGAAATAGTGCATTTCCACCATACATATTTTTTGCATGGCAGAGTGGGTCTTGTGGGGATATGTTGGAACACATGGGGGAGGTGTTTTGGATCCAGTGAATCCAAAGCCTCTTCTTTTCCTGGCACATTCTCAGAAATGTGATTGTGTAATAGTGTGCCAATTCTCCTTCCTGTTTGGAACGAAGGACAGGGAGGAAGACAAGAGTGGCAAGTATTGGCAAAATACAGTTTAAAAACCCTTCCTTCCCCTCTTCCGTATATGCCTTTTGCCCTGCCAGGGCAAGCTCACTAGTATTTGGCAACTCTTCTACTCCAGATTCGCCCTATCAATCCACTAAGGATTCCTCTTCCTAGCCCTTGTGGTACTAGTACACAAATCAGTGCATTCACACATTCAGTAATATGTCCTTACACAAAGAAAAAAGGATCAGGAGGCTTTCAGAAGTACCAAATAATCCATTTAGAATAAAACTGGATATGTCAAGGGTACGAGAGACAAATATCTGTTCAATAAGGATCCAACATTTGGAGTTCCCTATTGTGGGGAGAGTTGTAAGTGTGTCTAGATTTAGAGACTTGCATTAACAAATGAAAATTAGGGGTAGAAGCAAGGGCCTTGTGAGGGGTAGGGCTAGAACATGGCCCCATCCCCATCACACATTTTTGACTTCACACGTTCAGTATTCTATTGTTTAAATATATCTTAATCCAAACGCCAAACCAGCAGTTTCCAATCTTGGGTTCCCAGAATTTTTGGACTACATTGTTCATAAGACTTGATCACTGGCCATGGTTTGTAGGGCATCTAGGTACTAAAGTTCAGAACATTTGGGAACTAATGCCTTAAATATTCATACAAGCGTGTATGGCTGGGGCACTGACATGGGAACTCTACAGTGCTTCATGATTTGTCAGCCCAAGTTGAGACATCTCAGAAACAATTCCATTGATTGACATGAGTAAATATAGGTTAACCTGCTTTGTTAATTGTCACAAACAAACACAGATGGATAATTAAAGATTATAGGTTTGATGCAGGACCTGCCTTCTGTTGGCAGAAGGTTTCTGTTCGCAGATGGTGCTCCTACCTGTCCCTCTAGGATCTACCTCCCCACCCACATTGCACAACTTGCCTTATTCAACAGGATTCTGAGTAACATTTTCAGGGGACTGAGGGGGATGCTGTGAGGAGAAGGAGAAGGGAAGCCCTCTTACATGAGCCACATTGTACACATCTAATTTTAGACCCAACCTATTAGAAATAAATAGTTCTTCCTTATTATCAAGCACCAAAACACAGGATAAGTACAATGCATAATGAAACATTTATGGTGGACCTGCAAGGCTTAGGATCTCAATCTCTGTGACATAAACTGTGCAAACTGTGATGTGTTTATTTATTTGAATTCTTTATTTCTGCTTGGCCCATGGGGCCTCTCAAAAGCAAGGCACAACAACAAAAAGAGTTTGAAATTCCATAGGAACAGATATGAGACCATTTAAAAACTGATTTGTAATGAAAAATTAAATCCATTTATATTTTTTTTAAATGCAGTATCTTGGGCTGAGAAAAAATTGAACCAGGTGTCATTATCTTTGTTCCCAAGAAGTGCAATAGATTGCCTTGCATGGGCTTATGATGCTTCAAAAAGAGCAGTAATACGTACAGTTAATAATCAAGGGAATCTTAATACTGATGCTGCCAAATTGTTTTGTTCTCTGCTCATTCAGTGAAGGCAAGTTAATTTAATTCACTGTAAAATCAAGCCTGTAAGTGGCTCTGTTTGGGGACAATAAGGCACAGGCAAATGGGTATCTCAGGAATGGGATAGCAGGAGGAAGGTAAAAAATGCTGCACAAATACCAACATATTTTGCAATGAAAACAGACCATTTGCATTATTCAGTTCCTGCTTCAAGGCATTTCAATTTTTGATGCCCAGAATTCACTCGGCTTAAGAGTTGAGATAACCACACTCTTTTTATATTAACTTTTCCCACATTTCCACTGGAGATGTTTGTCAAAAAAGTTCCTGCTTTTTATTCGTTCGTTCATTCGTTTATAGCATTTCAACAACATTCATTGATAGCTAAGATGTTTTGCAACTGACATTTTATTTCCAAGTCGTATTGTGATGCCAGCTGAAGGTCGCTGGCCTTTAATTGCACCAGCACAGCATGTTGCGTTTCCTCTCGGTTGCATGACATGTTTGCTTCTGAAGATGTGTTATAACATATGGAAACCCCATATGTTTTGCTCAGTGTCTATATGCTTTGATTTGATTTATAGCCTTCATAATAACATTTGAATTTTGTCATATATTTCTGTTTTTGAGGGGGGAAAGTCCACATGCTATTCAGATATCTTTACGAAGGAGAGTTATTTGCCTCAGTCACTGTCTAACTCATACAATCATATATAGGTGATAAGGGGATTGCCATTTTCCTTTGTCTGCAAATGAAATCAAACATAAATCAGTTATTATCAACAGCTGAAGCTGCAACTTGATTAACATCAGCCACAAGTAATAAGATGTGAATCTGAAAGCCACTGAAAATAGGGTACTTTAGGTTCACACCGAGGAGCTTGAGTATCACTCTGTTTCAACAGGTGAATAGAGAAATTTCAAGAGGTAAAGCCTGCCAAACATCGTAGGCACTAAGCTATATATGTTGAAATATTTAAAATCTGAAGCATTGGGAAGATTACCCAAGTGTCTAAATAACTAAATAGATTGCAAGCAAGTGTTTTTCACACCCCATTCATTCCTGTCAGTTTCAGAACCAATGATGATAGGCTCTGGGAGCCAGTGATGGAAAGGGTCTGATGAGCAGATGAAAGCTTTGTGTAGGAGAGGACTAGATCAGAACACCAGGAAGGAAATGTAGCTTCTGTTAAGCCTCACCTGCTGAAGATTGGTTATTGTTATTATGCACCGGTGCTCAAAAGGGAGGACATTAACTTTTAAATGTTACATGCCACTGTTTTGGAATTCTAGATCCAAAGCATACTCACATAAGGTTTGTGCATTGGCTGGTATCCCACAATGTGTTAGAAAGGTGGAGGGAATAAGTTTTGGAACATGTGATCATGTACTGAGCAGAGTACCAACAGACTAACATCAGTTGGACAGTTCCATTATTTGATTTAGTGGGGTGGGAACTGCAGGCTAAAGGACCTTTGTTTAGTAAGGCCAGATCATTACCTTTTACTTGCCAAATGACACAGAAGGTCTCCTCATTTGTTACATTTTATACATCTATATGGAACACACTAAATGGGAAATATAAAATATATGATTCACACATGTAGAGCTACTGGATCTTCTGAATAGGTATTACTTCCGCTGGCATGTATGCATATCAGAAGATGGTCTCTCCATGTGTGAATGCAGTGTTTTCAGTGCTGTCCAGAACACGCTTCCTCAGAACTGATGTGCAAAACCTCCAGAACATGGCCAAACAGCCCGAAAAACCCACAACAACCATACACTGCCATACTTCACAGCAGATCATGTTTAAGAGCTGTATTTCAGATACCCCACGCCACTTCAATTTCCCCCTGTGTAGCCCTCATTAATATTTGCAAGGTCAGGGGGCAGCCCTACTAAGCTGCTAAGATAAAGTGAAGTGGCTACCACATGTAGGAGATCTGAGGTATCATGAAAGAACAGCAAATTTTTAGCAATCCAATTTGTCATTGTATTTTTACTGCTTGGGAGGAGGTGAAAGTACTTGCAGAACTGTGTGCCTCATTTCCCAAAAGAACTTGGCTCTCTTATGGTGTGTGCGTGTGTGTGTGTGTGAACTTTTTTTGTTCTGCCTCAGCAGCTAAATGTCTCAGGCTGCCCTGTGCAAGGCAGCGGAACCTCCAACCTAACTAATCACATCTTCTCAACTAAATATACACAGCTTATCTCATTTATTTTTTCTGACATTTAGATTTTTTAGCTGATTAGTATATTATCTTAAAATATATCATTGTTTTCTCATCAGAACAAATCTCTCCTGGCACCGGTCTTCAAGGAAGACACATGCTGTGTGTGTTGACCTTTCCATTGCCTGCTTTTTTGTACTGCTTAATTCCTTTGTAGTCCTGTTCCTGCTGAGTTCAATCCAGCCAAAGGAGCTGCACTGTTTAGACAGAAACCTGGTAAAGTGCTGTGTGATTATCTGAACCACTGAATTTGTGAGGATGAAAATGCAGCTCAGCAGAACACAGAATATTTTGAAGGAGTGCACTATTCTTAGTTGCATATTAAAGATTACATTGTTCGTTCTTCACAACACCTTTCTTTAGGATCCTTGCAATTTTAAAGGGGTGCCTTGATGCAAAAGGCTGTGAACAGTGGACAGGTAACCCTGAAAGTCAGCTTGTTAATCACTGTTTATCAGCCTAGACAGTTTTCAAAAAGGTAGTTGCATTAATCCATTTCAGCATGTGTCGAACAAACCAACATCTTGTGTTTAAGGCTACAATTTATTCCAGCATTTATTTATTTATTTCAGTATAAAACTGAATAAGTGGATTGTAATGCAGGAAAGTTCAGACTGTAATAAACCTGTTGTTCTTTAAGGTACCACATGGCTTCTGTTTTGTTGTGGCTTTTGTTTTTTTGTTATACATGCCCAGATAAGCAGAAGATGTCTATGCCTTGTAAATAGCAGGCTTGGGTAATCATGGTGCTCCAGATGGTGTTGGACCAGAACTCCTATCAACCCTTGCCAGCATGGCTAATTGTGAGAAGTTATAGCAGTTCTAGCTCAACTATCTCAGGAGGGCCACAAGTTGCCAACCCTTGATCTAGGATGTGCCCATGGTTCATGTGATGAGTCTTTGGGATAGTCAAGATATCCGACAAGTTGTGATTGCCTACTCTGCACCATCTCAGAGTTCTGCAGCAAGTGCACAGAGATTCTGAGTGTGTCTCTGTGTGTAATGTGTTCCCTAAAGGTGGGGGATTTGGGAAGCACCAACATTTGAGTAGGAGCAATTTTGTTGCAAACTGTAGCTCTGCCACTGCCGTTGCACAACACGAACCTCACACCCACTAAATTGCTATACTAAATGTCTGTATGTGGCTATGTTGCTGGGTGTGTAGCTCAGTGAGTTGGGTACCTGAGCCACAGGTCAGGAGTTTGATTCCCCACCATGCTTCCAGGTAGAAGAGCCAAGCTACATAGTTCTAAAGTGCCCTGGAGGAACAGTAAGCCACTTTTAAGTACTCTGTACCAAGAAAACCCTGGAAAGGGGTGCCATAAGTCATAACCGACTCGATAGAATGTAATTATTCTTATTTATTACATTTATTTATAATAGGAACTATGTTGGTGTCCCACCTTGCCTCCAAGGAATGCAAGATGGTTGCCCAGTTCTCTCCATATTATTCTCACAACAGCCTTGAGCTTCATGGATGAATAGGAAGTTGAGTGTGGGTCTTCCCAAGCCTTATCTCACATTGTAACTATTCTTGGTTTTGTATAATGTCATTGGACTTTCCTACAGCTTCCCAGCACAATTGCTTTTCATTTTACTCTTGTGCTGTGCATGTTTATCTTGTATAGGAAATTAATATAAATCTAGTCATGTAGAAAATACAAGTCATCCAGCCAATGTCAGATATAACCCCATTTTGTCCCAGTGACTGCGCTGGAATTTAAATCCTAATCCACAATCTGGTTGAACCAACACACTTCCATAGGAAAAAGGCTTAAATCCAAGCACATTATGGTAACTAAAATTCATGATATCTGTGATTCAAAAAATCCAGAATTTCCAGAGTTGTGGGCAAACAGTGTAAAACACAACACAAAGCAGAAATGTGACAGAAAGAGTAAGGATAAAAATAAGAGAGCCACACAGACACTTCCTGGTATATATTCCAACAGATATTTACTTGACAAGTACCTTTGTTCTTTAAATAATTTATTGTTCAATAGGCTGCTCAGGTTGTTTGTTTGTTTGTTTGTTTGTTTGTTTGTTTGTTTGTTTGTTTGTTTGTTTGTTTGGTTGGTTGGTTGGTTGGTTGGTTGGTTGGTTGGTTGGTTGGTTGGTTGGTTGGTTGGTTGGTTGGTTGGTTGGTTGGTTGGTTGGTTGGTTGGTTGGTTTTCTGATGCCTTTCAGGACAGAAAAAGAAATCTCATGGCAGTTCAGAAAAAGAAAATTCAACATTTTGGGGAAGAACATAAAAGAAATCATGCTTTATTAGATCCTAGGTCCTATCTTGTCCAGCATTCTGTCCATATAATAGCCAAAGGGAAGTCTACGGGAAGCAGGCAAGTAGAAAACAAGTGCTGCTGCCCCTTCTGCCGTGTGTTTCTGTGTCAGGTACCAGAGGTGACTAAATAGATACATAGCCCTCATGACCAGTGAAAGCTTTATCCTCTAAGAATTTATAAAGACATCCAGGTTGGAGGTCATCACTAAATCTTGTGGCTGCAAATTCCACAGTTTGACTGTATGCGGCATATGGAAATATTTCATTTTGTGGGAACTGCATATCCTTCCATTCAGCTTCCGTGGGTGACTCTAGGTTCTAATATTGTGATCCACTTATTTCTCTTCCACAGTTCACACTACATATCCATTCAGAATATTTCTCATGCTTTAAGAATGTTTTTGCTCTGTGTGTGTCTGTATGTATGTGAAAGAAATAGCGAGGGGAACTAAGAAACATATGATGCTGAAAGGAGAGAACATGAACATTTGCAGATGGAATATACAGTATATCACAGAAGTGAGCACACCACCTCACATTTCATAAATATTTTAGTATATCTTTTCATGTGACAACACTGAAGAAATGACACTTGGCTACAATGTAAAGCAGTGAGTATACAGCTTGTGTAACAGTGTAAATGTGCTGTCCCCTCAAAATAACGCAACACACAGCCATTAATGTCTAAACCTCTGGCAACAAAAGTGAGTACACCCCTAAGTGACAATGTCCAAATTGGGCACAAAGTGTCAATCTTTTGTGTGGCCACCATTATTTTCCAGCTCTGCCTTAACCCTCTTGGGCATAGAGTTCACCAGAGCTTCACAGGTTGCCACTGGAGTCCTCTTCCACTCCTCCATGATGACATCACAGAGCTGGTGGATGTTAGAGACCTTGCGCACCTCCACCTTCCATTTCAGAATGCCCCACAGATGCTCAATAGAGTTTAGGTCTGGAGACATGCATGGCCAGTCCATCACCTTTACCCTCAGCTTCTTTAGCAAGGCAGTGGTTGTTTTGGAGGTGCGTTTGGGGTCGTTATCATGTTGGAATACTGCCCTGCAACCAGTCTCCGAAGGGAGGGGATCATGCTCTGCTTCGGTATGTCACAGTACATGTTGGCATTCATGGTTCCCTCAATGAACTGTAGCTCCCCAGTGCCAGCAGCACTCATGCAGCCCCAGACCATGACACTCCCACCACCATGCTTGACTGTAGACACGACACACTTGTCTTTGTACTCCTCACCTGGTTGCCGCCACACACGATTGACACCATCTGAACCAAATAAGTTTATCTTGGTCTCATCGGACCACAGGACATGGTTCCAGAAATCCATGTCCTTAGTCTGCTTGTCTGCAGCAAACCATATGCGGGCTTTCTTGTGCATCATCTTTAGAAGAGGCTTCCTTCTGGGACGACAGCCCTGGAGATCAATTTGATGCAGTGTGTGGCATATGGTCTGAGCACTGACAGGCTGACCCCACCCCACCCCTTCAACCTCTGCAGCAATGCTGGCAGCACTCATACGTCTATTTCCCAAAGCCAACCTCTGGATATGATGCTGAGCACGGGCACTCAACTTCTTTGGTCGACCATGGCATGGCCTGTTCTGAGTGGAACATGTCCTGTTAAACCACTGTATGGTCTTGGCCACCATGCTGCAGCTCAGTTTCAGGGTTTTGGCAATCTTCTTATAGCCTAGGCCATCTTTATATAGAGCAACAATTCATTTTTTCAGATCCTCAGATAGTTCATGACCATGAGGTGCCATGTGGAACTTCCAGTGACCAGTCTGAGAGAGTGAGAGCAATAACACCTGCTCCCCCTTCACACCTGGAACTTGTGACACTAACGGGTGTCATGACACCAGGGAGGGGAAATGGCTACTTGGGTCCAATTTGGACATTGTCACTTAGGGGTGTACTCACTCATCATTATCATCATTGATGATACTGCAAAGCTGGAAGGGACCTTATGGATCATCATGTCCAGTGCCTGTCAAGGAGGCACAGTGGGGAATCAAACTCCCAACCTCTGGCTCCACCACTAAGCCATCCAGCAGTTCTATTATTGTAATGTGTTAACATGACTAGCAGGGGGCGTTTGCAGATCCTGTGAGGTGCTCTACTTTATTTTACTAGACTTCTGTATCTTACACTCACTGTAATTCACAGGATCTATAACTGTTAGTGAAAATAATAATGTTTATCATCATGGTGGCAACTTGCCATATCCTGATTTACAGGAATTGTATTTACAGGAGTTGTAAAAGCAATAGAAATTTCTATTCTAATTTTTTTTCCATAGTAAATCAAGGCCCTGAAGCTACCAGTCCAGCAAAAGTAAGTTGTTTAAGGCTAAGAGAAATATAAATATATGGAGGCAGGAGATGCAAACACGCAACACAATGCACCAAGTCACACCACACACATCATATACCAAGAACTCTAATACCAGGGAATATTATGAAGCAGTGGCAGAAGACAAGGACAATATGGATTTTCCTCCATAAATGCAAACTGGTCTAGCTGGGTAAGCACTTTGAATAAATTTCTGTGTTTCATTTATAATATGCTAACAGGCTAAGAAATGCTTTCTACTTCATATATTCTTACTTTTAAAAACTTTGATATTTTAAGAGATGTATTATCTGCTTTTTCAATGTGCATTTAAAGATTATAAGCTCTTGCATTTTTAGAATGTAATTAAAACTTTCATTTTGGTCTTTTATTGTACTTTTTGTGCTCTTTTATTTTGGATTGAAGTCTGACTTAACTCTTTTTTCCTCTGTTTTAGCATTGTGACTGTCTTATAAATGTAACTTGTACAATATTTAATGTCTTTTGCTGGTCATGGACTGTAATAATGAATTAATTAATGAATGAAGTATTTGCCTGCAACTTAAGTTTAGGTTTCATGTATTTTTAAGCATTTATGCCTACAGTTTTTCCATAGCTGTAGGAATGGTTTCAGTACATTTTCGCTTGTTACTCACTGAAGAATTTTTCTACATTTGAAATATGGAAACAATGCAGAGAAATAAAGCCTGTAGAATTAGACAAGCTGATGTTGCTGCAATTATTGCAACAATGAAAATACTTATACCTTAATACCCATATAATTGGAAATTATTGTCTGGTTGCATTATGAAATTAGCCCTTCTTTGGGATAAATGCCAGCTGTGATGAACAGCTGATTTTTTTTTCCTAGAGGGCTATAAATTTCTATATAGCTTGTAGGGAGATGTTCAAGCATCAGACTCCCTGACCTGACAGGGAGTAGTTGTTTTTTTAAAAACTAACCTGAACGGGGAAGTGAACAAGCAGAGCTTCAACAAAAAAGAAGAAAGTCTAAAACTCAACAAAGCCTGGCTCCCAGCACTGAAAACTAAAGCCTGCAAAAGGTCAACAAACTCTACCCAGCCACAAGGACCAGTGATCACTGCACACAAAAGACCAGCTAACGACACCCATCAATCACAGTACAGATCATCTCTCCCCCTTATCACAACAATACACCCACAACAAAAAACACGCTGATCACCATAATCACCCAATCTCCTGAATAGGACAAAAAGCTGATTGCATAGCTATAAACACTCAACTATCCCACAAACTGTACCAGAGCACAGACAGAGTTCTGACTCCTGTCCTCTGAAGATGCCGGCCACAGAGACTGGTGAAACGTTAGGAAGAAAAACCTTAAGAACACGGCCAAACAGCCTGAAAAACCTACAACAACCATGAACAAGCATTCTTCATACCTCTATTCACAGCATTATAGCCAGAGAAATATGTCTCAGAACAATGTCACATTAAATGTTTTATTCTGGCTCCTTCAATATCTACAGATATCTTAGTATAGATAAGATAGTGTGCTGAAGAAGACATTATCATTCTAATGAATCCTTCCATAAAGATGCTAAATTAAAAAATTTATATATACAAATTATTTTACCATGTATTTATTTATACGAATGAGGTTTGTTCAGAACTTTGAGAGGTTCAGTATCCACAGGACAGGTGCATATAATTACACTGAGATTATGTCATGTGTAACAAAATAAGTACATTATAGAATACATGCAATAGCACTGTGGCAGTTTAAAAACTTAAAGATTTATTTCAGTGTGAGCTTTTATAGATTACAAAACACTTCCTCAAATACTAGGCGCATAATTGTTAGGCTACCACCTTATATACACAGAGTAGGTGGCAGAAATGGGTACCAAGGAGGTGACAGTTACATTGGTAATTACCTTTCAGAATGACAAGGGCACCTTGAATACCAGTGACAAACATTTCAAAAGGCTGATCCCATCCTGCTATCAGCAATCTGCTCATTTGTTAGTTGAAATCAATGGTAAGCTTTGAAGTAAGACATACTTAGAATTTTGTCAGAATTATGTCAGGAAAATAAGTTATTCATTATACCAATACCCCAAGCTGTGGATTATTATATATGACGTGGTAGAAATCCTGTTGATTTACAAGCCTAATGATACATCTGGGTGGTCTCTTTGGGAACTGCCCTTTCCAGTGATGTCTTGTTATTTTTTTGGTCTGTCTTCTATTTAAACTCTTGACAGGGCAAAATAGAAATCTAGGAATTATTGATACTCAGACATATAATAAACTATCGTGCCTTCTGGACAATAGTACTTTCATCTCACAGACTCTGGGTCACTGGCCTGTATTTGCTAACAGACAGCACCCCATTATTAAACATACAACAGGCAGCACAACACACATACAAAACAGGGTTCTGCTACAAATCCATATCCTAACTATATCCCTAACTATATGCCACATCTACTCTGGCAGCATGATTACAGACTCTAGCAATGACACCCACTACATCAAGAGCCTGTTTCCTTGCTCATCTGCTAATGTGATCCATGTCATCCTTTGTCAGCACTGTTCTTCGCTGCAGACAGAAGAATCTCTACACAAAAGAATAAATGTAAACAAATTTGATATCAGAAATGGCAACACACAAAAGTTCGTATCAGAGCACTTCAGTGTCCTAATACACTTTGTTACAGACCTCAGAGTAACTGGTTTGGATAAAACAAAGAAAGATTTGTATGAGTGGGGGTGGGATTTGAAATTGGTTATATTTATAGATTCTGATGTGCCTATACCTGCAGAAGGCTGATTATATCACCAGCAGGTAACAATTTTCAGTAATTAAAGAATTCCTGTTTCTGTTCTGTGGCTCCCCAGCTCCTGCTAGTCCCATTCATCATTTGGAAACCATGGGAGTCATGGGATGGAAGAAATAAGTCTTTTACTGAAACTCACTACTGCTGCTGTCATCAGCTTTATGCTCGCATAACTGCACAAACAGAATTCAATCTTATATATATACATGTTTTTATATATATCTATACACATACACACATACATACATACATACACATATATATACACACACACATATATACATATATATATATATACACACATATATATACATATATATATATATATACATATATATACATACACACACACATATATATAAACACTCCATTTTCATCCACAGTCATTATATAGTTCAAACCAATACATTATTTTGACACAGCTCTGACCTCAGCACAACTTCATGGAAATCATCTGCATCTCTCACTTCAGAGATAATGACCTACCACTGATATTAACTAACAGACACTCTGATTGTTGATAACAGCATGTCTATGTACTCAGAACTTTGAATATTAATAACTTATGTTAATATGTCATTGTCACACTGAAATCTTAAGCTGTCACCCTCTTCTTTCCATCTTTCTTATGCCCAAATGCTCTATCACATCCTTTGTGAGGCCTAAGTGTTATACTCCATGTGCCTGAGGAAGCAGATTGGATTCCACCAAAGCTGACACTAAAATAATTAGTCTTTTGGGTGACACTAAACATTTGTTACACATGCTGAAACAGACTAACATGGCTACCTTGTGGAAAACTATTGCAACGTCTGACAGTGACCACTGACACTATGCTGGTGATACAATCTACTATGCTCCGTGCAATAGGGAAAGTTTGACTTCAATATGAAACAATTTGCACTTGTCTGCTGTCCAATCTTTTCTAAAACTTGCTGACATGGATGTCATGCTGATAGCTTTTCTAGACACTGTATACAAAAATGTTGGGGTAAATTTCAGTTATCCAAGGCTAAGGGTACAGTACATCCTTTGAAAAAGGCAACAGCCAGAAGTTGTGAGAATGACAAATATTACTGTTTTTCCAGGTTAGTTCAGTTACACTGGGTTCTAAACCCAGAGAACCTCAAATGTATCCCATTCAGGTTTAACAAGTAATGAACTTGAATTGATCTGGAAACAAGTTGCTAAATTGATACTATGGATTCAAGTCCATGGACTTGTTCAGTTGTAACATACTTCAGGTTATGAGTCCCTTTATGCTCTTTCTATCTTCCTTGGTACACCCTGATTGTGTACTTTCTCAGTTAATTTATCATCACTCCCTGTCCAAACTGGGAGATTATTGCTAGCAGATCTGGAACAAACCATGCTCTGAAACTGCAATAAAATTAGGGGGCAATGAAAGAAAATAATATTGTAATAACATGTGGCTTCAATTACCCTCCCATAAACTTGACAAATGCCAGACTTGAAAGTAACTAGTTATAAGTAACTAATGTGTAATTCATCACCTTGTCCAATAACAAAGATATTAGTATGTAATGTTCCAGCTTTAAGTTAATGTGCAATAGCTTCCTTTCTTTTTTGTTGTAACTTTAGTAGTTTTTATAGTTACAGAGGTGTTTTCTTCATTTCACATGATTCAGGAATATCACATGGTGCCAGAGCTGGCTTGAACTGGGCCATGTGCTGCTGCTTTGCATTGTGTTGTGTTATCGAGGTCATGTCACGATTGAGGAAATAATGTGTTTTGTACCATAAGCCACGGGTGTGTTTTAAAATGTTTAGATAAGTAAAAAGGTAAGTATTTAGTTCCCTTTAATGAATGGGAAATTTAGTTTCTTTCACAATTCAACAATAAGGGTAATTAACTACTTTGAGGGCCTAGGAGGCATGACTACAACAAATTTCATTTTAAAGTAGCATTTCAAGCACTGGATCATTTATGTTACGGTCATGGCAAAGACAAGTAGAAATTCAGGGTTCCTAAGACTCAAATGAATAAATAACAAAGATTCTCCTCTTCAGACTCATGTGTCAAGGGTCACTGGAACTGGAGACAAAGTAGGTGGGGTCAGTTATGTGTGAGACATACATATTGTTTAACCGATTGGAAACAGTGTCCATACTACTGTCCAGTTCAACATATATGTAAATGGACAATTGCCAAAGAATCCAAAACAGTCATACTTGATTTTTAAAAACAAATAATATGATTAAAAAGTCTAATGGGAACATGAAGAAAGTCAAATCTATCCAGAATGTCTGGAGCATCATCAGAATTAAAAGAATTCTGGATTCAAACCACAGACAAAGAAAGGTACCACCAAATCTTGCATGCCCAGTGAATCGAGTCATGGAAACTATTAGGAGATTGAAGCTTCCTTTAGAGAATGGAGGAAATTTAAGAGAGGGCATAGCTCAGAGGTAGGACACATGCTTTGCATGCAGAGCGTCCCATGCTCAGCCCTTGGCATCTTCAACTACGATGGGGAAAGACTCCTACTGGAAACTGTGGAGAGCAGCTGCTAGTCAGTCTTGATAAAGCTGAACCAGATGGACTAAGGGAACTTCTTTCCCATGTCTAAGTTTTGCCAATTGCAGGACATCAGGGAAGATATAAATATTACCTTCCCTTGAAAATATAAGGAGACAACAATAATGGAATGGAAAACAAAAAAGGTGCTAAAGGAAGATGAGAAAATTACAGAAAAGATGAATGAATTACTTGGATCTCAAACATATCTGTGCCTGAACTTATTTCTTTAAGGAACTGAGGCATGTAATGTTTCATGAAAGATGATGTTCTAGGTCTTGTTGTTGTGAAATTGAACATTAACAGATCACTGGGCCTGGGTGAGATTCACCCAGCTGGGAGTCTTAAATAATTGAAATGGGAAACTGTTGATCTTCTAACAAGAATAATTTGTTCCTAAATCAGCCTCTGTGCCCTCATGTCCTGCTTCTGGTCTAAATAAGCTCTTAAATACAGCAAGATCCTTTTATATTTTTATGAATCACATAGCATGTGTCTGTATGTGTGTCTATGTACCTTGCTGCTGCTAATTGCAGCTAAATGATGAATTACCATGGTGCATATCATTTCTGTGCCTGCTCACTCACCCAATTGCAGAATGAGATGTGTCCTGGCACCTCATCAGTTAGCTGCAGTTAGCTGTGGCAAGTTACATAAACCTTACACGAACATCAATAGGATTCCGGACAATCACTGACAAACATTCTTCTGCCATTTGAGGTCAACAGTTGAATATAGAGAATAGAGGAATCTTGCTCTGATTCAGATATCGGAATTTGACCAAATAGGACTGATTTGGTTTGGGATTTAGGATTTGTTTGAACCTGACATCCACATCTAATGAGGACTACTCCACAAACTTTCCCAAGTTAAGCACTGTTCCTTCACACACAAGCTTCTTTGAAACACCCTGAGTAGGTAATTGCCCTAGACCTCCAATGAGAAACAGTAGGTGAGGAGGGACAGAACCTACCCCATTCCCGCTAAAACTTCATTTATATCCATGATTAGAAGTGTGACATTAAATCCATCGGTGGTCCCCCACATGCTCCGATGCATCCAATAAAATCAGCACATATGAGAATTTTTTTAAAAAACTACTTAAACATTTCAGCATTTGCATACGTGGGTGTAGTATTTACTAATTCTTGAAAAGGAAACACCTTAGCCCACTAAATGTTGTTTTCTACTGGTTTAAATGTAGATAGTTCGACCACATGGCTTGTTTAAATGCTTATAAAAGAAGTTTATTTATTTACACAATAAAATATTCATCTTTGTATCTTGAAGTTCTAAACTATTTTTATTCTGGGCAATATTTTATGCTCCTTCATTCCATTCCTCAGCTATGGTTATCTTCTGTAGCTTCTCTCTTCTGATTCCCCTAGGTGACTTTTCTTCTTCTCCTGACTATCTTTCCAGTTACAGCAAAGTTTTCACCAGGTTATGACATTTGTGCCACCTTCACAATTTTACTGAACTTCTATTTCACCCCCTGTTGACATAAGACAGATTCAGGTTTTCAGAAGATCTTTCCCAAATTGCAGAGATTTAACATGAAGCAACTTGAAGAAACATATATTCACAGACAGCAGTGCTTGGGGGCAGCCGGGGGGAGGGGGAGAGACAGAATCTCACATTTTAAGACAGGTCCCTGTGTGTGCAGGAGTGGAAAAAAGAGGATAGCCCTCATAGTTTTGAACAACAAAATGATGTCTCAGTAAGCCAGATACTTTGCATCATTAACTGGCAACAAATGGTAACCTATTTACTTTGCGGTTATATTTTTATTAGAGTCGGGGTGGGGGAAAAGAGTGTCATTCAGATTTTTCATCGCAGGTGCCAGAAGGTTTGGGGTCAGCACAAGTAGCCATATCTAGGCATAAGAGATAGGCACAAATCAGAAAAATTGTGATCTATTTTGATGCATGATTCATCAAGGTTGACAAAACACAAATAACTGATTTATGAATTTTTTTCCTGATAAATTGATTAATCAATTTGATTTGTTTTTGCCTTTAAAACCCAATAAGATGCCCCCCCAACAATCTAGAGACACCAAGTTTGCTAAGAAACATCCCCTGACTCTCCTCTACAACCCCTGCAAGACTGGTGAAGTTTGTATTTAGGATGTCTGAGTTATACACCCACAAAAAGACCCCCCCCATGAAAGTTCCCCCCCCCCCCCCGGCACCTAGAGGCACCAAAATCACACAGAGGCTTCTACTGATGCTCTTCTACGATCTGTCCAAGTTTGGTGAAGATTGGGTTTTATACATCTTGGCTCTTCTGGCAGGCCTTCCCCCCTCCCATTACATAGCTTCTTTATCCCACCTTGGATCCTGTTTTCTTTATTGATCTTTCTGCTCATATGATCAAAGTTATTTTAATGCTGTTTTTATCTTTATATTCTGTAAGCCGCCCAGAGTAGATTCCCGAATCTAGATGGGCGGGGTAAAAATGGAACAAATAAATAAATAAATCCAAGTTGTACACCCACGAAGTGGGTCCCCCCAGGAAAGTGCTCTTTAGCAGCTGACTTGGGCAGGCCCAATCTTCACCAAACTTGGAGGAATTGTAGAAGAGTCATGGGAAGCTTCTCTGTGATTTTGGTATCTGTAGGTGGCTGGGGGGGAACTTTCCTGGAGGGGGCCTTTTTGTGGGTGTATAACTCAGACATCCAATACTCAATCTTCATCAAACTTGGAGAGATTGTAGCAGATAGTCAGGGGAAGCTTCTCTTCTATTTTATTGTTGCTAGGTACCTGGGGAGCCATTTTATAGCCCAAGAAATCAATTAATCAAAAATTACTAAAAATTCATTGATTTGTATTCGTCAGGGGCATTGGTTTGTACAAATATGAACTGATGAATTAGCAATTTTTAAAAAATGAATTTAGTAATGTGTTTTTAAAATTCATGCCCGTCTCTACTAGGGATCTTGCTCTCAACTGCGTTGAAGAGTCAAACTCTCAACTGAGCAGAGATCAAAGAACCCACACCCAGTTTTTAAAGTCAAAAGCTTCTTTCACCTGAAGGTGATGTCATTCAGTTCTATCTAAACTAATTACTGATGGTTGAACATCTGTTTTGAAAGCTACAACTTTGACAAATCATCTGTTCTTATCCATTATACTGGGGCATCCTGAGTTTCTAGCATGGTCACGTTGGACAGAAACCCAGATTATTGATTGAATTGACCTGGTTTGGATGTATTTATATGATGTCTGGATTGAAGTGAAATAGCCAGCTTTGGTTATGAGGAAAAGTTAACCAGTTTTCATATCAGTTTAGATCCATGGCACAAAGGAAATCAAATGGGGTACAAATTGGGTTGGCTTTTAAAAACCAAACTTGAAACATCGCTACCATACTAATCCCTGGAGATAGCTGCCTCAAGTCTGGCAGGTTTAGACTCCTCTTTACTGTTCTACAGTGCCTTCAGATTTCCTGTCAATCACTACTAAAACTGGAATCTACAGCC
This sequence comes from Intellagama lesueurii, assembly GCA_037013535.1. Lineage (NCBI taxonomy): Eukaryota > Metazoa > Chordata > Lepidosauria > Squamata > Agamidae > Intellagama > Intellagama lesueurii. The sequence continues at coordinate 253,377,472 of JBAJHW010000001.1, read as the reverse complement.
ATTTTAGTTCACCGAAAGAAATCAATGGAGGCTGGAAATCCAATTTTACAAATCAGTTTGGATCTGGGCAGAAAATGTCTCGGATAAAGCACAAATCACCATGGACCAAATTGGGATGCATTCCAAGACCCTGAATTAGCCTCCAAAACATACTGGGGGGGGGGGGGGGGGGGGAGGAGGCACGCACAACTCTGCTGTCAATAAATCCACATCTTGGCCAACTTGGCACCTCCCAATGTAACTAAGCACACACCAAGCATTTATCATGAGAGCTGACACAAAACACTTTGCTCCTTGAAGTGGAATAGCATCTGCTCTCCCACCCCCATCAGGTCAAAGTGCATTGTTTAAGGACCATCAAGTTATTCTGGCACCAAAGACAAGAAACCCCTCAACCTCTTTTCTGCTGCTCTCTGACAAAAAAAAAAAAAAACACAGTCAGAAACAATCCCATCTAATGAACAAATTGATGCCTTTTCTCCAAATCAGTGGCCTGAGGGGATTGCCCCATCTTACCCAATGGGAGGGCTGACCATGCTAGTCAGTCTAGGACATCACCCTTATCGGTGTTCCATAGTGAGATGCCCTACAGGGCTTCCATCTTAGGAGAAGGCAACTGGAGTGGAAACAGATCAGGAACAGTAACTGGTATTCTGCTTTTGGCCTGAATGATGTTGCTTTCTAACTGATGAGCTCAGAGAGCAGCAGATGGAAGTGTTGCCAGCAACATCTGGGTTCTCTTGGTTCTAAATGGAGAGATGTCCTAGACATGTCTGCTTCAATAGTATTGACTTCATGGGAGGCATAGAGAAGCTGGATCCCTTAGAGGAAATAGCACCATTGCTGAATGCTGCTGGACTTCCAAGCCCTGTGGCTCAGAACCCTCTGCACCACCACCACCATGGCTTGCTCTATCAGCAGCAGTTGCCTCAATATCATCCATTCATGCATGCATCCATGCACCCACTCATCTATCCATTCTTTTAAAAGATTTTTGCAGGGCATGCATACTGGCTGCTGTGAAACAAAGCTCCAAGGAATCTGGCCCAGCATCCTCATTCCCAAGCACAGTAAGACTGCAAAAGGAGGAAAGAGAGACATGGAAGCAATGAAGCAGAAAGAAGGTTGGCTGAGCTATAAAAAGAATGGGAGAGGGACAGACAATCCTCAGTCTTCCCTTGAGCTGGGAATTGTAGGTCAAAGAGCATAGACCAAGAGAGGTTCCAAGCCCTATGCTGTGAAATCATCAAAGTCTAAGGAAATTCTGCGGATCTGTGATCTTGTAGAAAGCCCCAGAAACTGGTTCCATGTAATGCAAAACCACAGTATAATGCTATGTGCACAACTTTGGGGAAAGTGTTTTCTTCTTTCCTCCTCCAGAATTGATCAGAAACATCAGCTTCAGTTTCCAGGTAATTCGTTACTCATTGGCTTGTTTATTTGTTGGCCTGGTTTACATGTAATGTCAAACCACAGTTAAACCCTGGTGAGTTTCAAAACTTCAAGGTATGGTTATGACTATGAAGCAAGTGTCTGAAACTGACCTGAATTTTCTTATAAGCCATGAACCTTGGTTTACACCAGTAAGCATGGGACTTTAAGATCTCTTGATTGTCAGTCCCCAGAATTCTCCAGGAATTCCCAGCCAGAATTCAGGGGAAGAGGGGTATCCAAGAAATTAAAGTCCTCATAGGAGATTTCAGTTACTTATAACTGAGGAATGAAGGCCCTGTCAGCCATGTGAACAAGATAGAAGAAATAGTGGGAGGGGCTAAACTCCAAGGGATTGGGAGGCTGGTAGTTTTTGGAGAGGCACTGTTATTGAACCTAAGAGAAAGAGAGACAACCAGTCCCCTAATCTCTTGCAGGTCCCACAGAGCTTATCCTCTTCCACTTATTTCCTCTGTCTCCTTCATCTTTCACAGGAACAAAACGGCTGATGAACCTTCATTCCTCAGCTGTGCATAATTGAAAACTTCTATGTGGACTTTAATTTCTTGGCTAACTCCCCCCAGAATTCTGGCTGGGAGAATTTCTGGAGATTTCTGAAGTTGAAGACATCCAAACGTTCCATGCCTACACAGCACAAGCAACTTAAATTCAGTGAAAGAAAACCTCCCAAATGTGCAGAGAGAGAAAGGAGCATGTCATCCACGCTGACTCCACACTGTGCATGTTAAACCATGATGTGTAAATACAGCCATTATATCTGAACTAAACTGTGATTAGTCTCAACTATGGTTTATGTCAGTAATGGGTAAGGTATGCCTTTTCCAGTCACTTCCTATTTCAAGCCTAAAACATATCCAGGATGTAAAATAGCTTTAAAGGAGCAGATTGCAATCCATGAGGCTACAAGGGTGGTATCTGCCCTTTTTTTTTGTTTCTTCAATCAAAAAAGCTTTTATGGCATGCAGGAGCGTATGACCCACAGAGACCTTCAAGAGAACAAAAATGGCCCTTGGTTTAGCTAAACAGAACAAGATAACAGGAACCTGCTTTAAAAATCTAAACAGGCTTAAACAAGCTAGAGGTAAACAAGCGAACATCTTTCACACCAATGTTTTGAAACTGGCTTGCTTTCCTCACCATGCTGCAGGTTCTACAGCAGGAAAGGGGAGGTGGGAGATCCCTCTCCTAAGAACTCTGCTCATGTAAGTTAAACTCAAACTATTGTTCTCTTCATAGGGTTATGTGGTGATATCCTCCTCTTTTTGTGTTTGCTAAGACAGACAGTGAGAATGTTTCCCTTAGGTGAATCCCAACAGCTTCCACCAAGGAGCAAAGGAGACTAGTTCTGTCTTAATCAACAGCTTATTCCTTTAGTTGTTTGCCATTGGCATTATCTTTGATCAGAAAACAATTAAAACCCTGGAAAAACATACATTGCAAATTTATAATATGGCATCTTGTGATTGGAGATTATGTAATGGAAAAAACTGGATAATGTGTATAATTGTGGCAAATAAACTATTGTGTAAGCACAGTCCTTGCATGAATATGGATTTCCAGCAGCAGCAGCAGCAACAGCTACAATAACAATGATCTTTTCATGGAAGATATTTTTAATTTGAAAGCTAATCAGTCCATTTTCAAAGTCACTAATTAATGAATCATATGCAAAATCAGTAAGTAATGAATCATCACACAATTAAATGATTAACGTTCAGCTCTGTCAATATTAGGAAGGTAAAGGGGATAGCAAAGAGGGAATGCGAAGATTAATTTCACAAGCACATTTCACCTTTCTTTACCTGAATGCTCTAAATTTTCTTGGTTTAGGCCAGTAATGTGTACTGATTACCAATCTTGAAAGTTACTTGAAAAAGAAATTAATTACAGCTATACTGTTAGCTCCAGTAGTTAATTGCTATTATAGTTTTTAAAGTTACAATTTCCTTTTTCATTATTTGAAAATAGCTAAATTACTTTTTGGTAACAAAAAAATAGCAAGTTTTTCTAATCTGTAACTATAGTGGTTAGTTTTTAGCTACGTTTTAAACAATCCAGCTTGTTGAATGCTCACTAAGTAGTGAGGCCACACATTATTGAAACTGTAAAAGAAGTGACATTACCTCTCGCTGCATAAAGAGTGATAGTTACGCTACCATAAAGAAACTTAGTTCTGCTTTAATAATTGCAAAGAGGAATTGATTAGAAGTAATACCTTATTTATAACTGTTTTCCCACAGAGAGCTTGGCCTGCCATACAGCAATGTGAATCTGATGGATAGGTGTCAAATGACTGTACATGAGGAGGGACTTTGATTGGGCCATCTTCCAGTATGCCAAAATTCTGTATGTGTGCATTGGTGTACATAAAGCTTTTTCTCCTATACTTTGACCATGCAGATGTTGGGGACAGGTTTCCACCATAAGCAACAGCAGCTGAGGGCAGGCCTTGGCATGTAGAATGGCTGCCACCTCCACCCATCCCTACAGCATGCCACCTTCCTGTTCACCAAAGTGGACTGCTGGAATGAGATAAGAAAATAAGCCCTGTTAGGCAGGATGAACATTGGGGTACTCTGAAGGGAGCAGAAAATTGTCAGTTACTATGGTAACTGACTCCTTTTGCAGTCTATCTTTTGAATTTTACTACTGTAGGGAATGGATCCTCTAAATTTTCTGCCCTAAATGACTTGGGTGGCTTGTGGAGTGGAAATGACTAGACAGTACTCACCACAGTTACTGCCTGTGCCCTCTGTCCTTTCCTCCCTTTTTTTATGATCTGGAGAATAGAGTGCTAGAATTCTTCTCACATTACAAATGTGAAAGCTAGTTTCTAATTTTTATTTTATGGTTGCCTGTCACCGGGAACAATGAAAAGAGTGATGCTGGTACCAGAAAAGAATAAAAATGAAGCCACTTTGAACACTTAAGACTCTTCTCTTCCCCCCCCCCCCCTTTCTCTCCTCCCCTTTCCCCCACCCCAGCCCTAAAGCCTTTGAGTAAAATTATGGCTTTGGCATGAAGTCACCAGAGCTTAGAGAGTCACATTAAACTGTAAAACTTGAGTGTCGAGATACAAAAGGTCACTGCTGGGCAATGCTCAAGATAAGGCCCTGATGTCACTAACTAATGTTAGTTTGATCTTTAAATGCGATTTTCTCTTGCCTTAAGATGTTAGAAACAGAACCGGTAATGTCTTTTTAATTTTTTTAAAAAATATATCTTTGGCACAGTCTGCAGACTAAACGAGTGGGCAGGTGAGTTCACTACAAAGGATGAAGAAGCTCTTGGCACCTGAGAATAAAAAACATATTACCCATAAATTTAATGTTTTCCTTCCTGCTTTTCTTTTCATTCTGAATGATTATGTATATGTACATAGACTGTATAATCACACAATGCTATATGCATTTTTAGAAGCACTGCTCCAGAGCTAATAGAAAATTAATGAAGGTAATTTCCATACTGAAGAAAATCATCTCTAGTCTACAATCCCATACCTATGGAACTAGAAATAAAATTCCTTTAAATTCAATGGAATTGATAACTGAGTAGATATGAGCAGGATTGCACTGTGAATGTGGTTCACTGCCCTAAATGTCAATTCTAGTTCCTTCAGTTCCTTCAGAATCTTCTGGATGAAAACTATTAAACATTTTTTTCTTTTATTCACTGGAATGTCATTCGTGATAGATTGTGCCCATTGCTTGACTCTTGAGAGAGTCTATGTAGGTTTCACATCATATGTGCCAAATGTGGAAGAGGAAGCAACAGAAACTTGTGTTATCCCAAACCCTAACAGATTTTATTGTATTGTATGTATTCATGGACACTGTCCACCTCATCAGGTGCATGAAGTGTTGCCTCAGAATTATACCTATGTGTTTGGGTAGGAGGCCATGTGCTTGTAAACAGTGAGGTCAGAGGAAAGTGAAATGAAAAATGTGCTGACAGTAAAAACTGCCTTAACAGTTGTCACTCAATGAACTGATTTGTACCGGTGGGCTGATTAGAACATGTAGTGTGATTTTTACAAACCTGCATTTGTCCTTTGATCAATCACATGATATAGAGTGGCTTTGGCAGCCAGATGGGCAGTAAAGTCAAACATCAACAATAAATAAATGAATATCCTGGTTCAGTAAATTTAAGTGTGAAATCTTTCTGAAATTTTTGTTTCAAGAATGGCTACCTTAAGGTCGTTGACATGGGAAGTTGAGGTAAACTCCCGTTGGGGTTGGAATATTGCATTTCTTGTGTCAGCTTTGTCTTCCTCCTCCGTCACTGCAAATGGGTGATCCAGCAGCGCGTGGCCCCAATCCAGCACTGCATGGCACTGGATCACCCATTTGCAGCCCCACAGCCTGTCCACTGCCTTGTTGTGTCCCTACCTGGTCCTGTTGGTACCTCCTCTTCTGCCTCTGCTGTCATTGCCATCTTGAGAGACAGCGGCCAAGCTTCCCTTCCAGAAGTCAGGCCTGCTGTATCTGTGCATGCCTGCTGTCAACTGACAGGTTGGGACATGCACAGACAACAGGCCTGGCCGTCTCTCAAGATGGCGGCAGAAGCAAAGGATGAAGGATGAGGAGGCAACAGGACCAGGCAGAGAGGTGATGGGGACAGTGAGAAGTGGGTGGGGGTAACAAATTAGGAAGTTTGTTAAATTGTTTTTAAAAAGTTTGTGGTTTAGATCGGTTCAGGTTGGTTTGTTTTGATGAACCCAATCCAACCTGAACCAATGACGAAGTCGCTACGAAGCCCATGGGGCTTTGCGTGGCGTAAGTGAGCCTTGCCTCCCTCCACGGATAGCGCGAGACTTACTGGGTCAAACGTGACGGATTTGGAGAGCGGGAAAATGCCCCCAGCTATATATAAATGGTGTTCCCGCGTTAATCGCCCTCTTCTTTTGAAGGCATTCTGAGCAGCAGGTCTCCGTCGCTTGGCAAATGGTGCTGGCTGAGTCATCAAGGATCAGAGCTCCGGAGGACGGGAGGGCAGGTTCAGCTCCCTCCCAGGGTTGAGAGTCTGCTGTTCTTCTTTAGTCCTTATTCTTTTAAATTTGACCAGCAGCAGGAATAGCTCCGTGTGGAAGGGCGCCCTGCTAGAGACCCAGAGGTTGCTGGTTCAAGTCCCCACTGGGGAGCAACTCCTTTATTCTTTAATTTTATTTATCTAAGGGGACTTTTCAATTTTATTTGGTTGTTAAAGAGTGTTAGGGGGTTGCGGGCAGCGGCGGCACGATTACGCCCGCGCGCGAGCCTTATCCGTGTTTTATTTGTGTCCTGTTTACCTAAATCCTGGGTTATAATTTTATTTAAAGTTTGGGTGTTTTTATTTGGGCATAGGCTGTTTGGACAGAACAGAGTGCTTCTTCCGAATTGAAAGGATTTGGCTGTAATTGGGCTTTAGCACGCCCGCCTCCCCCACCACCACCTTTGGCCGTTCCCTTGCCACGTGGGAGCACAGCAGTCGGCCCGCTGTTGTTTTCAATTGCATATCACCCCCCCACACACACACACACCATCCCTGGCTTCTCGCCCGCATGTACATTTATTTAAAGTTATTTAATGTTTAATAACTGAGGGGCAGGTAGGGATTCGGTTGCAATTGGGCAGCTCCGACTTTGGCAAGGTTAAAAGGAAATAAATATTAATTAAGCAAATAAACATTTAACAATTAAAATACTTCATTAACTAGGGAATTGGGGGTTGTTTGGTCTATCTGTGGGTTTTGAATTGGTTTGATTATATATAATAATAAATAGATATCCATAGTTACATTTTTAATCATAGATAAGTAATTAATATTATTAACGAGGCTTAATTGAATTAAGTTACTCAGAGTGGGGGTAATTATTCAAATTGATAGCTGATTTAATAGTCTGATATGTAACTGATAATTAATTTTGACAGGTGAGTACTAATCAGGGGAATTTTACAATTGATTGGCCAGTTGTAATTTATAGTAATTAAATATGAGAGATTTACATTATTAGTTACATATTTAATTAAATAGGGATTCGTTTCTTTCAGTAGTGTGCTAATTCATTGTGAACCGTTCTGCAATAAATTAGGGGATGACTCGTTAACTTCATAGTGAGCTGTACTGATAGTAGGTAAGCTGAGCTGTTAGCAAGTAATTTGTAAAGTAATTAGTTATTGAGTAAGTGGGGAAGTAACTTGTTATTGAGTAACTTGAAAAGTAATTAGTTATTAGTAATTTAGAAAGTAATTGTAGATCTAATGGGGATTTTAACAGTCATCGTAGGGCTAAGCTTAAGGCCTTAGCTCATGACTTAATGGATCATTTTACTGTTTTCGAGGCTGAGCGGGTAACTGGAGAGACTGACAGGAGCGAGGCTGAAGGCGTGTCGTCTACGCCTAATCCTAGGCTTTCCGAAAGGAGCAGCAGATCCCCAGTGTCAGCAACATCTACGTCGAGTATCGAGTGCCAGGAAATCCAGGAGGACGTAGTCGAAGCTTGTCCTAGCAGTCAGCATGAAGTGGAGGGTCCTAGCTTAGCAGCAACATCCTCGGGTGAGTGGAGCATGTCTCCTGGCACCTACACACTGACTCCCGCATGGCCTTGGGCTGGCAGTGGTCAATTTGCACATGCAACACTTACATCTGTCAACACAGAGAATATGGAGCCGCTTGGCACATCTTGGCCTTATGCCGTGCCACAATCCAGTGGTTTGGGGAGGTCATATCCCAATGTGGAGCTTACAAGTCAGGGCACCCCGGCCAGTGCTGGCGGGTGGCCTTATCCTTCTTCAATATTTAGACACCATATACAGGGAGTATATGGATTTTTCTGGCATGGCATGGCTCCAATATGACCAAGTGTTTAGAATGCGCTGTGCAATCCACCCAAACATGTGTTGGGATGAGCCACAGCCTGGATTATGGCTGCAGCATATGACACCGGCTAGACCAAATACTGGGGAACGCTTTGATAGTGGGTACTTAAATAAGAAAGTGGTTCCTGGTCAAAATCCCCACTTTACAGCGGGGCAGGTGGTTCAACCCTGCATGTATTGTTGGAAGTACAAAGGGGTTTTTGCACTAAAGGCCATGTTATTTTAAGCATAAATGTAGCACATGTGGGGGTCGCCACCCCAACGCTACATGTTTCAGAACAGGCGTACATAGGGCCCAGCCCAGTTGGAGTGGGTTTTAGAAGCCTGGCTAGAGCATTATCCGAATAGGAAAGAAGCTACATATTTGTTAGAGGGATTAAATTATGGCTTCCATATGCCATCATTGGGAGAGCGCAGTGCATGCTTTGCGCAAAACGTAATTTCAGTGTGAGGAAAGGAAGGCGCGGTGCAGATTAGAAATAAACAAGGAGGTGACTGAAGGAGGGGTCCTTGGCCTATTCCCAACGACACCTGTTGGGAACTTGAGTGTTTCACTATCGGGCATCGTGCTCAAATGGCACAAGGCCAGTTTAGACTTATTCGACACCTCTCCTTTCCAGAGGGAGCATCAGTCAGAACTCAGGAAAGTGTAGTTCACACTAAAACAATTTCAGGCATTAGCAGATCAGTTAGGATTACCCCTAGCGGAAGAAAAAACTGGGGGGACTACAAGATCAATCACCTTTTATGTACTGAATTAGCGTAATCCAGCAGGCATCAAGACTGCCTGACATTAAGTGGGAGGATTTTAGGACTAGAATAGCAACGTTCTTGCAGAAGAGTAAGGTGACCCTGAGGGATCTTCAGCAAACAGCAGGACATTAAAACTTTGCATGTAGAATTGGGGCCCCGGGGCGTCCAGTCCTCTGGAGACTGTGTGCTGCTACGCAGGGCTTCGCCGACGGTGGCACAGGACCGGGGTCATCTGAGGAACGAGGGAAGACTTATTAGTATGGAGGAAGTTTTGGAGAAATTGCATAGTGTTTCCTTTTAGAAAGGGGAATTCAGGCAAAATGCCGATTTCCAGGTACATTCAGATGCAGCCGGATCCTTGGGAGGAAGGTGGTGTGCAGGCACTTGGCCCGATGAGTGGCACATTAGGGGTATTATCAGAGACTTGACCCCTTTAGAATTCTTCCCAATAGTTGGCCCGCTTCAGCTCCGGGCCGAAGAGTGGTCAAACTCAGATGTCCGTTTATGGTGTAACAATCTGGCGGTTATATTATAAACAGCCTCACGCCGCATTCAGAACGGGTCATGACGTTAATCAGAGCATTTACATTACGGGCGTTGCAATTTAACGCGTTAGGGCATACCCAGATAGTGTCAGGTTTGGAAGCAGGATAGCTGATGCATTGTCGCGCAACAGATGGACCTGTTCAGGGAGCTAGACCCTGGAGCCAAGGAATTACCCAAAGTGGTGCCCCTGGAGGTCTGGCAAATTGGTGAGAGGATGCATCAAGAGCGATAGGTTTGGCCCAGGCTACAGGGACTAGGGAGTGTTCTGCATCCACGAGTAGGGAGTTTCAGGAACTTGAGAAAATGTTTAAACTTGAGACGGAATGGCCGGCTCAAGTTAAACATTTACAGCAATTCATGGTGCACTTGAATGGAGAGGACTTGCACCTGGAACCATTCAGGGTAGGCTGTCTGCGTAGCTTCTTACGCAAAGATCAATGGCTTTAGGGATCGTAGCAGGGACTACGGCATTATGAGAATGTTGGAAGGATGGTCCAAGGAGAGAGGAAGGACGCAGGATATTAGGGTCCCTTGTTTACAGCAGTTAGTGGAGCCCATCTGTAATTAATGGGCACTCTTATCTAAACTTCTTTGGGGCTTTTAGAATTAGTGAAGTAGTTGCATTAGGAATGGAGGATAAGTCCAGAGTAGCCCTGCAATGGCATGATCTTAAAGTGGAGGATGGAAAGGTACAAATACTCATTCGGTGATACAAGGCCGATCAACTAGGCAAGGTACGCAGATTATGTTAGGGCAGTGCAGCATACGCAATATCTGCCCAGTTAAAGGTACACAGGTATCTGAAGGTTAGAGGGCAATGCTCTGGATGATTTTGCAGCATACTGAGGGGTTGCTTTGGACAAAATATCAGTTCTGAAAACTAACAGAGCTAGCATTAAATAGAGTAGGTGTAAATGGTATGAGATCTGGCACTCTTTTAGAATAGGAGCAGCTTCACAGCAGCTGCTATGGGGTACACTTCGGAAGTCATCAAGAGATTAGGCCGATGGTCATCAACTAGTTTTCGTAAATATATGAGAACATGGCCTAATGTACAGGCAGGGGCCTGGTCTATTTTGTTTCCAAAGGTCCTATTAGGTCGGAGAGACGACGACGTATTGTGATCGTTGGACATAGCTATGTCCACTGGGCGGGGCTTTATGCCGCTGCATCCCCATGGGGGGAGTGATCTGGGCCTCGGGACCGGTGCACAAGTTACATGGAGAGGACTGCGAGGCTTGCTATGGATCCAACTGGGCAGGTTGGCAGCCTTGGTCAGGCGCCACCAGATATATTGGCATGCATCTCAGCAGTAACGATTTAGCCTGGCATCCTGGTAAGGCACCTATTTTGGACATCGTTCAGGACCTGAAGTGGTTGTAGACCAGTTACCCTCTGATGAGAATTGTGTGGTCCACGATTGTGCCTCGTTTGACATGGAGAGACGCCTGGTTTTTCCTCAACGTTAACACGGCACACAGGGGTGTTAAACGTGAGGGCTGCAGGGCGGTCTGCAGTGGCCTGGGATCGGTGATTGACACCTGAAGATCCAATTTGATAGGCCTGGTTTTTCCTCAACGTTAACATGGCACACAGGGGTGTTAACTGTGGGGGCTGCAGTGCGGTCTGCAGCGGCCTGGGATCGGTGATTGTCACCAGAGGATCCAATTGAATAGGCTGGTGTTATTCCTCAACGTTAACACGGCACACAGGGGTGTTAAACGTGAGGGCTGCAGGGCGGTCTGCAGCGGCCTTGGATCGGTGATTGGCACCTGAAGATCCAATTGATAGGCCTGGTTTTCCTCAACGCTAACACGGCACACAGGGGTGTTAAACGTGAGGGCTGCAGGGCGGTCTGCAGCGGCCTTGGATTGGTGATTGGCACCTGAAGATCCAATTGATAGGCCTGGTTTTCCTCAACGCTAACACGGCACACAGGGGTGTTAACCGTGGGGGCTGCAGTGCGGTCTGCAGCGGCCTGGGATCGGTGATTGTCACCAGAGGATCCAATTGTATAGGCCGGTGTTCCTCAACGTTAACACGGCACACAGGGGTGTTAAACGTGAGGGCTGCAGGGCGGTCTGCAGCGGCCTTGGATTGGTGATTGGCACCTGAAGATCCAATTGATAGGCCTGGTTTTTCCTCAACGCTAACATGACCTGGAGGAGTGTTGGCTGTGAGGTCTGCAGAGTAATCCGCAGTGACCTTGGATCGGTGATTGTCACCAGAGGATCCAATTGGATAGGCCTGAGTTTTTTCGGAACGATGGAGTCCATCTGTCCGATTTGGGTTTGGATGTCTTCTTTGAGGACATCTAAGGGGGGTCTGCTTCTTGAGCTCGAGCGGCTCGATGGCGGGCATGGGACATAGCGTCGCTAGCCCCTATGCTGTGGCGGGTAGTGCGGAGAAAACAGGTATTTCTCGGTGAGTCCCACTTTAAGATCATGTAAGCTAACAGCGCGTCGGACTTCCCAGGGCTGCGAATCGTGCGATTCAGTACCTGGGCGGGAAAGATGCGCTGGGCCACTTCCGGACCAACAGTCATCAATTAAAGATGGCTCGAGGTCTGGGGGTGTTTTATTAGCGGCCAGCCGGGTTCCTGCTGTCATTAAGACCGCGAGAACCTGGGGCCGGGGACTCGCCCATATGATGACTGATTTACCTGTTTCCGCACTACAGCAGGCCCCCCTTTGCCAATTGATTGGCAACAAATTTTTCTTCGAAATGATTATCAATAAAGTGTGGCCCATGATTTAATCCATATCTAACTGTCTCGCGTCTTTATTCCAGGGTTGGGGGGCAATGACGAAGTCGCTACGAAGCCCATGGGGCTTTGCGTGGCGTAAGTGAGCCTTGCCTCCCTCCACGGATAGCGCGAGACTTACTGGGTCAAACGTGACGGATTTGGAGAGCGGGAAAATGCCCCCAGCTATATATAAATGGTGTTCCCGCGTTAATCGCCCTCTTCTTTTGAAGGCACCCACCCACCCGCCCTTTTTCTAGTGTGAGTTTTTTCTGGTCGCCTTTTCAAGGGGCCGGATAGGAATTTTTGACCTTCATCCTGATTGGCTTTTGGATGGGGGGATTTTTTGCCTATCCCACACTGGTCAGGGCTGTTGGCAACTTTATGCTGGAAATTCGGTCGCACTGGCGGGTAGTGCGGAGAAAACAGGTATTTCTCGGTGAGTCCCACTTTAAGATCATGTAAGCTAACAGCGCGTCGGACTTCCCAGGGCTGCGAATCGTGCGATTCAGTACCTGGGCGGGAAAGATGCGCTGGGCCACTTCCGGACCAACAGTCATCAATTAAAGATGGCTCGAGGTCTGGGGGTGTTTTATTAGCGGCCAGCCGGGTTCCTGCTGTCATTAAGACCGCGAGAACCTGGGGCCGGGGACTCGCCCATATGATGACTGATTTACCTGTTTCCGCACTACAGCAGGCCCCCCTTTGCCAATTGATTGGCAACAAATTTTTCTTCGAAATGATTATCAATAAAGTGTGGCCCATGATTTAATCCATATCTAACTGTCTCGCGTCTTTATTCCAGGGTTGGGGGGCAACGAGCCAGCGATTTTTAACAAACTTCCTAGTTCATTTTTTAGTTCATGCCCATCTCTAATATGAACCTGATCATTTTATCTGCTGTTCAGAACAAATCCTGTGGTATATTCCTTAACCAGAGAAAGTAAGGTGACAAGTCCATGGGATAGGATTTGAGGGGGGTCTATCTTCCATTCCACCAATACAATTTTTGTTTGGGAAGCCTTCAGGGGGCATTTTAAAAGCATTTATGTTAGAAATAACATGAATCTGAAACTGTCACTGATCTTTTAAACCTTTTATTCTTTCCACTGGTTTTAGATTTAAAGTCTTTTTGCTCATTATGAGTGTATATTTGTGTGTGTGTTTGCTGTTATCTATGTTATCTATTTTACTGTCAGCTTTTGTCAATATTTGAGGCCAACCTCTTTTAGCCTGCAATCCTACACATATTTACATGGGAGTATGAACTCAGTGTCATATATGTCACAGTAACTGTTCACAGGGTTGTATTGTTAGAGAACTTGAGCTGAAGTTGTACAAATGGATTCAGACAAAAACAGATTCTAAACAGCATCAGGCCTTTTCAGGCTGATTTGGATATTTCGTGAGGAAATGTGAACTTCCCTATGAAGCTAAAAGAGCCAAACTGGTTTCACTCAAAACTTCATTCAGGCTACAGTTTTTGAAAAGCAGACAGACTGTCACCAGAGAAAAGTCATAGCCTGCAGTGGCAGATTGCTGTTAATTGAAGACTACTTACTTCAGTTCTGGGTCACATGCAAAACCACCCAAGTTGCATGCAATGAGATTAAGTTTAAGCAATGAGAAATTGAAGCAAAGACTCTTTAATTATTGGCAATCTGCCACTACAGGTAGCACCTTTCCCCTTTCATGGTTGTAATTTGCATTCTTACTTGGACGAGAGGTCCCTAAGGGCATTGGCTCATGTGCTGGTGATCTCAAGGATAGACGACCGTAATGCTCTTTATGTGGAGCTGCTGTTGAGGCTGCCATGGAGACTGCAGCAGGTACAGAATTTGGCGGCTAGACTGATTACAGACGTAAAGACGTTTGATCATATTTTACCAGTTCATTGGTTTCCTGTGCCTCTCTGAACCAGATTTAAGGTTCTGGTAATTAGACACTAAGATCTTCACAATTTGGGGCTTTGTTACTTGTCTGAACATTTCCCTCTAAGAACCTCTGCTCACCCCACCTGGTCTTCCAAAGCCTTGTTATTGCAGGTGGCCACACCTAGGAAGGTTCAGAAGACTCTTACCAGAAATTGAGCCTTCTTGGTTGTGGCCCCATTCTTATGGAATAGGCTTTTCCCCTAGATCGGTCAAACCCTTTCATTGATTTCATTCAAAAGGATGCTCAAGACAGAGCTTTATAAGGAAGCACTTAATAACATCCTTCCCTGAAATGTGTGTGGGACCTGGTTTCATTTATTCTTACCACCACCTTTAGTGTTTTAGTGTTTGTGTCAAGTGTTGCTTTGGGACTGGGGGAGCTGCTGGGTTTAAGGTGTTGTAAATCACCCAGAATAGTGCATGCTGCTAAGTTGAGGGTTACAGAAGTGTACAAAATAAATAAATAATTTCTACATGAGGATTTTACCCACAAGGTAGGAGATGGAGGGATGGGGACCAGTAAATTAATATATCAACCTTTTAATCCCTGGGCACATTTTACAATGCACCCTCCAATTGCTATGCTTTGGCATTCCAGCCCATATCTATTTTTAAGCAATTCTGAGGACACACTTCCTTCACAATGGGCTAGTGCGTCTGCCAAATTCATCCAGTTCTGACAAAGAGAATAAAATTGCAAACATTTTGAATCTCCTATAGTAGAGAATGGAATGCAAGAATCTTTGGATTTCTCATTCTGAAGGTAGGTTTAGGGCCTGCTTTGAATTAGCGCAGACGGAAACAGGCTGTTTTCCAAAACACTGAAGCAAGATTCAAACATATCCCACCCTCTTGGTGAATTGTATGTGATTTTACTCTGGGGTTTTGGGGGTGGCAGTAGTGGTAAAGCAGAACAGTGGAACAGAAATATTTCAAATAAATGTAATAATCCACTATGAATCCATGCTTTTTTATTTACAATTCATATAAACGAAGCATCACAATTTCCCTTTGTGTCTGCCTGATTCTCCATGTGACATATAAAATGTTTTCTTCTCAAATACTGGCTTCAAAAGGATTATAGAGAGAACACAGCTGTTTCCTTTTAATTTTTGAAAGCAAGGACACCATAGGTTTTGTTCACTTTGTTTTAAGTGTCTTTTCTTGTAGTTATTGACTTAACAATATCTTTGATTTTAACTGCTTGGCTCTTGACTAGAAGACAGAACTTAAATGTCTAGCTGCTTCATTTACCTTTTCTCTCATTTAGCAATTTAATGAGAAGGAATTTAGGAGTTCCCTACTTGCACAATCCACTTCCCTGTTCCAAGAACATGATGTTCATTTTAGTAGAGGAAGTACATCTGCACACCATAGATGGCTTGGGACCAGGAACTGACCCCTGAAATTTTGGGTGAAGCATCCCGCTTGCTTGAATTGCAAGCCACTATGTACCCTGTATACATATATTACTTTACACAAAAAGGTCTGGTCCACTCCTCCTCCTAGGTGGAATGGGAATGTGAGATCTCACATATGTGGTATCAAGGGCAACTACTTTTCCCATAAAAAGAGGAAGTGCACCATCAAAAAAAGGAAGACAAAAGAGAATGCTGAATTGTAGTAAATATGCTTATGCTTGTATGGATAGAGGGAAATTAAAGGGATATTTCCTAAACTTTAAGTAGAAAAACAAAACATGTCATAGAATCACAGATTAATGAAGTTGGAAGGGGACTATAAGGCCATCAAATCCAATCCCCTGCAATATGCAGGAATACAGATCAAAGGATATCTGCCTGGTGGTTGTCTAAGTTTCCCTTGAATGCCTCTAGTGTTGGAGCACTCGCCACCTCTCGAGGTAACTGGTTCCATTGCTGTACTGCTCTAACAGGAGGCTATAACAAGGAGCTTGCTCAGAATGCTGTCCACAGCTATTGAGGAGCAAAATGAAGACCTCTTCTTCCCCATTTTTAAACTGGGACTGAATTGGACAGCCCTTCCGATAGAATGTGACCGGAGAAACCTGTTGCCTTCCAGGTCTTGTTTGACTGCACTTCCCAGAACATCCCAGGAGCCTTGCCAGTGATGAGTCATGGTGGGAGTAGTAGTTCATCAGCAGCTAGAGGGCTACACGTTCCGCAGCCCTGAAACAGAATATACCTTCATGTAAAGAACTGTCCTCTGTAAAGTAGAATACATGGCCAACCTAACACGAACAGCATCATATCTCTCACTGGGTTTAGAGTATGAGCAAAAATACATTCCCCTCATGTATCACAGCCAAGCATCAACTTTTGAAAATATTCTCAATATTGCAAAGCAGATCAAAATCAAAGAAGTAATAATGCTGCAAATTAGCTTTCCTGAGGTGCTGAGTCTTGATATTGCCCCTTGTTAAGTGCTGTAATGTGCAATGAAAAGAATGAATTATTTATGTAATACTTGAGCCTATTCTTAGAATTTTTGAAGGACTCCAGGTGAAATATATGACTGACTTTCAGCTGCTGAGATGAGCAGAATGTTTATGAGAGCAAATTAAGCATTCATCACACAGCTAAGATGCCAAAAGCTGCTAGAAGGAACAGATATGATTTCATTAGAAATTGCTTTAATTTCAAGAGAATCAATACTCCCAGTTTTCATGTTTCAAAATACTGGAGAAGAGAGGTTTGGGCTTAAAAAGAGAGTCTAAAGATTCTTTAGAATTTTGATTAAGGATGTGAACTGACTTCAAACAAATGTGTTGATATGGACTGAACCAGGCTTAATTGTTTCTGAGGTGACCATAGAGTGAAGCAAAGAGCCTCGGGGCACTCATAGGGTGGAGCAGCAACCCTCACAGATCCTTCATGGTAACTCCAGCATTCATAGGTTTAAAAATGTTAGATTAAAGTGATGCTGTTATATGATGAAAACTATCAATATCTCTCTGAGCTGGCAGCAAAGGAAAAGGAGTCTGACGGCTTTATCCCCTCAGAGAAGACTAAGACTTCTCCTGCACAGTCCTACACAATTGCTGAGGCATTGGGTGTAGTTTTAGAAGAGGTGGCCATGTTAGTCCATGCTAGCATATCAGGCAAAAACCAACATAAGAAAGGAAGAAGACAAAAATTGTAGTGGCACCTAAAAGACTCTTGTATTTTAACATGATCTTTCGTGGATAAGTCGACAAGAGTCTGAGGCATTGGGTGAAGTCTCTGAGTGAGGTCACCAGTCGGTAGCAGCCTCTTTCTGCCTCTCTTCTAAAATTGCTTTGTGTACTAGAACCTGTGCATGTGCAGATGAATGTATTGATTAGGTCAGATTTTCACTTTCAGACATACATATGCCATATTTTTTTTGCTCTGTTGAAAATTATGCCAAATTATATCAGTTTCTTTGTAAAACAAAGAGCCTCCTTTGTAAGAAGATGTTTGAGAATTTCCATGTTCAGCTACATTCAGTGCCAAAATAGACATGAAAAAATCATTAGGGAGCCTGTCACTTGTTTAGAGATGGACACGAACTGCTGAATCGGTGGTTCGTGCCAGTTCATCCTTCGGACAAAGAGGTGTTCAGCACTTCCCAGCCCCGCCACCTCTACCAAGTGCCTATTCACAGGCAGCGCTCAGCATAGGTGGGGCAGTGTGCTTGCCTCTGAGTTGGTGCCCACCAGAGGTGGGACAGGGAACTGTTGATCACCTGTTTGTCTGAAGGACAAACCAATATGAACCACCAGTTCAACAGGTCCTCCCCGTCACTAGTTCTGCTAATAGCAGCAAGAAGGAGTTGCTTCCATCATGGCCACGGCAAGGGAGGGGAGGGGAGGGTTAAACTTCCCTTTCCTAATGCATCATGGTCCTGAAGAAATTCTAGACCAACCCAATTCTACTGGTTTCTTCTCCAAAATCCAGACAGACCTTTTAATGACAAGTTTAGCATCACTTCTTTGATCTTCAGAAGCATACACCAGAAACAGCACCTGGTTGCATATTATTACCACATATGCTAGTTATCTATATCTTTAGTAATAATTTCCCCTCTTATTTTATTGCATTTTTTCTGTTTAGCTTGTTTCTTTTTGCTTCTGCATTTCATGGTTTTATGCGTTTTTTAAAAAATGTTTTTCGTGTACATTACCCAAAAAGCCTGGTACTTGGATTGCATGATTTATCTATTTAATAACCATATAGAAAAGCAAATGCCTTACTTGAGAATTGAATTTCTATGCACTAGTCTAATCTTTAAATATTACATCTGCTTGCCTGCGGTTTATATGAGACAATTTACTCCTGCCCAGTCCAGGGATCTTGAAGTACTCAAAGACATAACACTCTTATTTTTGCACAGAGGATATAGAGCTGATGGCAAGATCCCTTCATGTCAATGGGGAACAGGCCCAAATGTTAGAAAAGTTACTTTTTGTACTACAACTGACAAAATCTCCCAGTAGCCCCAGTGACTGGGAGATTCTGGAAACTGGGGTCCTAGAAAGTAACATTTCCATATCGTTTGGCCAGTCAAAAGGAGATGAATGAGCAGTTTATGTTCTTCCATTGAACAGAATAGGAAAGTTCCTTGAAAGCACATTTATGTGAATTTGTGTTGTATATTGAGCCCCAAGCTCTATATTTGATCACTGTGAAGTAATATGGCTGTAATATACATATTTGTTTAAAAGAAAGCCCTATTTATTAACAGATGACGAGAAATCCCATTCAACCTAACAGGACTTACAGCCCAATTGTGTGTATGTCTCATCAAGAAGACAGTTCTGCTGTCCTCAACAGGACCTTGTCATAGGTAAGTGCATAGACCTCTGCTAGAGTTGCTAATTGCAGAGCAAACTGGAAACCATTTGGCACAGATGGCAGTGACCCCAGGTTGCTGCCTAAATCACATACAGACAATCTTCAGGTTTCCCAGATCTTTCTGGAGTGTTGCTGCTATTGTTGTTGCTAACTAAATCTCCACAATCTAGCACCCTTAGCTAGGTGCAGAAGACAGAATTAAAGAACAGGTGCCTCTGAGCAGGTTATAGGCACAGAATGTGAACTGAGCTCACAGTCATTTCACATACAAATCTATTCCAAACTTCCTTTCATGTCATCATCCAGGCCTTCTTTCACACCATAAGCCATTTAAACACATAAAGTCATATTACTGTTGCTGAGGTAAAAAAAACCCTAGAAGTCAGAGATTCTTGCTGTTTATCATGTCATCCAGAGATCTACCCATAGATCCTGTTCTAGTTTCTCCAAACTCCTGCTATAAGGGATCAGTTTCTGATCTCTATGGCTGATACTATTCTGAAGAATCAAAGGACAATGAACAGTTAAAACCTGCAGTGCATAATGGACCGCAAAAAATCTTGATAATTCTTTTCAATAACTTTTTCATGCACTCTCTCACTCTCTTGCTCGCTCACTCTCTCTGTCATGCACACACACAAACACACTCCTATTGCTAATCCTTATCTTAAGGTTTACATTTTATACATTAACACATCTTAATTTCACAAGAAAATGCTTCATCACGCTGTACAGTTAGGGGTTTATTTGGATTAAAATGTCTTGTGGCTATTTGCGCTAGTTTAGCAAACTTCAGTACAACAGTACAGATGAAACAATGGTACAAATGGAACTTTCAAATCATCTCACATCAAATTGCATACAATGCTGTTCATTGTGTGTGTTTGCACATTCTGCAATGCAAAATCAAGTCTACAGGGTATAGAAATCGTATTATGAGAGAATGAATATGTGAACCAATCCTGAACATCATTTCCCATCTTTGGTTCTAATTCTCTGTTAGATTTGGAATGCAAAAGATTGGATGAAATTCTGTGGGAAGTTATGGGATTGATGCACCTTCCTGTGTTAGTTAAGACTTTAGGTAGCAGAAGGCACATTCTTTCTAGATAAAATAACTTGTATGTATTTAATTATGTTTTAATACCCAACATGGAATGCAACTACATTGCAATACATTTAAGCAAGTGAGTATTTGCCTTCACATTTTCATATTCATCTGTCTTTACCCATAGATGGGACTGTACACAGTGTCCTCCATCTTTGGTGAACTGCACAAGTAGTCATTGTATAGAGCCATAACAAGAACATTCATAAACTGGCCCTTGTCTCTGCAAAGCAAAGTTCATATCATTGGAGTCTAATTTCAAAAAATTAAAAACCAGCAAAGTTGTGGTGTCAACTATTAAAATTGCTCATTAATGAATGAATGAATGAATGAATGAATGAATGAATGAATGAACAATGTCCCAGCTACAAGGAACTAAGGTGGAGCCTTAAGTATTGCTGGAATGTCGGTGGGAGGATGTAATCAAGTGTGCCCACAAACTAGGAGACCCTACATTGGCAGACTCCTGAACTTCATGATAATACTCATGAGTAAATAATCTACAAATTAATCTATTCTCAAATTCCTTATCTCCAGTAGCAGAAATACTCAGTATTATTTACCTCTGTATTTAATTTAGAAGCTTTATCCTGATCCATTAAAAGACATTTGTTGACTTTCTTTAGAAAGTATATTTTCCAGTGACGGAGTGTGCTCAGTAAATATATGCTTTCATGGGGAAAAAATCAGTTTTTTATCCAAAGAGTTATGATATAAATACTTTTTTCTATCATCATTTAGTTCCACATGTGGCCTTATTGCTAAATTTACATTAGGGTCAGGGTGACAGAATGAAGATCTAAAGAGATGAGCATACATTTGGGAAAGTACAGAATGATGACTCTGTTTCAAAATTGCTGACTTTTTAATTTGTCAGGTACAGAAGTGTGACTACAGAGCATTAAACATAGTGTTTCCTCTAATCTCACAAAATACGTGATAAAAACCCATCTATAATAAGATTGCCTACAGCCTTGAAAGTGAAAAAGAATGCAAACAGTAGAGCATTCAGTTTATTTTATATTATCTTATTTTTAACTAGACATCCAACTGTATTTTGGCTGTGAAGAATTTAAGAAAAGGAAATATTAAATTAAAAAATAAAACAAGGTGGTGTAAGTCATGGGACAGAAGGTTTTGCATAGTGCTAACACAGAGTGTTAAATGGGAAATCGTTCAAGCCTGGAATCTACAAATAAATCTATTCTCAAGTTCCTTATCTCCAGTAGCAGAAAGTACATTAGTTATCATTATTCAGGTTTATACTGATAGTGCTAATTGAACTCCCTGGAGGTAGTCTCTCTCTCTCACACACACACACACACAATCTATGTTATTTCTGATCAATGGGGCACCCTTTCCCACACTGTATTGGCTTTAAATGTGGAGTGAGAATTGTCTAAGATGACCCCACTGAAGAGCATTTATTTGACCTGCCTTAAATCTTGATAATGCATTAATGAGTCTTTTAAAAAAGGATAAGTTTAATTCCCCTATCTCCAGCCATAAAGACTGTGTACACCTAATCGGGTTTGCCCTTTCAATTAAACTTCTTCCAGGACATTCCATTTAGTCAGCACCCTGAATGGATCATTAAAATTCTTGTTCTGTAGGAATTGCGCCAGCACACTGTTGTTTTTAAATTCCATTAAATCCAAATGGTCTTTATCGCCCCATGACCACTGTGACTTCAATCAGCCAATTTAATTACCTTACAAAATTGTCGGCACAAGTGGCAAAGAAAAACAGGAAGGCTTGTGACGTTATCAAATTGAAATCTTCCTCTCTGCTCTTTAATCTGGGCCAGTCAATAACAATGCTTTGCAACCTCCTCTTCCTTCGAGAGACTCTTAACCTTAGCTTTCCTCCAAATTTTGGGTGGATGGTTGTTCTTTGTTTTGTTCTGTTTTGTTTTTTTCTTCATGCTTCTGCTGCTGCTGAAGGCCTTGTTAATTCGCATGGAAGGCCTCTTACCCTTGGCAAGTAGAATTTTTTCTAGCTCCTGATAAACAAACAGATACTGGTGGGAAATACTGTCACCTTCATCTCTGCCCAGAGGCTCTACAACTAGCCACCATTTTTACACACCTCAACAATCAAAAACTCAAGCTCCCAGCTACCATACAAGCACTCTTATGCCCCGTTTAAACACCTCCAGAAAAGCAGGGAGGAGGTACTGGGGATCTTGCCAAATTCAACCCATTAAGGCATAATTCAGTTTGACTTTGCTTTCCTTATTTGGAGGACTGGTGGGCAGGAGCAGGGAGGAATCATTCTGGGGAGTGGGGGAGCAATCACTTGAAGAGGAATTTGAATCAAGTTGCCTGCCTGTTGTGGGGACATTCAGGTCAAAAATACCACTCCAGTATGGAAAGAGATGCTGTAAAGGAAAAACAACCAACATGGATGGTCCTCCTTTCCTGCCCCCTGTTACTATAATAACGGCTTTGCAAAGACAATCTGGCTGACTGTCAATAGGATACTATTAAATCTCCATTAGCGAGAACATTAGTGGACCATTCCTGTCAAAAGCCCTGGCTGTGCTTTTATGTCCCATCACTAAAACTAGGAACCAAAGGTGAGATTGAATTCTGGCTGGTCTGCATAGCTATTTTGATTTCTGATTGCTTTTACCTGGCCTGAAGAAAGCAATTGGCAACTTTAACACCATCATCTTCCACTAGATTTATCATGCCCACAGCCACAATATATGCTTTATTTACTTATTTAGATAATCGACTTGCAGCCTCCCTTCTCCTGGAGGTGATAATCAACACAGCTCACAACAAGACTGAAAACAGGGCCAGATATATATAGACAGAAGTTATACAGCAGTGACAAGAGGTTTTAAGGTTCAAGCAGAATTAAACAAATTATAAGACTGCAATATTGATTCATTTGGATTAAATTACATTGTCTGTTTGTTGTGTTTATACTTTTTTTCCCCTCTCTTTCAAAGGAAAGCCGCTATTGGACATCAGAGGTCAATCTGAAGGTTTTGCTTTTCAGATACAATGCTAGTCGCTCATTTCATAGCTTTCCTGTAAACCCACATCAGTCCTAAGAAATACAAATGAAATGGAGGTTTGTGGGAACTTTCTCAATGAATTACAAATGCATCTCATTCCTGATATTTAGGGGTGAATTTGGGTACCATTTAATGTTTTAATAAGAGCAAAAGTGGAAGAGATTCATGGCAAGATTCAGTAACACTAGTAACACTGACAAGTCCTCTACTTGAGTAAAAATTACATAGGTTGGGGGTCGGGAAGCAAAGTACTTGTCAGTGTTACTAGTGACAGGACTCTTTACACTTTTCTAGATTTCCCTGTATTGGCAACATTGTCACAGACCTACTGGCTAACCTGCCATTATGATCTGTAAGGGTAACCCTCACTAGAGGTAATGCCTTCTCAGCAATGGCCCCGAACTATGCAACTGCCTGCTACAAGATATACAGATGAAGCCATCTGCTGCTTTCAATAAAGGTTTTAAAGTTCACTTTTTTTAAAAAAATCTAAATTTTATATGCTGATTTGGTGATTTTTCTATTTCAAAGTAATTTAAAAAAATTATGACGATTTTATGAATTAGTTACATTGTTACATTTGTTACCTTGATACAGATATATCACTAATATATATACAATGTGTGATTTAGATTGCAAGCCACTTGGGAAAGACTCCAGTCTTGAAGAGTGGCTAGGAGATGTAAAATAACTGAAATAATTCATAGTAGCCATAGATAATGAGACACAATCATGTATAACAGAGATGACATTTCTTCCACAGCCCAAACAATAAGCATCCCAGATTCAGACAACCCATCCTGTTAAAAGGCTGCATGAGCAACAAAAAGTCACAAGCAAAAAGCTTGATTTCTTTTTCTCCCTGGTGCTTTGCTTCCTGACTCAAGAGGACTGTGATTGTATAGTTATTTTCCGGAAAGAGTAATCAGATAGACATTTGACTCAAGAGGCCGGCCTGATCAGAGTTTAGTACAATAAACTCTTGATAGAAATAGACATCTGAAGATGCTGAGAAACTAGAGATGACACAGTGTTCTCCCATCCTTTTTTTTTCCTTGCTACAATGACCTTGGAAAATAGCTACTCTGTTGCCAAAGTTATATCATATGGAGCCCTGTAAGAGACTGAGAAACAGATAGAAAGGAGAAAATAAGGAGGTGCAACATTCCTTAGCTGCACAACTGCATGCACCACTTTATCTGGCTTTTTTTTATTCCCGCTGAAGGCAGTGGCAGAAATTATGTATTTAAGGATTCAAGGGTGGGTGTGAGGGGAAATTGCCAACAAGCTACATACTTAAGTCTTAAGCATACTATACATTCAAAGATAATTAGCATGTGGATGAGATTAATTTTAACTAATTGAGTCCCCCAAGGCCATATTTGAGGTCTCAATTGTGCCTCAAAGCTCTTTCAGAGAAAAGGAAATGTGTAAGACACAGACAGCATGGAATTAACAGTTATGGGGTTCTTCTTGAAATACTTTTCTGAATTTTAAGTCACACTTAATTTGTTGCATGTTCTTACAAAAGCATACAGAGATTATTTATTTATTTATTTATTTATTAAATTTATACCCCGCCCATCTAGACTGAAGTCTACTCTGGGCGGCTAGATAAAGCAAGAATTGTTTCTCCAACCATAGTCACCTCATATTATGGAATAATCATGCCTGATTCTATTCTGATTTTGCATGTTGCTTAACGTTCTAAAACATTAGGATGATCAAGTGGCCAATAAAATAAATATGGCTCATACAGCAAAGTACCTCTCACTGTATTATGAACTACAAAAAAATGCTAATGGAGCCCAAAACGTGGAGTTGCAAAGGAGCATTTCCATATAAATTTACACTCAGATGACACCATTGTAGTAACAATGGCTGTCTGACTGCTCTCTCTGCCCCATGCTTAAATTAATGATTGTACCATTAGTTGCTGGTAATGGCAACTAGGAATGTTGCTAGGAGTGGCAGCATAACTTCAGTTGTGGACTTCTTCAAAGAAGAATGTTTGGTGCCTACATTTTATTCCTTTCAGAACTGTATTCAAAAATTGGTATCTTCCCCAGCATTTAGGAAACAGGTGTAGGAAATCTTTGACCCTCCAGATGTTTTACTTCCAAATGCCACTGCCAGTATGGCCAATGGTTAGGGGAGCTGCAGTCCAAAACATTGTCTGTTCAGAGGTTTTAAGGATTTCTGAGATAGTTGGAACTGCAGTTTTAACATCTGCCAATTGTATATTGTGGAGTTGACTGATTTTTGAGGAGTGCTAATTTCTGCTTTTGTTTGTTTTTATGCAGTCTTTTTCTTTCTTTCTTAGTCTTATATTGTGTCCTAAATACTGATGTATTTTCCCAGATAATACAGGTTATCGGGAGGCATAAAGGTGACGTTATGAAGAAATCAATGTATAACATGCTCCTTGGAAGCTATATTCAAGGCCCATTGCATCATGTGCTAGGTATAAATGCAGTATACACTATAAAAATGCAATAACTACTACACTGTAGAAAATCTCAAGATCCTTAAAATAACAGAAATATAATCTTAATAATCTTATTATAAGAGAAAATAAAATAAATGATTAGCAGCAACTCAAGGATTTTCAATGCCTAGGGCTGCATTTCTACACAAAATATTTTGAAGTAGGCTTCACAGAATGTATGTATATATTAAGTATATACATATAGGGTTATTATAGAAAGCAATAACTGTGTGTCACTGTCACATATTAGCTAAAGCCCTGTTGCTTAGTGTAGTAACTTGCAATTACAGTAGGCCCATTTAATCTGTGAGGATCTGGTGAGTCAACTCCTCCATAAATGTCATTGATTCAATGGCCCTGTGCTCTAGTTGTGACTTATTATGCTAAGCAACAGGATTTTGCCCATTAAATGCTTGTGTTAGAAGTTGATTGCTCTGCTTTAGACATAGTGATGTTTGCCTTGGCTTTTTGACCTCTTGCTGTTTTCACACACACTAGACTGCTTCCTAAACCTACTGCCTTGAAAGTAAATACTAATTAAAGCTGTGAAATTTCCTTATGAGTAGGACAGTGCTTAATCAATTAAGCAGGAGGGAGGTTTAGGAAAATACAAAAACAATACAAGTACATAGGAAGAGGGGGGAACTGTACATGGCAAACCCAGCCTTTAAAAGGTCAATCCCCTTCTGCATGCCATTTAGAAGACAGAATACTTTTTCTTTGATGTTTGTTACTGCAGCCTACTTGTAAATCCAGAAAACAAGGGGGGAAAGTCCTGTTTGGTCCAGAGGTATTTTATTATTGTGTCAGTGCAGGCAAATAGATTAACGGAAATAAATTAATATGATTAATTAAATAAGATCTGTTGAACAGCCCTGTTTTTAAAGAATGCTTTTAAGTTCCAGGATTGTTTGCATCCCAGAAGGCTGACTGGATTAGGGGACTTGAGGGAGTTAGCAGTGAATCAAACACTGTTATCGAGAGCCTATTAAAATTCACAGATCCTTCTAATCAAACTAGCAGGCAGAACCTACACACATTTTCCAGGAAGAAAGTAAATATATGTGTAGGTGGGGTGTCCTGCTGGTTTCAAAAAGAAATGCCTTACAATAGTGCGAGCGTTATGGCTATCAGGGAGAAGAAGCAAATGTATAAAATACACCAACGCATGAAGCGATAGTCCATACGAGTTGAAAATTACCAGGAGAAGCTGCGGAGCAATTGGGGGGGGGGGACGTCTCGTAGTGGCGAGACGCAAGAAAGAGCTCGGGCCCCAAAGGGCAGTCTGAGGAGGAGCTGGCCTTGGTACTGAAACCACATTGTACTATGCGTTGCTAAGGCAAAACTCGTCCTCCGATGGGAAGGAAGCAGTAAATAAATCGGCATCAAGCACATTCTATCGACTGAAAATTTGTTGAGAGAAGAAGTACATACAATGAGGATTTATAAAATAAAAGGAAGCAGCCTTTCAGGCTGCCGCAGCCATTGATACCTTGCTTTGAGTGGGAAAGAGTTAGGGTTTGTGAATTTCCACCTGTATATACATAAACGTATTTTACAGCAGGAAGGCAAACTTGATATTATTTCCCAAACCTGCAGCTATGCTTCCCTTGTTTCTATGGGGTATAGGGCTTGGCCCGGTACATGACACCATTTTTGTAATCCAGAGCTGAAGGCAAGGCCCAGTGATAGCTGCCAGTCTTTTTCTTAAAAGATTTTGCCTCCCTTTGGCCAATGAGGCTAAGAAAAATGCCTGGTAGATCATCAAAAGCCCTGGAGAGGTAGCTCGGCAGTTTTGTGGCCCTGTCTGTCGGCAAGCCCGGGGGAAGCATCCATCCACCCGGCCAAGACTTGCCTGTGCCTGGGTTGCCCTTCCTGGGCCTGAATTAGGAGAATGGCCTTCCCGAAGAATTGATCTGTATCCATTAGGCCACCAGCCTCTTTGGCAGTATTTGATCCACCCAGAATGACACAACTGTGTCACTGTGTTATCTGGGAATGACTGAAAGCCCAAGTGTTCGGTGTGGTGGCGGAGAGAGAAAGAGAAAAGGCAGCCGATGCCCTGGTTAATCTCTACACGAGGAGGAGAAAATGTTAACCACGAGGAAGTGGGGGGTGAGACTTTGTCTGCCAGCGGTTCATGATTCCACCGAGGGAGAGAAACAGAGAGCAGGTAAACTAGCGGTTGTGAATTTCCTCAGATCCATCCTCCGTTTCCCAAGGGTCGCTTCCCCGTTTCAATGGGATATTCCCATAGAATCGAACTTCTTCTCCTTTACTTGTTTAGAAGGGTTGCTCCTTCTCTGAAAGTGTGCGCGCCTACACACATCTACACCGAGACGCCAGTGTTTGACGAATGCCTTCACACCCTCTGACAGCATTAGGTGATGAGCACCACCGGCGATCAAAAGTGCCCCTTCTCCTCCCCTGGCAGAGAGCATCTCCACCTTCGTTCGCTCCCTCCCTCCCTCCGCTAAAGGTGACATGTGAGCCGCAGGGAGGGAGAAGCTTAAGTCTTTCTGAGTTTCCAGGATACAACACACAGCTTCAGTACCAACCAACTGCTAAGCGTTCCTCGCACACAGCAGCCCCGAACACAGTTTGGGAAGTGAGAGTTTTAGCGGGTTCCGCAATCCAGTTAAGACGTAGCAATAGGATTTACTCTGTTTTTAAAAGCCCCATTGAACGCAATTGGATTATATGGGTTTAACCCTGATACATCTGTAAACTGCTAGTTGGATGAGTGGAAAGGAGTTGTACCACATAGTGCAGAGTTTCTAGCGCTTTTTAGAAAAGATGGGGCATCACCCCCACCTTCCGATCGACCCTGAACTCTCTAGTCAACTTCTCACAGGAGTCATCCATCACCAAGATGGGACACTCGCGAGGAGCGGGGGGCGGGGGGGGGGCTGTCTTTCATTAACCTGGAAACCGTCTTTGGGGAAAGGCGTGGATGGCAACTCATTGACTTGCATCACTTCGCGGATCCCAGTGCTCAGTCACAGTTCGGGATCCGTCTCCTCCTGCCAGAGGAATCTCCCCCTCCCCCGCAGCAGCTCTCCATGGACGACAGACCAGCCAGACGTCCTACAGTCAACTCGTCTACATTCACCTACCCCTCCACCCACAGGTGACCCAGAGTGCCAAGTTGAGCTTTATGCAGAGGAAGAAGGCATTCCTGGAGACCGTTGCTACCAGCAACGTTCCTGAAGAATCGCAGCCCGGACGGGGAGGAGAGAGGTGGCAGGAATAACACAACTATCATCCCAGCCCCCCATGGGAATGATGACTTTGCCGCGGTTTGTAACCCCCTCTACCTTTCTCGGTCGCAAATCCAACAGGCTTGCTGCAAACAACGCCTCTCGGAGAGGACGGGGTTTAAGGACAGAGGAAGAGAGGGGGGATGGCTTTGCGTGGAAGTTAGGATCGCCTCTCCTCCTCCGCACACAATCCCCCCCCCCCGCGGGATTCTACACTCCACCAACCCCGGTGATACCACGGTGGGAAATCCCGAGCCCTTTCAAAGGGCCAAGAGCTTTGCCCTTGACTTCAGCGGGACGCGCATTCCACGGCGGGTCGGGAAACCCAGGAAGCGAGTCGCCGCTCCGACCTGCGGTTCTCCTTCCAGCCGCACCTCTCGCTTCTTTCTGAGTAATTTAACTCGGACAAATTTGCTGTCGGCTCTGCAAACGAACCTGACCTTGAATTCCCCCACCCATTCGGGCACTTCCTTCTCTACCTGGAGTCTGGCAGTTCAGATCATGAGTATGCACAAGTTCCTTAACCGTTATTTATAGGGGGGAAAGACAACTCGTCCGAAGACAAGGAAAACTTCAGTGGCTCTACCCTCCATCGCGCTTTCTGGCACACTCTTGAAACCCTTTGGCCGTGATCGTTCATGTTCTTCCCTAGGAAGAAATCCTGCTGCCCTCTTCTCCCCCGCACCGCCGCCACGACCAGACCGGGGCTACCTAAGGACAAGAGGCCAGCCTGTGACCCAGAAACCTCTTCTGCCCGAGTTAGCCGCCACAAGCGAGCGTCCTCGTCCCACCGAGTGCATTCCCAGTCTAGTCTCCACGGGAGCCGATTGAAAAACCAGATCGCCTGACTTAAGGGAGGCGTGGGTCGCACTCTGTGTGGCCCTGAGAAAACCATACACCAGTTCACTGAGATTACTTGAGACACGGGGCGGGGGGGGGGGGGATGAGACCAGGCTAGTGGCTTCTTCGTTTTAGCCTTTGTCAAGCGGCCTGATCTGACTCCCAACTCAACGGTGCCTTTTAACTGCTAACGGGCAAACGTCAAAGGGAAAACAGTGCCAGAGAGAGATCCCATGTCGGGCTTCGGTCTGTCCTGGTGTTGGCCCTCTGAGCGGGCCAGAGGGCGAGCAGGATGTGGACGGCCCCCTCAACCGTGAGCGAATCAACAGTTCGCCCAGCCTCAAGGCTTCCGCCAAGCACGACGACAACTCCAAAGTGGCAACACAAAGCCAAGCCGGGGGTCGCTCGCTCAGCCGCTCAACTCGCCCAGCCCTACTGAGCCAGACGCAACCGGCTTGCTAGCCCAGATTGCCCGCGACCGGTACGACTGGCAACCGCTCTCTGCCTGACCGCCGCTAGAAAAGGCAGGCAGCGGGTGGAAGTGGCGCCTTAAATGCAACCGGGAGGAGACGAAATACCCCCGTTCGCCCGGAAGTACCTCCATCTCCCCTTTCCCTCCTCCCTCCAACCTCCGCCCCCCCCCCAATTCCCTGGCAATATCCGAGGGACACGCATAACGATGCCAGCAAACGACAGAGGTGGGGGGGGGAGAAGGGGGGGAAAGCCTTACCGAATCTTAACACATGCGTGGTTCCTCGGGAATATCCAATCCACAGTAAGCAAAGCAGGAGCCGAAGGGTGCCTCGGAAGAGTGGATGAGTTAGAATCGAGGAAATAATCTTCATGGTGTTTCCGATACACACCCGCGCCGCGTTCCTTTCGGCCCCCTTGCTTAAGCGTCAGCGTGTGGTGTTCGTGTTGTTGTTGTTGTCTTTGAAGATGATGATAGTGGTGGTGGTGATGATGATGTTTTTGCCCCCTTCCCCCGGTCGGGTAAAGAGCTGAAGAGCGGTAGAAGTGTTTTGGCCCTGAGTCGCGATCACGGCATGGTCACACCGAGGGAGAGAGCCTCTCCGCTTCCCAAAGCCATTAGCAATCCCTGCATGATCTTCATTCACTGCGCCAAGGAGCAACCTTCAACTGCAAGGAATGGTGGGACATCCATGGTAGTCGGGCGAGAAAGAGAGAGAGACAGAAAGAGAGCGAGAGCGAGAGAGAGAGAGCAGGAGGAGGAGGAGAAGGCGGCGGCGGCGGCGGGTAGCGGGGGGAGAATCCTTGAGAAATCCAAACATACGCACGCATACATCTGCAGGCACGAGGGCCAGCCGGGCGAACCTAGGAGGCAGGCGGTGACGGGGGCGGGGGGGGGGAGGAGAGAGAGAGGGAGAGGAGAAGAAGAAGAAGAAGGGGAGACAGATCAATAGGCAATCCGAGCTGGCGAAACCGCCACCGAGCGAGAGGCGGGTGCTTCCCTGGCCGTTGGGTTCCCCTCTCCACTGCACTGCTGCACGGCGCCTGACGCGCAGCCAAGATGAAGTGCGAGAAACCGAGACAGCTCCTCTTGTCTTGAGGTTGCCAGCTCGCAAGGCGAGAGCCAAAGCAGCCTCGGTTCTCTTATGCAATCGAACCTCATCGTCTTATCTATCCACCCCCACCCCCAACAACCTTTTGGAATTACTGTGGTGGGCTTTATTTTAAGTGGGGAGAAAAGCAACGTGGTTCCCAACATTTGGATGTTCTTTTTCCCATAAGCGCTTCGATGTGTTGGGAAACTGATGCCAGGAAGAGGGTCTAGGACTTCGTCTGGGGCTCTGTCTTGTCTGTACAGCCCGCGGATGCTGAAGGAATGGTTGAGATCAGAAAGGGAGGGAGTGCTAGAACTGCCTAAGGAGCGTCTCCGTTCAGCCCAACCGATCTAGTGTGGTCTGTGCCCAGCTAGCTCCCCGTCTGTTTAGGGTCCTCTCCCAGCTGAAGCCCAGAGTCCCATCCCGGACAACAGTTCATTCGCACCCCTCGAACCGGGCTGCGGTGAGACTCCCGGCAGCTCTCATCCGGAGCTTTAAAACGGGCTGCCGACCTGTTTCAGCACTAGCAGTGTGAGAGGAAGGTCCTTTCCTCAACATTAAATTCAGACAGTGACAGCACTTCATCCACGAGTTCACGTAGTCCACTAAGACGCTGCCATTGTTGCAAAACACAGAATCCAGCCACAGGCAGGGATTCCTCTGCTCCTCGTCCCCTCCTTCCTCTTTGCACTGCTGACGTTCCTGTCGTGATCAGTTGCCTAAACAAACACCTTGACATCAACCCGGATGAAGGCAGGAGCAAGAATGGACAGCATGAAATGCAAATACTCAGGTGACCTTGCTTTGATACACACCTGCCTGTGAGACTGGCTGGATAGCTCAGTGGTTCAGGTGGCTGCGGAGCTAGAGGTTGAGAGTTTGATTCCCACTGTGCTTCCTGGGAGAAGAGTCAGCCTGTGTGGCCTTGGACAAGCTGCACAGTCCCAGGGCACACACACACCCCCCCCCCCCGAAGAAGAGAATGATATCCGGGTATCCTCTACCTGGGAAATCCTGAAAAGAGGTCACCATCAGTCAGAATTGACTTGATGGCACATGATTATATACTATGAAGGACTTACAGTGCCCCTCCGCAAATAACAAGGAGTGAAGGAATCACGGCTTAGCTTTTCCTCAAATGCCTTTCTTTTTTTAATTTTAATTTTATTTTATTGCACCCCGTCCAGTGATACCGGAATGCTTACATTTGAAATGCATACTCTTCGTAACAGAGGGATAGTGCAGCCAAAACCTACAGCGCTGCTACTGTGGAAGTGCTCCCACTCTCCCAATCTGTTTACTCCAGAGTAGTCCCTTTTTTAAAAAGAGAGAGAGAGAGAGAAGGTTTCCACCAGCTTCGCTGCTGTCTAGTTTGCAGCCTTTGCTAAAAACAGAAGACAGCTGGCGTCCATAGGCTGCAATCATATGCACGTTTACCTGGAATTGAATTCTGAGAGGGTAGACGTGGGATTGCTCTCTTAATGTATCATTTTCCCCAGCTCTGTGCTTTAACTCCCCTTCCGCCAATACATATTTACCGACTGGTGTCAAAGTTTACTAGGAAACACAGTTCAGACGTGGGGAGGGAGGGAGGGAGGGGACGAACGAAGTTAAGAACTGGGGGGGGTGGGTGTTGAACCTGTATGGGGTCATTAAGACATCCCGGCGAAGAACAAATAATTCATTTGTATAATCTCGAAGAAAAGTCTTTCGTGAACCTATTAAAATACTAATAGAGGGGAAAACTGGGGACCCGGGGAGAAAGAGAATTCCTGTTATCGCCATATGAAACTGGCGCTTAGTCTGCTGACTGCAAACACACACACCGCTCACGCCCTCTTAACCCAACGGAAAGTTTAAAAGCATTTTCTAAACCAAGACAGCCAAGAACAGGAGCACACCTGTACCTGCGGACTGAATGGACCGTCTGTGCGCTTGAGTCTAGGACGAAAGGTAGCGGGGAGAGAATTGTGGTTTTAAAAAAGAAACCCTTCTTCCCGGCTGTATTACTCAGAGATACATCAGCGGGACTTACAGTACTTCTCTAAGTAAGTACGACCAGGACGGCAGCCTTAATGCGCCGGCTTTAATTTTGAACATTTAGTGCCATGCATTGGGATCCATGACTGTTAGAAGCTTGGGGGTTCCCAGATTAACTTTATAGGGTCACAGTACAGTCTCCTGCACAGGCTGACTTCGAAACGCCTGCAGACTGAAATTTACCAATAACTAACTGAACATCGCCTCGGATTTTTTTTTTTTTTTTTGCTTCCTGTTTGTTTGTTTTTTTAACTGGGGGGGGGGCTTTAAAAAAAACCAAACAACCTTTCGAACCTAACCACAGCGTGAAAACTAAGTATCATGAATTGCTATTTCTGCAGTCCAGCAGGCAATTCAATCAAACGATCTGCCTACTGGAGCCCTTGAGAGGCGGGGAGAGGGAAGGAGAGGAGCACCTAACACTGAAAACAAGGATATCTAGCGACTCCTTCAGTACAGAGCTGAAATACCTCACAGGGAAACGTGCCGCTTGAAATCTCCTGTTTCCTGAATTGGGTGGTGGTTTCCACGGGCCTCCCCCTGGACTGAGACGAAGCAAGTGAAGCGAGGTGAAATCCAGGTTCTTGAGAGTATTAAAGTACTTCCTAATATCCTGGAGTACTAATATAAGACAGACCAGCTGTCTATAGATATATAAGACTGAAAAAAACTGTCCGTGTTTAATATATAAAGATATACTTTTTCCAAGGCTGTGTAGCATAATTTTCATTATAATCTTTGGCACAGATAAGAAGAGCCACTGCTGCTTTTGCAGGTGGAGGCATTCTGGTGTTAATTTGGGAGTCATATTTCCTCTCCTTCCACCCACCCACCCACCCACCCACCCACCCATTTGCTTCTTAGCAGGCTCACATCATTCTTACCTAACAAGTGAAACGTGGAAAGAAGATGCATTTTTAATATGAAATGCAATATTCTTGGCTTCTCAATACGGTGCGATGCTTACAAGCTAGAAATGTATCCACACCACCACGGACAGCAACCGAATTTTGTACTGCTGCATTTTAATGGAATGGTCGCTCTCCTTTTCAGCACCATGGGGAGCAGCACACACTCAAACGTATGAGACATCATTTGAATATGTATATTAAAAATACATTAACCCTCCCAAGGTTTCCTAATACAGAGGGATAATTTTTAAAAAAATCTCCTCTGACTATTTAGCTCTTATGTGAATATGCTCCCCTTCTCTCTCCCAGTTATCATGCAGATTGCTTTGTTTTCCATATATTGGACAAATTCCTTTCCTTCACTGTTCTATAGGGAAACATGTGCTTCCACCCGCCTCTCCAAGACCTCGAAGTTCCTTTGCAGAACTCTGTCACCGTGTGTGTCTTAAAGGCAGCTAATGTTTAGACCACAGAGAAAATGCAACCCATCACATTGGGTTTACTGTCCACATCTCATTAATGTTAATGCTTAATGGCTGGTTGATTGTAATTGTGCTAATCTGTCCCACTGGACACAGCTCTTCTCTGAAATATATAATCAATTTTGGTTTTAGAAACTATTGTCCTAATTGTTAACTATGCCATCTGCTACAAGAGGCTAGAGTTGAAGTTTCAATCTTTTTTTAAAAAGCCCTTACTATTAACATATGTTTTTTTTAATTTATTTATTTTTAATTTTATTTTAAGGACCAAAAGTGCCAGTTATCTCCTAGCATTTGCTCATCACTGTTTCAACTCTTTTTTAAAAGCCTTGAATTTATGACATTTAACTGAAGGAGCTAAGCATCCCTTTCTGGTTAGAGCTGGCCTGTGATCCTTCTGCTTTCTGATACAGGTCCCTGAAACGGATTCTGCTGTGACACCACCCTTCCCCATCAGTGTGTTGTGAGGAGGGGGAAGGGCAGCTTTTAATACTCCTATCCTGTTGTGTCTGTCTTTTGATTTACTCTCCCTCTCAACCATACAGAGTCTAGCAGGAATATCCCTTCGCTATCCAAGGTCACAATGCAGGTGAAGTGGAAATGAAAATACACCTATCAAGTGAGAAGACTAGCCTAGGAATACCATGGAGCCAATCAAAAGGGGCCTGGCTGAAGAAAGAAGGCTCGCTGGTTATGCTCCTTCATGAATAAGGATCAACTGCCTTGATGAAGAATAAGTTTGGTGATACTCACTGATCAAAGCTTTCCCTTCAGCGGTTCTCCTTGTCCTAAAATTAAGGCCTGGTGAAGCTTACTTTCCATCTTTAGTTCAAAGTAGAAAGGGGTCATGACATAAGCCTTGCAATGCTTAATTTGCTAGATGGTTTTCTCTTTGCACACACACATGGGAAGAGGGAGTAAGCTGTGTTAGTTTGTGGTAGCAAAAACCTACAGATTCTTAAGGCACCTTAAGGACTAACAATTCTAATTTTGGATAAGCCAAATAAATCTTGTAATCTTCAAAAACTCAGTTTTTTTTTTTTACAGTTGTCAATAAATATAGGCTGCATTTGACAAATGCTGAATTTTGAATTGCCTTGCACATGAGCATGCATGTACACACAGAACCCTCTAAAAACAGACCTTTTAGCTTTTCCTGTTGCTCTTATTCTGAGCTCTTATTCTGCTGTTGTAAAGAAATCCAAACAGCTCCTTCTGCTACCACAGATCACCCTCTCCTTCAGAAGATGTGGGTATGTGTAGGTAACAGACATACATACCCTGTTTCCCCGAAAAGAAGACCTAACCTGAAAATAAGCCCTAGTATGATTTTTCAGGATGCTCGTAATATAAGCCCTACCCCCCCAAAAAGCCCCAGTTAAGTGAAACCCCGCCCTCCACCACTGTACAGCAACCAGAAGATGACATGACTGTATTTGAATAAATGTAGATTGTCATACATGGAAAAAAATAAAACATCCCCTGAAAACAAGCCCTACTGCGTTTTCTGGAGCAAATATTAATTTAAGACCCTGTCTTATTTTCGGGGAAACACGGTACTTGCACTTCTGCTGATCTATGCTGATCAACTAAGCTAGGCCTCTTGGAGGGCTCGCCCTACCTCCCCTGCCTTTGTCAAAATACTCCAATGAATGTTGATGGGAATCTCTCTTTTAAAAAAAACCCCAATTAAAATATAGCAACCCTTGAGCCCCCCTCCTTCTCCCCTCCCACAACCTAAAAAAAGGCGATCTGTTGTCTACCTGTAAGAGCCCCGATACACAGTCATCTCTCTGCTGTGCCCAATGATTAATGGCAATTTAAGATGGTAATTAATTTTTTAGCCGCCTAAGAGACGTGCATCCTAATTAAGGAGCCGAGGATATGATAGATTTACTTGTTCAGCCACTTTTTCGACTCCTCCGAGGTGCCGTTCTTCGCATATTTTTAACCAGCCAAAGCAAACATTTATGATTTCACCCATATATCACCTTTTCCCCCATCGCCACTTCCTCTTGAGAGACGCAGATACAGATGTAGACAGAGAGATAGTCGCTTGAGTTTCTCTTCATCCCATACTTCTCACAAGTTTTTGTTTGTTTGCTTGCTTAAATTGTGCTACACTTTGATTTATTTTACGACTTTGACTCTGTTTCTACACTCCGTTACTAGTTACATCAAAGCAGATAATCAGTTTCTAACGGAGAGCAGTTTTCTTTTTTTCTTTCAGGGAACCGGCCGTTGCGTTTTTAAAGGGCACAGCGATCCAGTAGAGCGAGTTTTGCTGGTTTATCGCCCCGCTTGTTCAGCTACACAGATCACAGACAGCAGGACGGAGAATATAACGGAAACTCACCCATGGGCCGTCCTGACGAAAAACCCGATTTGCAAATGAATTAAAAGGAGGAGGCCTGGCTTTAAGGCAGCTAAGCACGGCTTGGCAGGTGAACAGCCTAGACCAGCCGAAGTGCCTGGATTTAAGACGACTGAGACCCACTGTTTTTCTCAATCCAAGGACTTCGCTGTTTCTGCGTGGTAGGTCGGACTGCGAATCGGTTTCAGTTAGAGTGCTTTGGCATAGTTGGTTTAGGGATCGGGCGGGGGGGAAATGATTCGGCGCTTCTGTTTCTGACGCACAAAGCTTGCAATCCACATACTTCAGAGTAGTGCCGTTGAAAGCAGCGCGTCTCTTGAGAAGTCCCATGCGGTTATGGACTGCACAACCCACGGGTGCAACTCCCATGCATTGGCGATCCACTGAAAGTCTCGCCACTGAGAATTAGAAACGGATCTATGGACTAGATGGCAAGTCAACTGGGCGATTAGATGTGTTACACTGACCCTCCCTCCCTCCCTTTCCCTATTTTCCTTCCTTCCTTCCTTCCTTCCTTCTCTCTCTCTCTCTCTCACACACACACACGCGCGCGCGGTTGCTATGGCGAACAAAGCATTCGGATAAGAGAGGGCGCGGGAAAGACGCAAAGGAGGCGACCACACGCCCAAGTCCTGTCTGAAAACGTCGCAGGCTCTCCTCCAAAGCTCAAACTGGAGGGGGGGGGGAAGAAAGCCTCCAGCATCTCGAAGTGCAGCGGGAAGCTTGGAGGGTTCCCCGGGTCTCTCCCGTCGGAGGACCCATTAGAGGGGAGGAGGTGGAGGGTGAAATCTTCTCGGTAGCAACCCAAGTGTAGGATTCGAGTTGGCTTGATGGATGGATGGATGGCTGGATGGGTGGGTGGGTGGGTGGAGAGACAGATAGGTGGGCAAGAGGGAAGGCAAAGTTCCTGCTTAGTCCCTGTCGTATTCCCCTCGAAGGAAAAGTCTTGCCAATTCCAGTTAAACTTAATGTCAAGTAAGTGCGGCTTAGCTTTGCGGGAAGGAGGAAACTGTGGAGGTGCAAGACACAGACCGAGAGATGAAAGCTGTGGGAGCTGGAGCAGACCTGAATCGAAGAGAGACAGACGCTTCCTCTGTCGGAGTTTGGCTAGCCCCGGCTGCCTGCCTGCCTGCCTGCCTGCCTAGATCTGTTCTAGGAAACCTGGGCAGCGCCTCTCACTCACAGCAAGAGATGCCCAAGTGTCTGGAGCCGCGATCCATCCACCCCACCGTTCTGAGGGCGTTTGGCCTTCTACCCCGTCCCTCCCTCTCCGCCTTCCCTGGTAGTTTATGCCAAGAAATCCGGGTGGAAACTCTCCCTCCCTCCCTCCCCCCCCTCCCTCCCCCCCCCCCACTCCTCGTCCCGAAGCGATCTAGGCAAAGGAGCAGCGGCAGCCTGTTGTGCATCCCAGGCCAGGTTGCGGAGGTCTTGGCTTACCTTGGTCCGCTGCTCCGAACCGAGGGGCCCAGGGCAAGCGGGGGGGGGGGGAGGCTTTCCCCCAAGAAAGTGGCGGAGCGGCCGTTGGACTGGGGTCTGGGCTACGGAGCGGAGGCAGCGCGCCCAGCTCAATGGAAAGCGGCGGCGGCGGCGGCAGGATAGCAGCCAAGCGGAGGCAGGCGAGCGAGCGAGCGAGCGAGGAAGAGACACGCCTCCTGCCGGGAGCTCAGCGCAGAGAACCTTAAAGATACAGCGCCGCTTTTCCTGTCGGCCGTCTCGGAATCCAGAACCCCGAACACATGCAACAGGGCCGAGCAGGGAAGAAGGCGCACAGCCACATCCCCGCCGGTCGTGGAGACCGGTTCTGCGTTCAGGCCGGGACAAATCGGACCCTGTTTTCTGGATACCCGCCGCGGACCAGATCCACCTCCCTTGTGTCTCCTAAAGGCTGCCGGACCCTCCTTGTTCACACTTCACGGATTTCAGCTCCGATCCATCCACTGGCTCGCCAGAAGCCCACGGCTTCTGCTTACCTAAAATTCAGTCCGACGGCACTCAGCGATGAATAGGGGAAGATGGGGTCTCTGGGCACCTGCCGCGCGTGTTTTCCTCACCAAGGCAAGTAACCATCGACGGCACGCATCTGAGATTATCCAAGATGCGGCTTCCAGATAACTTGGGCGATGAAACTGGGACGGGGACTCTGAAACTCAGTGGGACTGAGTGGCTTTACTTGCAGTAACTGGGTACAATGGGGTGTGGGTTGATCGGGCAACGACTATCTCGCCATCCCAGCTTCGCACGCCGCAGAATAACAGATTCGACCTCCTCTCCCCCCCCCCCACGCCAAAAAAGCACACCACAACACCGTATGACCGAAGCACACGATTTTTGCACCTTGATTGAGTGAATGGGGAATAACTGTGCAACAGTACCCGATGTGACCTAACTAAAACAAAAAGAAAAAAAAAACACAACATGGAAACTCAGTCCTTTCCCTCATGCCCATCACCAAATGATACTAAGAGTAAAACGGAAGCTAAAAGGAGGCAGTGTGAGTAACGATTCCGTGCTCAGCTGGTTCCTGAGACGATGGATGGCAACTCTTTTGATTGCCATTCAAAGCCTCTCCGCTGCGGCCGAGGCAGGAGGTGAGAAACCAGGAGGCGGCAGCAGCAG
This sequence comes from Intellagama lesueurii, assembly GCA_037013535.1. NCBI lineage: Eukaryota > Metazoa > Chordata > Lepidosauria > Squamata > Agamidae > Intellagama > Intellagama lesueurii. The sequence continues at coordinate 253,337,680 of JBAJHW010000001.1, read as the reverse complement.
TCGGGGGGGGGGGGGGCACCCTGTTGCCGGTCAGCCAAGAATAAAAGGGCTAGTGGCACTTTTACTGCTGACCAGGCGAGATGTTGCCCTCTCCATCCTAGCATGGAGTGGTTCAAATGGCTCTTTACTGTGACAGGCTGGAGGGCTCCCGGCAGCTGCCACTACATCGATTGTCTAACGATCTACAGGCGAGGGCCATTCCTCCTCTCACAAGAGCATGTGCAGAGCACCTCCCTCTCCCCCCCCCCCTTCCACTAGCCAACTGCCCACAGCCAACATTCACAAAACGCGAAGGAGACGTCTGGGTCTGACGGTGGGAATTCCAGGAGGCTCCTCGTTCCCAACTATCCAGCCTTGAGGTTTCTCTTCCATTTCAGAAGGCCGTCCGTCACGGCAATCACAATTCCCCCACACACACACACACACACCCTGGTCTGCCTGCGGCGGCAGCACAAGCCTCGCCGACAGGCCGTTCTTCCCTCGCTTTTTCCCCGCCGCCCCTCCCCCCGCTTGCCAGCTCGAGACGGGCATTCCCCCACCCAGGGATCCCCCCTTGGCTTTCCTAACTCCCTTCTGATTGGACGGATAAGAGGGGCCCGCCTTCAGACATCCCGGGGAATGCTCGGGCACACTGAGGCTTCTCCTCTCTCAGGTGAGGCTGGATGGGGGAAAGGCAAGGAGTAGCAGCAGCGGCGCCTCCCGCCGCCTCCTGGCCTGTCGGAGACCTCGGTCGCCGGAGGGCTTCCCGTCGGCCCCCAAGAGACGTGGGCTCCCTTGACCCTAGCAGGGCGCTGCTGGTGGTGAGGTGAGCCGCTTAGAGGAGCGGCAAAGCGATAGCCCTAACGGCCTCCGAGACTTCGCCTTTGCGAGCTCTCCGCTGAAAAGAGCCCCTGTGTGACCGAGGAAACAGCAGCCTTGTTGTGCGGCGTCGATAAATAGTCAATGAAGCCATTGTGAGGCATGAAAAAAATAAAATGGCAGCGCCCCCGCGCGCTCAGAGCTTCGGGGCTCGGCCCTCGGGCTGCGGCTCCCACTGCCGTACTGGGCCTTCCCAGCCAGCCGAGACTGGCGGCGGCCTGACCATAACCAGCAGCAAAGCCCTTAGGCCGATCGACTCCCCGAAGGGCATCCAACCCGGTTGTAAAGCCAGGACTTCAATCGCCCTTTTTTCCGCACACGACTTGGCGCTGCTTCTCCTCTGTGAACTGGGGGAAAGTATCACCGTGGCACAAATAAGCGAAAAGCCTCCTACCACCGCCCCGCCGAAATCCTCTTTTTTGCTCAACAGACTGACAGGACAACCCCTCGGGAAGTAGAATGATGTGGCCTTGATGCGCCCTGCTCGCGAAAGACTATGGGCCAAATGCTCCTCCTTCGATGTCAAGGCACAGTCCAGCAGCCCTGAGCTGCTAAAATGGACGCTGCTGCTCCTTCCCTGTCTACGCCTGTTCCCTTTCACTGTAGGTAAGGAACCTAGGTGGCCTTATCGGGAGTCTAGCATCCTGAGGGTGCGGCGGCTCCTCGTGGGCCTCTTTAGTTGCAGCAGAGGGAACAGAGACTAGAGCAGCTGCCTAGCTGAGGCCTCCTGAAAGAGGCAGCCAGTTGGTCCTCATTCTATTTTCACAGACATGGGAGGGAAAGTGTTCAGTCTTGGGCGTTAGTTATGGTGGCAGAATGGCCATTTACAGCTCTGCTTCTGGCAGCAAAATATTTCACACCAGTTCTGTTTCTAATTAACGTGAAATTGGCTGCATAATCCACCAGAATGACTCAGACACATATTTATGTCCCCATGGTTATTGTGGAATCTTGCTGACCCCCCTTTCCCCCCTAAATGCCAGATGAAATGTCGCACCAGAGATCCCAAGGTGACTGTGCCCATGTGCATGTGATGCTGACCATGGATATTTCAATTCTAGGCACAAGGAATGATGCCAAAGGCCACACTGGCTGCAGTTGCACTTCCACCATGCAAAATGTTGAAGCTCAAGGTTGTATTCTCACATTCACAGGCTTGCTTCCACCTGACCCTGATACTTTATTTAGTATTTATAAAGTTCTCTTTACTGAGTGAGATCTGGGAAGCCAGATGAAATTCCCTTTTTAGAAAGGGTCATAAATGATGCAATACAAATTGTACTCCTTTCCTTTCCTCTTTTATATGTATTTTCAAAATATTAGAGTTAATATTCACTTCATTCATAATCTGAAAGATGCAAGGAATTGAATGTGCTGAATAATTTACTTTAAGTGACCTAAAGGGATTAACACTAATGATGAGGAACTAAAGGGCATCCTGCACAAGTCAAAATATGATTTTAATTTCCCATTCCAGTGATAGAGCAGAAATCCATGTTTGCCTTTTTGTTTCATAGAATATTCTTTACATCTGTACTTTTACCTTCTCTCTTGTGGGCAATTGCTTGCTGCTGATGCAACCTGAGATAATTAGATTCACCAACAGGACTGATGAGACTGAAACTAATTCTGAAGCCCTGTTCTTTTCTCACCCTCTCAGATTATAACTCTGAGATCAGAGTTCACTTTCAAAAAAGAAAAGAATAGGTAAATAGGGCTAGGAGTTTTAAAAGTCAAGAAAAAAGGAACAGCCTGAAGTTGGAAGCTAGTTGGAAGCTAGCTAGTAGCAATAACCTCGATTGAGACTTAGTCATAGTATAGACCCACTGAAATAAATTGTTAATCAAGAAGTTCCTTTGGGTAAGTCCTATTATTAGTTCCTATTAAAGTACACCCATTACATAAATGGAAATTATATGTAAGTGTTAACTCACCCTGTTCCCACTGATTCAAGTGAGTCTACTCTAGTTGGGGCTGACAATTGGATTTAGGCCACTAATTACAATGGTTTACTCTATATAGAGCCAACAATTTGCTAACATATGCCTTATCTCTCGTATCCTTTGATTATTGAACTCAGATATCATCCAATAGAATTCAAACTATTTTAAGACTCTGAAGTGCATATGTGCCCTATGGTCCAAGCTGGGGTGGGGGGCTTACTTCCAAATCCAGGATGGACCACAGATCACCATCACAAAGGGATTAAAGGTATGGGGAATATTTGGAAATCCCCAGGCAAAAGCATCAGAAGTGCTTCAAGCAGAAATAAAGTCATAATGCTAGAAATAGATTGCTAGCTTGCTAAAATAAACTTTGTTTTAGCATTAGTATTTACAAGGTAATTTCAAAGAACATTCAGCACCTAGTCTGTAAGTATGTGGCTGGGTAAGCAGACTTTGCCTTTGGTGTTGGCCTAGTTCCACTTTGGAGAATAACCAAAGTCTTACACCAGAGAGAAAATACAACCCATTATCTGGACTGATGCCTTTGTAACAAAACAAAAAGCATCTAAGGTAACTCACTGTACCTAAGTCATATGTGAGGAGTCTGAATGTGAGGGGTTCCCAATTTGGGCAAAAGAATAGCTGGTCTAGGAAGATGTCCATGTAATAGTACACAGACAATTTAGCATGATGGAATTTCCACAGATTTAGGCTATCTGGGATATTGCCTAAAAATGAATGCATGGGAAAGATACAGAATGACCTAGAAGCCTTTGTCTGCTGAAATCACAAAGACCATGCAGACTCCATTTTGGAACTTACTTTAAGCAAGAGAGGCTGGCCTCATTATCTGACCAAGATGAACTAGGGGTGGGAGGCACTTTTCTTTTTCTTTTCTCTCTACCCCATCAGCTCTGTAGTGGCAGCTCAGCAGTTCCTGCAGCATTCAAAAAGAAGGCTGTCTGTGAGATTTTGATGATCCCTTTAGGTTGGGTACAAGATCCCCATGGTGGTCCCCTCCCCCCTTTGCCTAGAATGTATTGGGCTCATTGTCAGTAGTTATGTCCTCCATGTACTGGAGATCAGAAGAAAAGGATTTTGAGGACATGTGAGATATTGTTTTCAACCACACCATCATGGTTTTTTTTAGAAATTAGGCCCAGTCTGATTTCCTCATTCTTCTAGTTTTGCTTACACACATAGAATTTGCACCTTATGCAATAACAGAAAATCTGGCTCCTGAGGACTAGAACATTACATAATAACATAACTATGAATGGCAAGAGAAAAGCCTTTGGTTGCAATCAATGCCACGCAGTAGCTCAGGAAGAGAGTTTGCAAATTGCTCTTAATGGTCTTTTGTTATTCCTTGCCAAAAATATGGAGGAAATTAATACAATACAAGGTCCCGTTAGCAAAAAAAGAAGAAATATTTCTCCAGTGTAAGGTTTTCTTCAGAATTTAATTTAATAAATGGATTGAGTATAGATTAAAAAGCAACTCATTTGTGAGACAATGCCAAGCAAAGCAGACAATCTGGGTACAGAATGGGAAAGTGCATTTCTAATAATAGGCAAACTGAATACAGAACTTCAATTTGCTGCTGATTCATTGTGAGTTTTTAATTTAATTTTTTGCAATAAATAATACTAAAATTTAGCTGTTGTTTCTATTTATTTATTTAATTAATTAATTCTGGACATTTCTCTCCAAATATGATGTTGGGAATTTGATAATCTTAATAGATCAATGAACAATACTAATTATCTATGTATCAGGAAAATGTATGCATAACACTTATTCTTGTCTCTGTGGATAGCCTTGTTTGTTGAGCACAGTTCCAATGAGTGTAAAAACTTTTCAGAGTGTGTAATGAATTGTGGGGTGGGGGAATGATATCTTTTGTTTAAAAACTGTATCTAGACAGATCTTTGTAAAGTGCACACAACTGGTGAAGTTCACAGAGGTGGGCCTAGAAAGGGAATAGGAGTTGGTTTGACAAGATTCCAAAGGAAAGGGTAAGACACAAGGAATTCCCTCTCTGACCCTGTCCACACTGGCATACAGAATATAAGGTGTATGGAACCCTGATGGTCTGTCCCTGTCCTGCACCAAACTGGCACAGGGCTAGGGCATGCAATCTATTTGGCACAATTCATTGAGATGCAAAATAGCTCTTTGTTTAGTTTTTCCAGACAGGTACTTTCACCAAAATGGCACTGGGGGTGGCATTAACTGAGGAGACAACCCTGTGATGTATTAGGTGCATTATGACATTAAAAAAGAGATGGAGAAACTCCCTCTGCTATTTTCATCTTTTATTCTTAATATTTCCCTAACAGATACAGTGAAATTCTAAAACCATGGCAGGTTGATGCATTGCCATTCAACATGCCACTTACTTTTTTAACAAGCAAAAAAAGGAAAGTCATCTGAGCCCCTTGAATGAGGCCTGAGAGAAAAGGCAGGGAAGGGGGCTATGTTGACTCCATTGGTTTCACCCCACTCATCCACCTGACAGGGAGCATAAATATTGTCTTTTTCTGGCCAGTTCTGTATTCTCATTGTATGTGCAAGGAAAGATAGCCTCAATTTCCTCATTTTTGCTCTAGTGAGAGTTCAGACTGGACTTGATCGAACACCCATTTATTTGCCTTTCTGGTGGCACTGCGGGTTAAACCGCAGAAGCCTCTGTGCTGCAAGGTCAGAAGACCAGCAGTTGTAAGATTGAATCCATGTGACGGAGTGAGCTCCCGTCGCTTCTCCCAGCTCCTGCCAACCTAGCAGTTCAAAAGCATGTAAAAATGTGAGTAGATAAATAGGTACCACCACGGTGGGAAGGTAATGGCATTCCGTGTCTAGTCGCGCTGGCCACGTGACCACGGAAACTGTCTATGGACAAACGTTGGCTCTACAGTTTGGAAATGGGGATGAGCACCGCCCCCTAGAGTCGGACACGACTGGACTAAATGTCAAGGGGAACCTTTACCTGGTGGCCTGTGATATGTGTAAGGCTCTCCTCTAACACCACATTTCAATTGAGTTGATTTCGCACCCCTTCCCCCATCTTTCTTCACTGTCCATCTTTTACTTAGTGTGGATGGTTTTGACCTGGGTTTCAAGTGACAATCCTTGGTAATTCTCCCTCCTCCCCTTTTAATTTCAAAAGAAAACATGTAGATAACGTGTGTAGAACAGGGTTTTTAATAAGTATTCTGTGGAGCGGGCATGGCAACATTAGTTTACTTGAGGAGTTAAAGTATTTGTGTTTCTCTATGTTATATGTTGTACTCACTCACTCTTTTGCTTCACAATTTCATTAACTCCAAAACAAACCTTCAAAATATTTTGGCACCGAGAGAATGCAGCTGCATCCCAGCTGTTCTTGGTTCTTCTTTTCCCCAACAACCATATACAGATCATGTGATCATCTTGTAGGCTCCTTTAGCATTAGGTAATTCTACATGAGGAAAGTTGCTGCTAGAAATTTTGTGAAGTTTATGTATACTTAAACTTCCATTTTAAAAAGCCAAGGAATTCAATTCTTAAAAGAACCCTCTGGTTTATGAATGTGGAATATTGTGCTTCTGTATTAATGATTCAGTACACCAGGAAGTGGCCCAATACTGCACAAGAGGGTATCCTGTAGACCAGGGGTCGTCAACCCCTGGTCTGCGGCCCGGTGCTGGTCCGTGGGCTTGCCGGAACTGGGCCGTGGATACGGATCTCCACACACCCCGCACATTCACGCGGCGGATGTGTCACGCTCGCGCGGGGGGCATGTCGCTCATGCAGGGGGCGTGTCATGCTCACGGTGGACGTGTTACGCTCGTGCGGGGGGCGTGTCACGCTCGTGCGGGGGGCGTGTTGCGCCTGTGGGGGGTGCACACAAGTGCAACATGCTCACCGCGTGAGCATGACATGCCCACCACACGAGCGCTGGGTGCCCCTGGCCCCCCGCGCATGAAGCTCGCTCCCCCCAGCCGGTCTGCGGCCGCATAACAGTTGGGGACCACTGCTGTAGACCATCTTGACTGCTGCCATTGCTGTCATCAACATTCAAGCTGTTCTTTGCTATGTAATGCTTGGCATCTTTTTTCCTGCTGGCAATATGGGCACAATATTGTGAAGTAGTATCGAGCCATTTCGTGGTGTTTTGATTTGTGGATACAGAACCACAATGTCCCACATTTATAAACCAGAGGGTTTTTTTTAAGAATTGAATCTAGATGTTTGATTATTGTTTATTATTTAAAAAACCACATTTTTGCCACTACTGTATCCATATAGGACTGCGTAGTTGGCTACTAAGCTAGGTCTTATGTTGTTAGAATTTTCATGCGCTTCAGAATTTCACATAAGACAACCCAATGCACTATTACTTTTATTATCTATCTGTTTGCTTTCTGCCCTGCTTTTGTCATTAAAATCAAAGGCTAAGGCAACTTACAATATATTCTTCCTTCTCCATATAGTTGGACTGAATGGAGGACCTTTGGATTTAGAATCTCAGCTGGGCAACTTAAAACGGGTTTTTTTTTAAAAAAATATTTTTAAAAAAGAATAATTAAAACATAATCATCATCACCATCATTACAAATAACATGTGAAAAAGTGAAGCACATCATTTAAAATCCATGTCCTTTACAGCCTGTCTGTTGCCTGTGGCCTGCCAAAATATGAAGGGGCTTGTGTGTTGGTGCAAAGGAGTCCAAACTGGCTTCCTTGTCAAGGACTTCTATAATCTGGAAGCAGCCACAAAAATACTTCTTCTATGGTTAAGAGTGTTTAGTATTTGATGTTAGTGAGGCCACCAAGAATTATTTTCATATGGTGGTGTGCCATGTGGAATCCGACTTTGTGGAAAGCCTACTCACCAAGGTTAGTGACTCCACTCAATGGATGATTTGAGAAATAACAAGCTTCAAGTAAAGGCTTGCTTGCAATGAATTCCCTTTTCCAATAACTGCTGTTCATCTTCACCTGCACCGTGGCTATGATGATGTCATGGTCATCTGCAAAAGCTTTTTCCAACACTGTACTGTGTTTTGGATAGCAACCTAGTCAGGAGGATGCAGGGTAATTCTGGTGGCATATACAGATGTATTTGCTCCAATTTCTACAGTCTTTGACACCAGTATCTACCTCATGCTGCCTAATAGTACAGCATCTCTAGTTACCAGTCATAATGTCAATCATTACATAAACTCTGTTATTTTAAGCATCAATGACGCCTATGTCCCACTGTTTTACACTCACATAAAAACAAAGCACTAGTGATCTTTTTGAAATCTTTAATCACAATTGTTCTCAAGAGAAAAACAATTCTGATTCGAACTGTGAATAAAAGCAATCTAAGGACACTGTGCCAAATCCTTTCTGGGCATAAAACTCTATTAGTGTCAGTGGAATTTTACAATCAAAATGAATTTGTCCCATTGGCCTTACAGTACAGCCATACATTGCTTCAGAAAGCAGAAATGGGAAAGGTTACTGGAAGAAAAACACACACATATATAAGTACACTGGAAATACTGCACAAGACTTTATTATTAAAAATTTAATATATCTTTTGCAAATTTAACAGCTTGGTCATTTGTATGCATGCTGAGCATAGAAACGGTTCTCCTGATTCAGGATCTTTCTCACAAATGCCTTGGTCACCAGCGAAACCTTTTTGGCTTGTACAGTCGAATCCATGTTGACGATTGTTAGGATGCCCAAGGTGATCATAGTCTGTGATAGTTTTGCAGTTCACCTTATTGTAATGCTTATGGACCAAGTCCTAACTCTGTGGCTCACAGCTATTGTTGTATACCAAAATCAGAGAGTTCCTACCTGGGCCTGGCCTGGTCAGGTAGTTGTAGAAGAGTCTTTTGAGAGACCTAATTCGACATCCTCTTTTGTGTTACCACTCAAGACAAATGTTCTGTGCGTTCAGTTTGGTCCCACAGTTTGGTCCCACTAAAGCGCAATCTTGACACTGTGAGTATTTCCAAAGTTGCAATGGTCAACTGAAATAAATAAGTTTTCAAACACTGCATTTCTTAACTTCATCACAGAAGTAGGTCTTTTACAGATGAATTATTATGTCAGTCAGGAGCCAGAATCACTACCATCTCAGATTTATATGTTAATATACAATACAACAGCACAATCATGCTTCTGTGTTTCATAGGTTTCTCTAAATATGCTTTCTTCTGTGTGGTGATGGGTCCCCCAAAATGCTATCAAAGGTCTGATGTTAGGTTTCTGGGTGTGCCTGAAATGAGAATTCGTTACAACGTGAAGCAAGAGAGATCAAGGTGATGATAAAAGTACATCACTGACAGCTCACACCTATGGTCTGGTCAATATACTGGCAGAGTGAGGTGGAAGAAGTGTTAATGTTGACTGTGTCAGGCTGAAGCATGTGTGGAGGGGTAGCTTTAATCAGTCCCTTTGCTGCAGTGTTCTCTTTTTTTTCTTGTAGGATTTGTTTTTAAATAAATGGGAGTTACCAAAGCCCAGTGGATGGTCTGTAAGCACCTGAAATTGAAGAGACACAAAAGCTATTTAGGTTTCTGTGATCAGCAACCCAAGATGGAATACCATTTAGAAGCCTTATGTCACAGTAAAACATCAATAAAATAAAGCAGTCACACTAAACAAGCACCTTTAAAATTAGTATAACCAGGAAATATGGTATTTCCCACCCTGTAGTCTAAAGTGGTAGAGTCCATTCTCACCACCTCATTTGCACTTTACCAATGAGCAAGGGTTTGATACAAGATGGTTGTAAAGCTTTGTGTTTGATGGGTGAAAAGCTTTGATTTTCTTCCTCTGAGCATCAGTGTTGACTCACCGTTGGTCAGAGGAAGAAAATCCAGTGCATGTTAAATGTTTAATGACTGCATTCATAGATGAGGCACTAAGAAGTGCTGCAGTCATGTTTGGGAGACAAATGCATGAATTTGAGCCAACTCAAAGTGGATTTTAATCTGATTTGAATATATGGGCTGAACCTAAGCAAAGAATAACGTGGATATGTTCTGGAGCTACTCATTAGTCAGAACAAGCTCAGCCTCTTTTTCAAGACAGCAGAAGGTAGGAATCTGTAGCACAAAGTTCCATCTATGAGTGATATAGGGCATAGTTGTTAAGAGTGCTCGAACTAAGACCAGGGAAGCTTCAGGTTCAGATCCCACTTATCCTTGAAGTTTTCTACATGACCCTAGATCAGTTACTATCTTTCAAGGAAGAAAATTTCCCCCATGACCCTCAGGTCTTGAATACCAACTATTCATCCAAAGGGAGAGTAGTGAGTATCACACAGTGCCTCTAAGCAACTGTCTCATATTAGGAAAGAAGTCACTGAGGAAGAAATGCTGGTGGCTGGGTCTCTGCTAAGAAACAATCTTTACTACACAGTTCTATCTGCTTTAATATCCCCACACACAACCAAGTCTGGAACAAGCTGGGATGGCTTCTGCCACTTCACCCCATCTGTTGTGGTTCTCATTTACATTCAGCTTTAGGATTTATTTCATTTTTTAAAAATCTTCACTGCTACTGACAATGTAGTATTGAATAACACAGTTGAAAATGTACATTTCAGCAAAGAATCCCCTCTGGGAGTCAAGCTGTTGACTCACTAATGCTCAGAGAATCAGAGGAAGAAAATATACTGCATATTTGCTCGTTGGCCATTTCTTGTCTCTGTTTCTTTTGCCACAGCCCTACAGATCTTACTGATGTCTCTTTATCAGGTCAGGGAGTCTGATACCCTAATAGCCCTACAGAATTTTATAGACCTCCAGAAGAAAATCAGAAGCCTATGTTCATCACAGCTGACATTTATCCCAGTTAGGGATTAATTCCAGATTAATACACTTTCCATTCAATCTTTATATATATATATATATATATATATATATTTCCATTCAATATATATATTGCAAAAGAATTTCATTCATGGCTGACAGTTCAGCAGATAGATAGATAGATAGATAGATAGATAGATAGATAGATAGATAGATAGATATCTCCATGCTGAACTGTCAACCATGAATGAAATTCTTTTGCAAGGCAGTGCTTATGTACAATGACCTTGTTCCCAGTCTTGACTGGAGAGACGGCTAATTGTTTTGCACCTACTCTTAATAAACTGCTGTTCAGGCTTCATCTATAACACCCTCAATTGTTTTAACACTCTATATACACAAAATGTCACATCTTGACATCAAGATTACTGGGGTTGGCAAAGCCCCAGCAGCCTGTTCAGATATTTATTGATGGAGCTGTAGGTCTTTGTTAATCAGAAATATTTATGCTGAATTTATTTTGTATTTGAAGTGGGGTACAGTTCACAAAGGTTTATGCCAAACGACCCTTTTTAGTCTTTGTGGTGCCACAAGTCTCCCTGTTTTATCACACTTCTGTATCTGAATAAATTAAGTAGATTAACTGCAATCTAGCTATGGTATAGTGACCCATTTGGTAGGTTTGCAAGGCAAACAAGAATCGTGTTATCTTAATAAATATTTTGGCCAAAATCCTGTTGCTCAGTGTAGTATATAACACAATATTGGGCCCATTGAATCAATAGGGATTGGATTAATCAATTCTGCCCTTAATTCCATTGATTCAAATGGGCCTTTCCTAATTGCTAGTTACTATGCAAAAATAAATCACAATCAGAGTAGGTCCATTTGAAGCAACAGACCTTGCAGAGGAGTTGACTTACCAAATACCCATTGATTCAACAGGCCTGCTCTAGTGTTATTCACTACACTAAGCAATGCACTGGCAAATGTGTGGACTACCTTAACTGCTAATCATGATCACACTGCTTTCCAGTGTTTATTAAAATACATAGGATAATTATACCAATGATAAAAGATTAGAGATGGGGATATTCGTATTTGTATATGAATACGAATATCCCCGCGCAGCTGGAGTTAATGAGGGTCCAGCCCCTGGGGCCAGACAGTCCACTCACATGTCTGCTGCCTCTGGGCCCTGCTCATCCTTCCAATCACTCCCGAGCGCCGTTCTCTTCCCGATCATCTAGCCACTCCTAGCAGAGGGAGGGAGGACGAGTCTCCCTGCAAGGCTGCTGAGTGGCTAGCTAAGTGGCGCTCTGGAGTGACTGGAAGGAAGAGAGGGGCCGCTGCTGCCACTGGACATGTGAGTGGACAGTCCAGCCTCAGGGGCCAGACCCTCATTAACTCCAGCTGTGCGGGGATATTCATATACAAATACCCCCATCTCTATAAAAGATTAATATGAAAATATTAATATTACTGTGTACACAGTTAAGTTCAGTACTGCAACATGGAGGCTGCGTAGAACATCAGCTTCTACTTTACTCTAGGCATCTCTAGGCATTTATAGTTTGTTTTATTATGGATAAAATTATTGAATCAGGCATGCACTGTTGAACAACTACACCCATTGTCCCTCACCATTGGGTAGGATTACAGTCCAAGAGTATCCGGAGCACCACATATTTCCCAATTCTGCATTAAATGCATGGCTCTCTTCACCATCACCACCAGCCCAGCCCATACTAGCTGGAAGAGGTCCAATGCTTGAATCTCCATCTCCCATCCTGCTGGTAAGTACCCTGATCCCTTCCTCGATCTCTTCTAGGCTCTGAAATGAGATTAATTAATGGACTCTGCCACTACTTGCCCCTTTCATCCCACCTTCTCCAGTAGGTGGGAAAGGCTCTGGATCTGTCTTTTCCCCACCTTTACTGGGAGACTGGATTCAATTCTACACTCCTGAAGGGCTTCCCTCTCTTTTTCCAAGCTGGCTTTTTTATTCCCTTCAACCAGCTACTCACTCAGCCCAGTAATTATGTGTTCGAATTTTAACTTCTTTGGATTACAATTCCCAATACCCTCAGCCAGCATGGCCAGTTATTTAAGCTGAAAAATCAGTAATGATTGTGCATATTTCGTGTTCCTAGCCATTATCATTTCTGAAATGTTTTAAGACAAACAAGCAAACATATATTTCCTGCTCTTAGTTAGATGTATGAAGTAACATTCATAAACCTCACAAACATAGAGCCACTAAAAGTAAAAGCTACTAGAAGTAATTTGGGGATGTGATAGTCACCAGGCTCTTCTCTTGGTACAATTTAAGTCAGACTAATCTATTCAATTAATAAAAATAAATGTTCTAAATGCCACTGAATTGCTGATGCCTATTAAAAAAATAGAAGTATTAAAAATGTGGTAATCACTTTGACCATGCCTCTTTCCACTTTAACCACACTTCTTTGTGAGTGCAGCCTCTAAAATGGTCATTCAATCTGAAAAACAGGATTTGGCTTTCCCAAAGTTACCAGCCCTGGTTTATAGAGATGCGTCATTGCCTTGTCCTCTCTTGCCTGGAGTGTTTGCTTAAAGATTCTTAAATGCTTCTCAATGACTAATTTATCTTTTGGTCTGTGACCTTATGACAATTAAATAGCTATCTCATGATATTAACCTTATCCTGGAACTGACCCATTTTTTAGGTTTGCTATGCAAACAGCTTGCTCAGGTTAAAGCTGCTAGGTGCCATTATCACAATAGTTGCCCGGGGTGACATCCAAAGGGAAAGTGGTTGGTGGCAGCAGCAATAGCCATAGGAAGAAGCAACAACAATGCGAATGAAATGATCCTGCTCAATGAGTCACTTGCAAAAAGCAGTTGTGTATTTAATCCTATTGCTCTAAAGCAATGGTTTCCAACCTTGGGTCCTCAGAAGTTCTTGGACTAAAACTCCCAGGAACTTTCACCGCTAGCTGTGTTGGCCAGGATCTCCAGGATTTGAAGTCCAAGAACATCTGGGGACACAGTATTGGGAATCCCTGCTCAATAGCAACTGTTGCATATTACATTCTGTCTTTGATATAAATATTATAGATATAAATCAGAGCAGAATGTGTGGATCATGGGCCACATGCAGGCCAAGGGGCCCAAATGTGGCCCCTACAACCCCTCTATTGACAAAGCCTGATATGCTTGAAAAAGATTGTGTAGTTGTCAGTATATCATTAGTGCACTGTACTGGAGAGCTTGCTAAAAATAAAAATAATGCAGTTGGGGATTCTTCTCCCTCACTTGGGTTGTAGCATTAAATAGTCAGAAAAGACACCCAGCTCCTCAGCCAGCAAAAAACTAGTCAAGTTTCATTGTGGAAAGAATCTTTAATAGACTTCTTATCTTTTAGCTATTAGAGATAATAGGTTTTTATCATATGTTTAATAATTAAGTTCCCAGAAGAGTTCCATCTTGTTTTGTTCTTGCGTAGTAGATTAGGACTCAGCTCTTACAGCCAGTTGGTTTTAACTGTATTAACTGCTGACAGACTTCACATTGACTTAGAGGAATGACGTTCAACCCAATTTCATATATAACAAGTGAGCAGATTACTGGTTCCAAAAACAGACCTGAGAAGGCTTAAAGTTACAAAATTTTAGGCAAGCAGAAGTGACTGCTTTCAAACTGAAGACCAAATTCAATTTTGCAGAAACTCTCTGGGGACACATTCCAGTGGTAGGCAAACAGCCACAAATACTAGCATGCTTACACTTGAAACTCTTCATGCTAGCAAACTAAGCCCTAGCAGAGCATGTCAACATTTTGTAATGGGGAAGGTGCTGAAAAAACTGGAAAATGGGGAAAGGAGTGATCACATCTGGAGAAACCCAGATGCAATTAACCCTTTTGATTTTGCATGAGATTTCCCATTTTTATTTTAGCTCAACAGTTGGATAGTAGAAGAGTAGAGTTTGGCAAGTGTGAGTTATGTTGTGCAGAAGAGGAAAAATAATTGAAATAATATTAAGACTTGTTTCTCCATAAACTGCAACTGCTGCAGAGATGGTGTTCATTATATGGATAGAACAGAGTTTAGCAAAACAACCTGGTTAGTCAGTTTTAGATTCAACCTTTCATCCCATGAATCAGGTGGAACTGAACTTATCAAAGTTGTATGATTATCTAATTGCTGCTGATCATATCTGCACTCTAGGAGGTAGATTGGCCTGGGAAGCCATAAAGGTAAATGAGATATGCTTAACTTCTGATCCACCAACCCAAATGCAGTTCACCAGCCATGCAATATGGCCTGCTAAGAGCCTAAAAGACCCCACCTCAATTTTTTGCTATTTCAGGCTGAGAGGAAAAATGAGTTTTATTAAGTTTTGGTGGGCCACCATATAGCTAGTGGGCTATATGCAGCTCAGTAAGTCAAAAATTCTAAAGTAGATATGTGAGCTTCATATTCATATCCAGGGGATATAATTACAAAGCATGCCAGCACAGGTGTCCCAGCAGTCCATTCCCACCCACCCTGGGAACCAGCCCAGTCCACGTACTGGGTTCTGTGCGGCATGTACGTTGATCAACATTGGCGTTACGCCAGTCACTGCAGTAGTCCCGCTGGCACTTCTTTGCCTTTCCCCATAGTTGACCATCCCAGGAATGAGGCAGGCAGATGAGTCTTCCTGATCAGCTACTGAGCTACTGCACAAATGTTAAATGAATGTAAGGCTAACAAATAAGAAACTGAGAGAAACTCATAGAGCCTGTAATTGGCCATCTTCCTTTCATATTATTTTACACTTATGAAGATATGGGATGTTTTACTATTAGTCATTAAGATATTCAGTGTTTTATAGTTAAATAAAAGACAGTTCCTCATGATGTCCACAACTCAGAAACTATGGGCCATTGAAACTATGTCTAGTTAGAATGCATGATCAAGTTATGATTCCAGATCCAGATTTGACCCTAATATATATTGGCTGAAATTCTGTCACTTAGCATAGTAAAATCAGTGAGGATCTGGTGAATCACCTCCTCCACAAGTTCCACTGATTTAAATGGATTTACTCAACTTGCAACTTACTTTAGCATAGTAAGTTGTAATGAGATTGGGCCCATTTGAATCAATGGAATTTGCTGAGCGGTAGACACATCAAATCCCCCCCAGTCAACAGGCCTACTCTAGTGTGACTTACTATGCTAAACAACAGAATTTCAGCCAAAGTTTGACCCTCCCACAACAGGAATGAACATGCCAGAGTAATGTTTTATTTGAGACTTCACACAAAACTGTACCAACACTATATAATTTATCTCCTCCTGAAGAGTAGCAAAAAAAATTCCAAAGATTCAGCTGTATACAGGATGTTGTTTTGTTTTGCTTTATTTTGTTTTCAGACAAAAATAGTTGGAGGAAAATGTCCCAACAAATCTGTTGTTCACAGCCAATGGAATATAAAAAACCTCTGGTTTATGAATGTAGGATATTGTGTTTCTGTATCCATGATTCAAAATACCAAGGAATGGTCTGGTATTGTTGCCCAATATCGTGCCCATGTTGCCAGCAGAAAAAAGTATGCCAAGCTTTATATACTAAAAGGGCAGTCTAAATGTTGACAACACCAATGTCAGCAGTCAAGATGGTCTACAGGATACCCTTTTGTGCTCACTACCACTCACAAAGTGACACTAAGCAAGGGAAAATCCCAGGAGCTGACTCCTCTTTTCATCAGTTCTCACCCAAACACAAAACAATTGTCATGACTGGGTTTTTTTGTTTTTGTTTTGTTTTGTTTTTGACAAGTGTGAACCAACCAGGTGCTGTGGGTTTGCAAGATCTGTCCAGAGGTGTTAATGACAAGACATTTTTGAGGCTCTTAATTCATATAGTCACTGCGCATCAGAAGTGACTTGATAGTACATAATATCTTTGGAATTTTTTCTTAATTAGCAGACAATTTTATAGTGGCAAGATGGGTGGAATGGTTGAAAATATGAAAGGATATAGGCACCAAAGCTCTGCTAACATCAGGTAAGACCATCCCCAGGCAAAAAGCAAAAACCAGTAATTTCACAGCTTGAATGAGCGAGCCTCTGAATATTTGTTCTATATTCTTCTTAAACATATTTTTAAATATTTTTTCAATCAGACACAGAATCCTTTTGCCAGCAGCAGTGTGCCTTTTTAGCCAGGAAAGAGTTTAAAAGTTCTCCTTCTAAGATTCAGCAAATTGGGTCTTGACTGACAGGGTCATATTGCCCCAATCTGGAGCTGATTTCCTGTTTGAAGACTGGTTTCAGTAGCCTGGTTTCAGAAATTTACTGAAAGCACTTAGGGTTGGACATATACAATTGCTGTGTGCTTTTGTAATGCAGAAATATTTTGAACATTCCTTACCAAATTATATTAATTCCCTGGAGATACATCACAAAATGTCCCTTTTTTTGGAGCACTGTCACTCCATTGGTTTCTTTAAAGCAAGATTGCTTGGTTTTTTGTTTTTGTTTTTTCACTCTTCAAAGAAAATCTGTCTTTTGACTGTTTCTGTGACCTTTCACAACTTTCCAGATATCTCCCTTCCTGGGCCACAAAGCTGTAACAATATATCTACTTTGTAAATCTTTTGCTGGTAAGCTTGTTCCAGGCATGCTGAGTTTATGAAAAAGTTACTGTTTTTCAATTTTGAAAGGCCTTTTTTCCAAATAAAATAAGCAGGTGGGGCCAACCATTTTCTTTCAAGATAAGCAAGACCAGTCATTTCAATGTATTTGATCTGTTTTAAATCTGGGGACATTTTAGGTTGCTTGTTTCTGGACAGATAGTAAAACAGTTTTACTTTTTAAAAATCGTAACTTGAAAAATCTCTTGCCCAGACTTCCCTAGATTTGGCACAGAGCAAGAGCAAGCTATCTGTGTCAAATCTAGAGCTGATCCGAAGTCCAGTTTCAAACTTATAATTTTCATAATTGTCTTATAGAATGTTGATTTGTTCTCATGCAGTGTCTTTTTGGTCTGTGTGAATCATGATGCTAATAAGCAAACAAACCTCTGGTTGTCAAGAGATAGCTGTGTATGGAGGGGAACTGGAATTCTCAGCAGAACCTTAATCTTATTTTGTAATTCCAGTGAGGTTGGACAACAGTCCACAATTCATTTGATAATTTTAAAAAACTGTGCATAAAGGTTAAAAAACTACAGTTTCTGGAATTTTGTTGTCGAAGGGAAACTATAGTTTGTTTAAAAATGGAAGTACAACTTTCCCATCTCATGTGGCCATGAAAGAAGAGAAGGGTGGAAACTCATTTATGTAGCAAAACAATTGTGATTTCCCATTATGTGTGAACTAGGCCTATGTGAAATCCATGCCAATTTTGCCCTTTCTGAGAAAGACATATCACCAAGCTTTAGTTTCATTTTTTCAAAGGAATGGAATGGCCTTCTGTTTATACTGAGAAAATTCAGCTTAATTTTAGAAGTTCACTGACAGATGAAAACCTGTCTTCAACATATATAACCTCTTTGCACAACATAAATAGCAGGAATTTGTCTCCTGCCAGTAAAAACAGTGCTATAAAATAAAACATCTGGGACTATACAGCATTGTCAAGGCCTCACACTAAGCCATCCCTCTTTCTCTGGATTGCTCTTTAACATCCTGTTGACCTGCTCAGTGGAGTCCATTCATCAGCTTCATTTGTCCTCTGACAGCATATGATTATTCCAAGAACAGTACATTTAAAAAAAAATATGATGAAACTTATTCCCATTTGCCTTCCTAGGAATACTGAAATTGAACATTTTGTCAAAATCTAAGTTGCTGTTGTTGCTTTTAAGTGTTTATTTTAACACTGACATCCACACATATTGAGACAGCTGAATAGAGCCAAAAATAAATTTAGTGACATTTCCCTTAATTTGATGATCAAAAAAGGAACTGTATCAACATATTCTCATTGCTCTCTTTAAGCCTCCAATATATGTTGCTCCAGATGTTAAAATAACATGACTTGAAGAGAGGAGACATGTTGCCATTCTCTGGAGACAAATTGCACCATGCATGTCTTGCAGCTGAGCAGCAAAAAAGACCCCCAAGGCAAGGCTGGAAGGTTTGCGTCCAGCTGTTATTGATTATTTCTCCTGATTTCTCATATATCTACATGTATTCTCTAAGGCTGCCTCTTGCTCTGTCATCTGTTGGTGGTCACAAGTTCATATTTTTCTGTGTGGCCATGAATTAAAATAGTTTTTTGTACTTGTTAGGGACAAATCTATGTTTGATATGAAATGGGAAGGCTGACACCTGAAACATTTACCTTCATTGAGCAGACTATAGCAGAGGAAGCTAATGACTCTGAATTCACAGGATGATGAGTCTTCACAAGGTTTTGGTCTGAACTTTAAAGGAGCTCTCCAAAGTGCTAAATTTAATCTTGCCCAAATAGGTTTAACACTTTGGTGAACTCATTTAAAGTTCAAACTAAAACCCAGAGTGTATGTCACCCTTTCAAAATCAAAAGTCACCAGCATTCACTGGACTGCAGACCTACTTTAGAACTTTATAGAGTAACCCTCTCTATTTAGATGCATGCTCTTTATCCTCTGATCTTGGTCACCAAGTGCTATGGCCTGAACTTGCGGTTTTGTTTGCATACATTGAAATGCTTAGGTGCTCTCATGTAACTAAACTTCACTATTAGTGCAGCTGTTGGCTGGAAATGACACTGGTGCTAGAACAGTGGTTTCCAACCTTGGGTCCCCAGATGTTCTTGGATTCCCAGAACCCTACACCACTAGTACTGCTGGCCAGGGTTTCTGGGAACTGTGGTCCAAGAACATCTGGATACCCAAGGATGGGAACCACTGTGCTAGAGAATGACTGACTATGTGACAGTTTCAATGGAATCCTCACCCATGGTCCAAGAAAAGGAAGAGAAAAATATGATTGCGGAGACAATGCGCAAATTGCATCTCTGCAGGTAACCAAACAGTCTCATTGACATACAGATAGTGGAGGATCAGGAGCAAGTTTATATCTAGTCAGTTAGGGTGATAAAAGGGAAGTGGATAATTAGAAAAAACAGGACAGCAGAACATTTAAAGGATGTAGAGACCACAAGGTGCTCATGCCTCAGCAGATGCAAAGAGTCTGGTAGAAAGGAAAATTGTGCTTTTGATTGCTGGCAAGCCCCCTGATTCCTTGGTGGCAACTGCCTGGGATAGGATAAACAAGAGGGTCCTTGACGGAAACTGAAGGACAAGTCAGAATACGCATGCACACACACTCCCATACACTCACACACACTATTAAACATTCTGCTTTTTAAAAAGAGTAGTATATTAAAATGTCTACTATTTTCTTTTCGTTAATATTTATTTCAAATCTCAGGCTTAAAGACAGAATGGTAGAATTAGCTCCAAGGTTCACTTTTGCACATTCACCCAGATATAGGTCAAGATGACTTATTTCCAAGTGGGTTTGGGCTGGCCATGTATTTTCATGGTTGCATTCCCTTTTCATTTGTTCTTTCAGCCTGAAGCACTTTGTCCTGTATCTCATAATCAGTTGGATTGTCAATACATCTTCATTATATCTTTGGAGGGAAGTGAATGTTCAGCAATTATCATCTTGATTTAAGGAGTCTTGCAGTGATATAATTTCTTAACTCCGACTTTAGGTATTAATCATTCGCCTATAGGATTGATATCCTGGGGTGGGATAAATTGGAACTAAATTGTCATGAGAAAGCAGAAAGGTTTAGGAGCAGGTTGGAAGGGGAGATCATGGCTTGTAAATAAAAGAAGAATACAAACACAGCATGGACGTATATATTATGGGCAGATGGTCTCATGGAATCAAGCTCCACGGAAATATTTCTGTTATGATACATGAAAGAATATGATGTAAATTTAGCTCCCTGCAATATGTAATTTTAAATTGATTTCTGGGAACTCTTGAAAAGGCATCCTTGGAATAGAAGATGCTTCTGGCTGAATGGTTGTTTCAATCTGCAAGAAGCAAAAGAATTTAAAAAGCACTATTCTGGGACCAATTCAGTAACTTCTCCCAAATAAACTCAATTCGCAACAAAAGGGACTGCAGGCTGAATTAGTGCTCAAGCTTTCTCTGGTCAAATCATTGATAACCTTGAATGTAACAAATAATATGCAATAAATGCTATGTACCTTATATCCCACAAGCCAAGTCAGATGTCATATTATACTGGTTAACAGTGTAGCATTTTGTTAATAAATAGCCATATTTAACTCTCATGCACCACATATTTTTTTTATGGAACATTTTTGACCTCAGTTAGAATTCCCATGTATTGTAGGTTAACAGTTCGATTAGCAATGTGGTTAGGGTCAGGAATAATGCATGACAGAGATAGAATTTAATGCATCCTTCTTGTCTACATTGCATAATGTAAACCCCAAAGAATATCTCAATGTTCCTCCCAACACAGAGGAGAAACCCTCTGACAATCTCTTCTGCTTTTCTACACCATGTTTTCCCCTAAAAGGGAATGGGAATTTCCCCCCTCAATATATTATAGTGGCTAGAATGAAAAAGTACTGGAACAGCAAAAATCAATAGTTTCTGGAAACAATTTTAGTTCTGACCATTTTTTTTGGTTCATGAAAAAACCACAACCTTGCACTGTAATTGTTTGAAGTTGTGGGATATTGTTTAGAATTATTATTGTTGCTAAGTTGCACCTGACTTAGAGTGACCCTAATAGGATTTCTGAGGTATGTGAGAAACTTGAAGAGTGGTTTTACCAGTACCAACCACCCCCACCCCCCCACCCCCTTGAGTTTCCATGACCAATAGGAATTTGAGCTCAGGTCTCCTGAGTCGTAGTCCATCATTCTACCTGCTATACCACAATGGCTGACACATTTAGAATTATACATAGATCTAATTATGTGCAGATCCTGCAATAAAACATGATTGCAGGGAACTAAAATGCTCCATTCTGGTGCAAGAAAGCCAACACTTATAAATGATTGCCTAGATCAGTGGTTACTAACCTTGGGTCCCCGGATGTTCTTGGACTAAAACTCTCAGAAGCCTTCACTACTAGCTGTGCTGGCCAGGATTTCTGGGAGTTGTAGTGCAAGAACACCAGGGTACCCAAGGTCGGGAACCACTGGCCTAGATCAATCTGTGTGAATGAGATTGTGCTAAAACCTAGAGTGGTTTTAGCACAATCTCATTCTGGCTTCAAAAGAAGTTAAGCACGTGCTTGTCTATTTCCTGTTGGAATCATTATTTATATATTTATTTATTTGTTTCATTTAATTTCCTGCATTTCAGTATAAATTTATGTAATTTACTTAGCATATTTTCATACTTCTGAGCCTACTCAAAGTTGTTTACAAGGTAAACATTTAAAACAATAAAATGTAAAATATAACTAAAATTGTATTTCAAAAAGCACCAAAGAAATGCAACACATTACTTTTAAGACATTACAGTAGTACTGGGGCAGCATAATCCTATAAACCAGTGGTCCCCAACCTTGGGCCTCCAGATGTTCTTGGACTACAACTCCCAGAAGCCTTCATCACTACCTCTGCTGGCTAGGATTTCTGGGAGTTGAAGTCCAAGAACATCTGGAGGCCCAGGGTTGGAGACCACTGCTATAAACCATTAACACTGGGAGAAAAATATGCCCCTCCACACAATGGCATCTGCCAGATCTTCTACTCACTCAGAACAGAACACTGAGACAATAAAATATGGATGGGGTTGCAATCCCTCTACAGGACCATGTTCACAACTTTGGGGTCTTCTTGAACCTGACAGTGCTCCTGGAAGGCCATGTGACTGTTGTGGCCAGGAGTCCCTTTGCCTACATTTGACTGGTACACATTTGATCACACTGCAGATTTGGCCACAGTGACCACTGTATTTATCACTTCGTGCTCAAAGTGCTATAAAGTATTGTTCATACTTTATTTCTACAGAATGATGTTGGGTTTTTAAAGCCAGCCTTTAATAGTGTGTTGTTGTTTTAATCAGATTTAGAATTTTCATCTATTATACATCACTTGTGAGCTGACTGGATATGGTTATACTGCCAGGGATAGAGGGTTCCCGACTCAGCATCCCAGGAGAAGGGCCAGGCTATGCAGACTTGGGCAAGCTGGACAGTCCCAGAACACCCCATAAGAAAGGAATAGTAAATCACTTTGAGTACTCTATACCTAGAAAATCACAGGAGTCATTGCACATCAGCACAAGCCTGATGGCACAGAATTAAAATATAACTTGCAGATCAGTAATGCTTAAATACCTGTAACAAACAAATATGAACAAATACGTAAAGGTAGATCTTTCTGACAAACAGCAAAATTGTAGATCCATGTCTAGTTGTCATGTGATAGCTATGGTAGTCTTGTATTTTATTTATTTATTTATTTATTTGATTTATATACCGCCCATCTGGCAGCCAAGGCCACTCTGTATTTACTCCTTGCCCAACAATGGTGTATATACATGGCTTCCTCCCTTACTTTTTTGGAAAAAGCTTAAAAACCTGATTATTCCAGGTTGCTTTTAAACAAATTGAGCCAATCTATACCATGAGATCTTTTTATATTGCAGCTGTTTTGAAATTTTCCATTATTTTAATTAATGGCCATTTATATTATATTGGCTGAAATCCTGTTGCTGTGACTTGCACCACATAAGGTTGATGATGTCATCAGCAGCAGCAATTTTCAGAAATTAAACATTTCCAACTTCTCTGCTGAAGGTCCCAAGGCTTCTGTGTAATTTCTTTCTTTGTCCAGGAACTATGAGGGTCAAGGGATGGAAGGGAAAAGCTCTGAATTACAGAAAATCACAGAAGGTAATCCCAGCAATGATTTTAGGTAGTCCAACGGCCCTTGATGACTTCCTAGCAATAAAAAAGATTACATGGAAGATTTGGGGTCTCTGGAAGAGAGGTCAGAAATGTTTAATTTCTGATCTTGTTAGAGATTTCTTGTTTAACTTACTTTCTATGATAGCTGGGGTGGCATATTGATGGTTATATGTGTCTCCTAATTTCATCTTCTATCATGTGACTGCTGTGATGTTTTAAAAGCTTTTATATCCTTCAATGCTGCTGGCTAACTTAGAACTTCTTTTTAACTTTAATGTCATAAAAGAGCCAGAGGGTGCACTGAGGGTGTCATGTCTTGACCAATGTCCCTGATATTATGTGATTTTATCTAAATAATGTATTCTTATCTTCCGGGTCACTGGCCATAATAAATTCTTCTTCTTCTTCTTCTTCTTCAAAAACACCAGGCAGAGTCAAAATTATAAAAACATTGACTGGTGTTATCTAACAGATACAAGTTTTAACCAAAAACCGAAGTATATCTTAAATATCAGCACAGTACGTATGCTGTTCCTATTATTATTATTATTATTATTATTATTATTATTATTATTATTATTATTATTATTATTATTATTATTATTATTATTATTATTATTATTATTATTACGAAGTATTATTACGAAGTATTATTACTCCGCCCAGATTAGATTCATCTAGATGGGCAGTATAAAAGCCAAATAAATAAATAAATAAATAAATTACTACTACTACTACAGAAAAAATTGCCACTGATGCTACTGCCATCACCTTTAGGCTGTGTAAGCTATGACAACAGGATTCCAGTTGTTATTTAAAGGTTCATTTTGCAAGCCACCAAAAGGAGGCTTTGCTTGAAAAGGCAGTACCTACTTATATTAAACGACTGAAGAAATACCAGCAAAACCATTTGTTGGAATCATGTTTCCATGTGGAAATATACCTAGTTTTAATGGAAAAGCTGTGCCTCCACATGTGGGGTTTCTGTGTGTGCGCGCACACACTTGTGTGCACCACCACTGTCAACACAACAGCAAGCCTGAGGACATGGTGGTGACAGCTGAGAAGTGCGGCCCTTGATGGGTCTGAAGGGTGTCAAGGCAGGAGACCCTTGACTGCTAGAAATTTGTGTGTCCCTGCTACAAGAATAAATAGACACCATACAAGTTGGACAAAATCCTCTTGATTAATATGCATAAGTATGATGACATTCCAGGCTTAGCTGATTCTCCAACAACTTGTGCTTAGTCATTCTCTTTGTGGGCAAACTGGATGGCCCCCAGGACTGAAGTAGTAATTCTTTAATTACCAGTAATTTTCCTCTATTTGGTGGAGCTACCATCCTTGTGTTGAGATTTTGATATGAAAATGTATTAAATATTAATGTTGTACAGTTAAATGTAAAATGGCTGATTTTACCTGAGTCACTGAACTGATTGTATTCAGGTGTGGGTATCAAGGATTAAGACTTAATGTTGTACAGCTGTGTACATGATGAAACTTTGTGTAACAGAAAATGAAGTAATGTATTTTCTGATTGGTCACAGAACTGTACATAAGTTATGTGTAAAATGAAAGTTTTTATCTGCTGTAAGTCAGATCACTTTTTCCTATGCTGCGTGTTGCTTCATGTCATGTTATGCTGCCAGAGGAATGTCTATTCTCTATGTATATATGTAAATAGACTAAGTTGTTGGTTTTACTCTCTCATTGTCATAGTGTCATAAGTATCTCTGCTAAGTAATATCTCCTTACTCTGCTGATGTTATGAGAATACACGTTATAATCAAAATTCTCAACACCTTGTGCAGGCAAAATTTACTCAACAGGATTTTTCTTGTTGTGTGAAGGGTCTCGTTTTATTGTCCACCTTTAAAAAGTCCTTGATCAAAAGATATGTTCACAGAATGCTCTGTACAAATTTGGAAACTTTCCCTGTGTAGGCTGCTAGTTTTATTCTGGCTCTTTTGTTGGCATTCTATATCTAAATACTTAATATTACTTATACATGGATAGTGGAATATCCTTTCTCCCACAATGCCTCTCTGATGGTATAGAATTAATGATAAGTCACACAGATGGAGATGGCTATAATTAATTTGATGTGGCAGCTGCCTCCCTCTATTATGTTTGCAAGGAACAGTGTGAACTCCAAATTTAAAAGACCCATATCTAGAGTTCATGGATTTTGGCACTGTTTCATTTTATTCCAATGTAAATCAGAAATAACTGTTAAAACTGGTGAAGTTACAGAGATGCAAATACAGCACCAATTACATGAAACCAAGGCTTCATTTCTCAATAAATTTACTATCATTTTGATTTATTTTTAAAAAGGACTTATTCCAAGCCCTAAGTGCATATGAAAACAGTAAAGTATACAGCACTAAAGTTCAGTATTGCATAGCTTAAACCTGTTCTTCATTTAAACCATCCTCCCAACAAATCACTCATAAAATCTGTGAACAATGACAGTCATTTCCTGGAGCCTATCATTCTATCAGGATTTTCTTTGACAGCAGATCTATTTTCTGAGCTAGACACAGCTCACCAAATTCAGGCTTTTTTATACTTCAGGCCAGAATGGATTTTCCCCCAGTGGCACATACTGATTAACTTATTGAGTACACCCATAAACATCTCTAGGTTTCTCAAACCAGTTAAACCAAGGTTGGGTGATCTCAAGAGGTCTGGGTGCCGCACATGCCTATTCCTTGGTTTTACTATTGAACCAAAGAAGTGAATTTGACATTAGTTAGTGTAACAATTTAGTTAGTGTAATCAGGGTTCAATCAGTATATTCCAGTTTAAGGGATCTGTGAACTACTTTGTCTTTTAAAAATCCCAAATCGTAGGTTAATTCCATCTCTGTAGTTCAATGATGATGATATTGAAGATGATATCTATAGTATCATATTGCCTACATTCAGGAGAAACAGCTTAGTCTGGAAGGCTTCAGGCCTAGCTACACCCTAGCTTCCTATGCTAAGCCATGAAGTCATGAAGCCTTCCCACATGAAGCCATGTGACTATTTCTTCAAATGATGCACATTTAGGTGACTTGTAGATGTAGGACTGTCAGTTGGAACTCCGAGAAAGGAGAATGGTGGGATTTGTAGCCCAAGAAACCAAAAAAATCTCATGCCTAGGGATGGGGCCAAAGAATGGAATCCTCTCACAAAGAAGCTATTTTTAGGGAGCAATCAAGGCTTTAAAACAACATTACTTCATGGTTTTGACATAATTCTTACATCTTTGGAATTTGCTTTATTCACTTGTTTTAATTTCATTTGGTGTGGTGGGCTTCAGATTGAGGCAGATCCCAAACCCAGAACCAAACTGTGCCAACCTGAAATGTGTTTTAGAGATGTATTTCAATTCAAAGCAGTGCACTTCTCAGGCAAACCAAATGCAAGCCTGGAAACTCTTGAATATTTTTTCAATTTTTGGTTTGGAGGGACAGAGCAACACAAACAGTGTGTCTCCAAAACTGATTGATTTCTCTCCATCCTATCCATGCAAGGGAAATACTGAGAGGGAAAGGAAGGGAGAGAAGAAGGCAGGATGTGGTTTTGTGATGGATCACTCCAGCTTTCAATCACAGTGAGCTGCTTTTCTATGGGAGGGATGTTGAACTGGAAGGATGTACTTCTTTCTGCTAGTTTCTTTCCCCCAAAGCAAGAATGAGAAAAGCTTCTACTGATGCTCCTCTACAATTCCTCCAAGTTTAGTGAAGATTAGATTTCAGACATCCAGGTTATACACCCACAAAGTGGATCCCCACAGAAAGGTGCCCTTTAGCAGCTGGCTTGGGGAAACCCAGTCTTCACCAAACTTGGAGGAACTGTAGAGGAGAGTCAGTAGAAGCATCTCCATAATTTTTGGTGTCTCTAGGTGTCTGGGGAGGGGACTTTCCTGAGAGAGCCCTATTTGTGGCTGAAGCCTCTGTGCTGCAAGGTCAGAAGACCTGCAGTCGTAAGATCGAATCCACGCGACGGAGTGAGCCCCCCTCGCTTGTCCCAGCTCCCGCCAACCTAGCGGTTCGAAAGCATGCAAAATGCAAAAATGCGAGTAGATAAATAGGTACCACCTCGGTGGGAAGGTAAACGGCGTTCCGTGTCTAGTCACGCTGGCCACATGACCACGGAGGATTGTCTGCGGACAAACGCTAGCTCTATGGGTTGGAAACGGAGATGAGCACCGCTGCCTAGAGTTGGACATGACTGGACAAATTGTCAAGGGGAACCTTTACCTTAACTTGGATATCTGAAACCCAATCTTCACCAAACTTGGAGGGATTGTAGAGGAAAGTCCTTGAAAGCTTCCCTGCTAATTTGGTTTCTCTAGGTGCCTGGAGGGGGGGGGCATTTTATAGCCATACAAATCAATGAATCAAAAATTGCTAAAAATTAATTGATTCATATTCATCGGGGGTATTTTATGAATATGAATCAATAAATCAGTGGTTTTTGAATGAATTTGGTGATTCATATTTTAATTCATGCCCATCTCTAATCATCATCCATAATAGGCTTACAAAGCAAAAAGGGGTTCACAGACCAAAGGAGAAATTTAGCCATACTTCATCACCTGACTGGGCTGTTTTAGTAACATTTCTCAGAGATATCTAAACAGCATTGGTCTTTGGATAGGCTTTTTGCATTCTGGAATATTTTTTCCTTGTTCTCTTTACTGAAATCTTTCCCCAGTATTAGGATTGAGTTTGTGTGTGATTGTGGAAAGATGATTGTTGTGTGAGCATTGAGTCATACAATCGGGGCTTTAAGGTCTGTCTTTCACACACACACACACACACACACACACACACATAATCTGTTTCACTTTCCTTTTTTCACGGTAAGGTCATGCAAATATAATTACTATCTGCTGGCCTTAGTACCATAAACTGACAAGGAAAGTCAGCCTTCTTCTACCAACCTCTGTAGTCAATTGGGCTTTCTTACCTCTTGTCATTTTTAAAGGACCATCATGTCCCTGAAAATGACGGCCCTATAACATGAACTTTTAAAAAGAGATTTGGAAATGCAGAGGCAATGCCGGGAGTCCCAGTTACAGAACTGATTGGAATGTCTTCTAAAGGAGACAGGAGATGCCCTTTAAGTCTTTTACTCAGATACAGAATAGGTCGGGGGTGGTGGTGCGTCTGCACATGGTTAGAACAAAGCCTTGGAGCATGTGGCCATAAGCTGTTCCAAATAATTTTTTCATCAAGAAGAGATTTCTTCCTTTTTGGAATAGTGCAACTTCTGATTTGTTTCACACCTAAAGGTATCTACCCAGACTCCTAGCATGATACAGTATCTCAGAAATAATAATACAGAAAAGCCCCCAGGAAACAGATTTTAAAAGGAGATATTTAAATCTTATCTGTGGCACAGATTATTATTACAGATCTCATTCTAAACTGGTCAGTGTGCAAACAACACATATTTAAAATGTGAAATGTCTGCCTTCACTGTAAACGAACCACTGAGAGTGATTTCATTATTGGCTCATCAGGTTGTGACTCTGACTCATAGCACATACTGTACCATATGTGAAAGCACAGGCTGTTCCAAATCTACTTCAGTACAAAAAGCTTATTTCCAGCAAACTTTAAAAAAAAAATTCAGGGGGGCAGGCTACACATTATGTATTTATGAAAGTGTAGGTTAATTTTGTTAGTGGAAAATCAACTTCAAGAGATTGCAGTTTTGCGTGTCTGAGCAGTGGGATGGAAGGAGTTTGTTACTGTTGCTCTAAGATGTGGAGTGTGGGATATTTTATTTTATTTTCTTCCTCAAAATGACTATTCCCAGCATGTAAATTAGTTTGCTTTCTCTGGTGATTGGTCTTCAGGATTTAAGAGTGGGATTCCCCTGCAGTCTGATTTCATAAACATTGGAAGGACTGCCTCCATCACCTCTATGCTTTCAGTTCAAATTACGGGCGATTTCTACAGTCTGTTCAGACCTCACACTCAGCAGTTTGTACACTAGGCATTTTTAGTTTGCTTTTAAAAAAGAAGGGGGGAGCAGGGGGAGGAAAAGAAACAATACAAAAGGAAAAAGCTAAAAACCAACTTATGTCTCATCCAGTTCAATTTGTACTGCAGATACAAATCAATTTGAAAAAAATCGTTTCACTTTGCCCCAGAACCAAATCTGACCATTCCTTTTTTTAGTCAGTCCCCAGACATATTTGTCTGTTTCAGGCCAAACTTTTTTAACAGTTTGGGATTAATCCAAATCTAGTGTACAAGTCTACAAATAACAAGATATTAAAATCCTTTTGCTTCAGAAAAGTGCTAATCTGAAAGAAAAAAAGTCAAAAGGCAACAAAAGAGTTCTAAGATCCAGGTTATTACTGCAAGGCCTGCCTAGGCTATAGAGAGATGGACTTATATTCTAGAAAATGGCAGGGTCAGACCTAAACAATTTGCACTTGTTTCTCAGAGAATGAAAGAAGGAAGAAGTTGAAGAGGAAGGTAGAGGGGGTCAGAGATCTTCCCCAACACAACACATACACAAACCAAGTGAAGAAAGGGGACTAGATGGGGGAGTTGCAAATGTTCAGAGAAAATACTTCGCAAAGATAGAAAGAACTTCTTGCAAAGACTGGAGCAGCAAAGATGAAGCAGAAGGGATGAGCCCTTCAGGAGGGAAATGGCTGACCAGAACCCCAAGTCTGGATTACAGAATGTTAGGACAATCCTGCTGCAACATATGTCACTCCATTGATCACCAGGGTTGATTTGGCTGATCTGGCTGGCTAAGTGGGCGTCTCCTTCCTCCCTCACTGCTCCTTGTGCATCTCTCCCAAATGTGTGCATGAGGTGGAAGAATATGACTATAGAAGGAATGTACTATACTTCAGTAAAAGGTATAAAGTAGCTGTGTTCCCCTGTTAGAATCTCCAAACAAGATCAATGTTCTTTTATCTAATGGTGCCTTCCCAGTTTAAAATAAATCATGGGAGATCAATCTTCCATCAAAAAATCTAGCCTGGCACTGAGTCTCCAATTTACAAGATGATAGCTGGGTGCAGCTAATCTATTTTGTTTGACAATGGAGACATATCTTTTATTGTTCATTTAAGAATGCTTAGCTTGACCAGGCTTGCATGGTTTAAGAAAGAGAAACATAAATATCCTCTACAAGTTCCATAAACAGCCCCTTTTCTAAGTCATTAATTGAAATAAGAAATAAGCAACACCTTAGTATTATTCCCTGTAACAGCTAGAAACAGACTAATGTACGTGAAGGCATTGTGAAAATACATGTTTGAGACCTCCGAATCATTCAACTGCTATTCCACACTGTGAATTATATACCAGGATACAGCTGTAGTAAACACATACAAAAACACATACAAGCACAGTCTGCTTTTATCTCATTTTCCATTCTGTTATCTAGACCTGCCAGAAGAAGGAAAAAATCATTCTGTGTTCTCAAGTCAACTCAGCTACCATGTTTTTAAAATGATACATATGTTCCCAAACCTCTTCATGTAGTCAATAATTATGTTTAAATGGTTATTAATTTCATGCATTAACCTGCATAGTTAAAAGACCTGTAGAATTGTTGAATAGATATACACAGGAGGAAGACTGTTTAGTGTAAGAAACCTCAGGGGACATCCTACTTAGATAAGTATTTTCAGGATAGCTCTCTCAAGATAGTATACATAAGCCTGGTGAATTACAAATCAATAATTCCATGCATACAAATGCTTCATTGCATTAAAGTATGGCAGTTTGAAATATATATTAATCCATTTCAGTATTAATTTGCATAAGTTACCTTATCCTGCTTCTTGAAAGAACAAAAAGATTGTGTGAATCAGTAAAAATTAGCTGGATTTCATTTACCTCTCATAGGCATCCTTCAGTCTCGAGAGACTATGGTAACATGCTCTGTATGGAGGACTTCGACGCTGTATGCGAAGCTGGAGTGTCCTCTCCAGAGCACGAAGCCTGGGTAAAATAATATGGAGGATAGGCTGTTACCCAAGCAGCAAATCCCCCCTCTCCACATCACTGAAATAGTCCAATGGAAAGGCAAGAGCCAATACAACTGGTTCCAGCGATGTCGCAGGAGTTGCCAGAATGACACGAACTGCCTCCAGGACTCCGGCTCCAGATTTTGCCTCGAGGTTGACTCCTGAAGCTTTTTCCATCAGTGGATATAGCCACAAGGCAGTGGAGGTTTGGAATCAGAGTTTTCCTTCTCCTAGATGGGCTGCCTTCGCAGGCTGACGAGCCCCACCTACACGGCCTGCTCCCTCTCCACATGGGTGATGGCGGCGCCTCCTCCTCCTCCTCACGGCATGGGGGTTTGGGATCAGAGTTTTCCTTCTCCTAGATGGGCTGCCTTCCCAGGCTGACGAGTCCCACCTACCCTCTATTCATGAGCTATAGTTATAGCTTCAAGTTCCCCAGACAGTCCACCTCTTTCTCCTTAACTGACATTTGTAGGAGAAAGAATAAAAAGTTTCATTACTTACAGTTGTGAGCAGATCAATAGCAAACAACCAACAGTGAACACCAACTGAGAACTGGGAGAGAGAAAACAGTGAGCAGAGAGGCAGGGTTCTCTTTGAATTCAGAGGTGGGAAGGAATGATTGGTTAGTGCTGGTTAGTCATCACATATCAGAAAGGTCTTTTCCATCCACACCTACTACAGACAGCATGTGAGGCTGTAAAACTCCAACAATAAGAACTGGACATTAAGAGCTATATGAACAGTTTGGAGATTATAAATATGAATTATAAATAAATAAAAATTCATAGATCTTGTGCATACTCAGACTTTTACCATTTTTGTTCCTACTGCATACACAACATCCCCATGTGAAACTCAAGCTACGTCTTTTAAATGAACGACTGCAGTTAAAGCATTCTGATGGACTGGGAAGTCCTAGAAAATTGATCTCCATATATTTAAACAAAAATATGTAAAACAGCTGCCTAGATGCAAAAAAAAAAAAAAAATCTCTGCTGAGAAGCTTTAGCCTGATGAGTATTAAAACAGTTGATTCAGCTCAAACCCAGGATATATAGAATATGTAACACAGTCATTTTCTTGAAAAACCTGATATACATTTGGTATAATTATGATGTATCTGTTTTTATAACACGGACAGCTGCAGCTCTATTCAAGTTTGTAAGAAGAGCATCTTGGAACAATGACTTCTGCCAGTCCCTTTGTAGCTGCGATATAGCCTCTCAGGCCACTGAATGTAGTGAGATCATCTTAGGAACCCAGCCTATTTAAATAAAACACAACTGTTATGTTATAGAGATATGCTATTAACTAGCAACACTAATGTATTTTCATTTCTGCCAGTCCCACTCCTTTCCACTGTCAAGGACATCTTTGGAGATCATTCTCACATTTGCTACCTCAGGAGGATCATTGCCATGAAACAACTGTTCTTGTCTAAGCAAGAAAGAAATTGCAAGGCTTACCCATGCTTTTTATGTCACCATCTTAAGTTACTTTCATATGGAAATATGCTTATGGACTATTTAGTTCAGCCCAGTGGGTGAGGAAGTCCTAGGCAGGGGCTGTGGATTTCAGGATTTCAGTTAGAAAAACGCTGAAGAGGCAAGAGCTGCTGTTCCCATGAAGGATGAGAAGGCCCTTACCACTTTGGTTTAGGTAGTACAATTTCAATACGTTTATGCAGAAAGGTCATTGGAAGATTGAATCTACACAGTGATCTTATGCATTTGTATTTGAATTTTATTTTAGGGCTTTATAAATTATACTTGGAGTCATTCCCTTATATTGTGGATGTTCTTCCTCAGTCGATAAATATATCTAGGACTTTGCTTTTATTTGGCTTCATAGAGACATTTGCATTCTTCCTTGTTTCAACATACGACTCCTGCTCTTGTGCTGGTTGGCCCTATGGAAGAGATGACTCACTAACTCCTCACTGATTTAGTGGGTCTAGTTGTGACTTAGTACTGATTTTCAGTCTCTATGTACCTGAGACAGTTGCCAGATTCTTATTTTGGGGCAGTATAAAGGAGATTGTACATTCCTCATAATTATCCAGAGATTTACTCCCCAAGAGAAGTAAGCATCTGAACATATAAACATTACAAATCAGAGACTGACACAAATGAATAAATTGTCTCAGGGTAATTAAACATGTCGACAAGCCAAAAGAGCACAAAACAGATGAGGAGTAAACTCCAGCCAATCCTCAGTTGGCTTGCAACTTGCAATGTTAGTTTTACAACCAAAGGTTTTGAAACACAGATCCACAAAGTTGTTAGCACTTTCTTTGTTGTACACATTAAGGGGGGAAATGTGTTACCAAATGTAACAAGCAATAGCACTTTAAAGAGCAACAAATTATTATGCCATAAATTTTCATGGACTAAAATCAATCTCATCGGATTCATGAAGTGCCAAACTCAAGCAGCAGGAATCATATACTGTAAACATCACCAAACTTATAGATCCACTCCCATATATCAACAGCACGGCACTTTCTGCAGCGATATGGATAGCTCAGTTAGTGTGTCAGTCTGTTCTGCAAAAATGATCAGCAGTTTTGTAGCATGTTAAACTACCACATTGGTGTTAAGTGTAGCCCACAGTTGCTGCCAATTTCTTTTGAATAGTGCACTGCAGAATTATTTTGGAGTCTTGACTCTGTGCTCTTCCAGCATGTGTGGAGGACCCCTATACTGCTCTGTATCTGAATTAAAACTACTATAGAGATGAGGGCCAATTCATCTTGCACCTTTTAGAAAACAAGCTGAATTGCTCCCCTCCCCCATGATCCATAACATTATCTGTGGATTTTTGGATCTCCATTTAAAAAAAAAAAATACTCTCTCCTAATTATGTGAACTATTCAGACAAAGCCCACACAACAATCACCCTTTCATAATCACAGACACACTCAATCCTGATAGTGCAATTATATTTCAGTGGTTTGGGCTGGGAAAGCATTTCATCCCAGTTTGTTTGATTTATGAGAATTAATTTACCAAAATCGTAAAATTGAAAACAAACTGGAAAGGTTTGTCACTCTATTTTTAAAGGGCTGCCTGTTAATTGCTGGCTCCCACAACCCTATGGATATTGTGTTTCTGTTGTGGTTTTTATGCTGGAGTCCTTGGACTTCAAAGGGAATCAGCACTAGATAGTTAGGATAGTAAGTAAGACAGCCTTCTCATATAATGGGGAACAGAGTCAACTCTTAAGGAATTAGAGATAGCAGGAGCAGAAGAAACGGGGTCAGCCAGGGTTGTTGAGGATTGAGGTCCCCCACTCAAGATTCTTCTTGCAATACATAGCCTTAACCACTAAAACTAATTAGATGTTATGACTAAGGTGAAACATAAGGTGATTTACTATAAAGTAAAGTAACCATAGAAAACAGTTTTCAGAAAACTGTAAAGAAGCCATAGAAAACAGTTTCCAGCACTGTCTTACATATAATGTCAGGGTATTAATTCAAATCTTATGATTAAATTGAAAGTAGAGTAGATCAAAGAAGAATCATATGAACAAATGTGGTTCTGCTGTTCCTGTAATAGAATTTTCTGTATTAGTTATTTGGAAAATCTCAAAAGAGTTGGAAGATTAATGATATGCAGCCTAATTGAGAAGCTGGTATGAATTTGTCTACACTTTAGTCTTCCCTACCCTTCATTATGCTGTAAGCTCTTTCAGTCATTATATTTGAACAAAACATATACCTGCCGTTACTTGTTTCTCTGTTTTATTGGTTTTAGCCACTCCTTTTTAAACTTTCACTTTATGATATCATATGACCGTTGCGAAACAAAAGCATATGGAGAAAAATTCTCTTTCTGAGGGCGGGCCCTCATGATAGTAGTGGGGCTCAGTGTTAAATGGAAGTGTGGTGGCATCCATTTTCAATTGGCTACCTCATCATCTCATGATTCCATGTTTGTGATAGTGCTATGTCATAATGCACTACACCAAATGCTTCATGGAGAAACATTGGTTCCCTCTTTAAAAACAAAGAGTTTGAATCAGTGGTGCTCTCCCCCATTACCAGCAAGCCATCTTGCAACCAAATCTTCTACACTGTCATATCTGTATCCTGAACATCACCAATAAAGGCCCTCATATTTTGTCAACCTGTAAAATAAGAGAGCAAAATTGGGTAAGCATTGTCTTGTTTGCAACGTCCACTTCAA
Source organism: Intellagama lesueurii (assembly GCA_037013535.1). NCBI lineage: Eukaryota > Metazoa > Chordata > Lepidosauria > Squamata > Agamidae > Intellagama > Intellagama lesueurii. Next base: position 253,302,001 of record JBAJHW010000001.1, on the reverse strand, counting down.
AAATGGTGCTGCCAATTGCCAGCTCTTATTGGATTGTACCTTAATAGCAATTCAGCACACAGAAACTAGTGCAAACGAAGTGCATCTTTTGCTGGAGCTAAAGTAGAACTCTTCATTTGCTTAAGATGCTATGTCACACTGCTATCGCAGGTAGCAGTTGCGGCTGTTGTAAGGAGAGCCATCATAGGTGTGGGAACTTTCATTCTTAGTGGCAAACATTTCTTTCCCCTGATGCATAGCTCTTGTGCCTTCTGTTGACATTGTTCCATACAATGAAGAGTGTAACACTTGAGAAATGGTTGCCACACTAATCGATTTGCCCTCTATAATTCTCCACATGTCAAAGAAGGGCAACAGCTACTCTTAGCAGTTGAAAGGCTATTGAAAGAAAGACATTAAAATATAGCCTGCCAGAAAGGGGGGCAGGACTAATGAAAAAGCAGGAAAAAGTAAAACTTTCACTTAATAGGTACAGCAAGATCAGCAATAGATGGAGAAACGGAACAAAGATGTCATCATCCTGTCAGCCACCTGAAGGGCGTTTTCTTCTCTCTCTATTTTCTTGAAGGCTGCAATAGTTACAGTAGCCATTCTTGTTCCTCTATGCATTGTATATGTAATAGATGTAATTATGGACCTGACATGGAAATTTGAACATTAGGCAAAATCACCATCAAAGGGAAACCTCCTGTTACAGTAAAAGAAAGATCATAAAAAATAACAATATCACTTTCACTCTCATACATGTAAAGAAGCTGTTTTATGTGGATGTAAATACTATAGATGTAGGGTATATTGATTTCAGCAAGGCCCACCATTATATTCTTATGTCCAAGATGGTAATTTGGGGGTGAGATGATGCTACTGTTAGGTAGCTTTGCAGATGATCAATGGGTCATATAGCCTACAAATGCTCACCAAGAGTTATCTTCCTGGAGAGAAGTGACCAATTGGATGCTGCCGGGTTATGGACTGGGTCAAGTGCAATTCAAGATATGTGTAAATGACTTGGATGAGGGAGTAGGAGGAATGCTTCTCAAAACTCAGAATGCCATCAAACTGGGAGGGGTAGCTAATACTTCCAAACACCAGATAAGGGTTCATATCAACCCTATCAGATCAGAGAACTGGGATAAAACAAGCAAGATTAAACTGAGACAAACCCTTCCCCTCTTCCCAGCCTGTAGTGCTGCCACCCTGTTTGCCCCTTTGTCTATGACAAACAGACCTTGCCTTTCTGTAGCTAGACTCCACTGCTGCCGCATGCCCCTCCGAGCCTCGTGAGCCACATCCAACAGGGTCCACCTGCATCCTGCCCTTGTGTGTTGCCCTATGCCTCCACCTCTCCCTACTTTCCAGTTAGGAAAAGATAGGCATGCTTTACACTCTCACTGCTTCAGATGTCACTTGTAAAATGTACCACCTATGCTCTGGCCAACGGCTGCTGTACCAGTTGCCTCACCCCAATATAAATTTGGCACAATTCTGCAGATAAGGGTTGTTTGGGATGGCAGTTGATAAGGGTACCAGTTCTACCACAAATCTACAAAAACCATTGTTCACCAAAGAAAATAGCAGGTTATCTAGGGCTATCAGATCTTCTAGGTGAGAAGTAATCCTGGCATTTTTATGTTTGCAGAAAGCTATTTCCTGCACCCCCTCCAAGCTCTTCCAGAGTAGCCTGGAACTTACTCTTGAGGTGTGGGTCTGGCATTTGCTGCCTTCCTCCTTCTGCTACTTGCCCATCTATCTCTCTCCTTCCCTAGGCTGGTGTCTCAACACTTTGATGACTCTTACCCTTCACAATAAGGAACCCACTTGCCCCAACAATATCCATTTCATTTGCCAGCAGTGATGCCCTGTGCTGAGTCTTCAGGTAGCTGGGCATGCTACTGTTGGAGAGGTGGCCATGCTTGAGCACCTTCATGCACTGCATGCTCTCAGCCATATGAGCATCTGTTGCACACTATTGAAAATGGTTCAGATTATTGACTTCTTGGGAGGTCTAGTTTTTGCTTGTGTGTTCCTAACAGGGATTGCTAACTTGTCATTACTACTAATTCCAGCAACTGATGAGGCAAGTGCAGCTGGAGGGGCAGGGATGATTTCATATGCTTCTGAGATAGCATCTGTGACATTTACCCACGTGGCCCCTGCTTGTTTCTCCCAACACAGAGCTCACGGGAGTATCCCAACACGTCCTTTACCTCGCTGCCGCCAGTTGACCTCTGTCAACACCCTTTAATTAGAAAGATTGAGGTCCAAGCTGAGTATAAAGTTGAACAACACAGGTTTATTGATTACAGTTCGCTTAAACAGGTTCTTCACAGACTTTAATGTATTCATTTGATAATTAATAACTTGTTTCTCTCTTAACTCTTTTAGCTCTCTATAAGTTCCACACTCTTAACTCCTAACTCTGCTACCCTCTCTAACTACCACAGACTAACTTATACTTTAGACTCTCATCTCTGACTCTCAGTCCCTTCTCATGTCAGACTCCCATCTCTGACTTCAACTGACTGACCTTCCTCTCTCTGACTCACCCCTCCCTCCTGGTTTTTCTGGCTCCGCCTCCCAACAGCTCCCATTGGTGCAGGCCAATACCATTATATATATAGGAAGACAGGGTGTTCACTACAGTGTCCATCTGAGTTCCCTTAGTCTCCTCCTTCCTCAAATCAGATGTTTATGTACTTGAAGGGGAGTTCCCATCAACCACAAGGTTCCTTTGCACATGAGAGATTTGTTGGGATTGGGAGTAAACCTTTCCTTGAATATGATGGAGCTGCATGGTGTGGATCTGAAAAACAGCCCTGTACTGCTGCCTGCTGCTCTTCCGTACTGTCAATGCTGAACAAGTAAGTTGGATGACAGATTTTGTGTTTTTTTGGGGGGGGGGGCTCATAATACCAGTTGTAGGCTGTGATTCTCCTCTTTCTCTCCCACTCCCCTGAGTAGAAGCTGCTGAAGTGGGTGCTGGCAACACTCCTGTAGCCTTTTCCAAATGCCTGCTTCTTCTACCACACCCATGTTTCATACTGCTTGCAGACTCTACCCAAAGAAGAACAGTATTTGGTTCTGCTGCAGCAGAACATAAACCCTTCCAATAAAAAAACACACACATACAGAAAGAGAGAGGGAGAGACTATTCATTAAATATATCTGTCTATCTATAACAAAAAAAATTCCCCTTCCTGATATACCCCCTAAACCAAAGGGGCCTAAACCAAACATAATATTTCCCTGTTGATTTATAACTTATTCATCTATGAATCTACTAATCCTAAATCTTATTTATAACTATATGAGGTAAACAATATACAGTGAGATGTAGGGAATATAGGGTTCAGAAAATGACACAGAGAAAACTGCTGCATTGTAGGCTTGCACCAGAGCATATCCTAATGGTAAATACTTAGGGGATTTATAAGGCGTTATGCCCATCTTTCAATTGGAAATTGCCGCCCTCTTTTTGAGGGAAGGGTAAGCAAAGGGTAGGTGGGGCTCGTCAGCCTTGGAAGGCAGCCCATCTAGGAGAAGGAAAACTCTGATTCCAAACCTCCACTGCCTTGTGGCTATATCCACTGATGGAAAAGGCTTCAGGAGTTAACCTCGAGGCAAAATCTGGAGCCGGAGTCCTGGAGGCAGTTCGTGTCGTTCTGTCAACTCCTGCGACATCACTGGAACCAGTTGTATTGGCTCTTACCTTTCCATTGGACTATTTCAGCGATGTGGAGAGGGGGGATTTGCTGCTTGGGTAACAGCCTATCCTCCATATTATTTTACCCAGGCTTTGTGCTTTGGAGAGGACACTCCAGCTTCGCATACAGTGTCGAAGCAAAATCAGGGAGCTGGACAGGGGACAGATTGTATTTGTCTTCAGCGTGGAAGGGATGGTCACTCTCAAATTGGCCTTCTCAGCCACACTAGATGCTGTTCCAAGTCCTCCATACAGAGCATGTTACCATAGTCTCTCGAGACTGAAGGATGCCTACACACAGTCATGTTTTAGCAAAAGTACTGTAACCACTAGATGGTAAATCAGAAGAAGCTTAGGTCAGGCCCAAGGATGCTCAGATTATATCGCAAAAATTAAATAAAGCAGAAAAATGAGCTATGGGACAATCTGTCATATCTCAAAAGTAATATGCTTTTGGGAGCATATACAGATCATATTTCCACCTCGCAGCACCAGCACCGTAGCTCTCAGTTCCAAATGACATGATAAAGATCATGTAGAACAACTCTGCAATTCAACTGTTTCTTTAAAAGAGAAGTCCTGTGTAAATACTATGCTATTGTAAATTTAATAGTTATTGAGACAGTGCCAGATGTAGATTTATTCTAGAGGGTTTTATGTGTTTTGCAGTAGCGCATCTCATAAAAACTGCAATAAATATGCTAATTTTAATGTCTTTATAGTTTAGTTTCATATTTTATCAACTTATAAAACAAAGATTAAATGTATATGGTTATTGTACTTGTGGATATTGCTTTCAAAAATGATATGATAAGGGGGACTATCAAGATTAATATTTCAATAAAAGAGGTACAACTGTTTTTCATTTGGCATTTGGCACACCTGGATCTTGGCCTCTAGAGGAGATTATCAGAGAATAATAATGGAATTGGCCTGATACGAAGCTTTCACCTTCACTTTTGTATTTTGGCATCAAGATGGACGGTGTCTTTTGGCAACAGTTTTGTGCCCTCAGGCATTTGATAGTGTTGAGCAATTTTAAGCTCAGAGGCAAAGATTTAAGATATGGTAACATATTTAACCAAAAACATTCAGAGATGAAAGGTGATTCTGTGGATTAAGCATAAGGTATATCTGTTGCCCCTACTGAGGTTCTGTATTTCACTCATATATTTCCCCAAATGAGAGTTAGGCCCTGCATGCTTTTCAGCTTTCATGCAAATGACAGTTCATGTGATGAGAATTAAAAGCAAAGTGTGCTGCTTCTATACTGCCCTATAGCACTTAAAGCATTCTCTGGGTGGTTTACAATGTAATTGTGCAGGCTATACATTGCCCCCCTCCCCCCCCCCCCCGGTTAGCTAGGTAATCAATTTACTGACCTCAGAAAATGAAAGGCTGAATCAACCTTGAACCAGCTACATGAGCCCATTGGGACTGAACTCAGGTGATGAGCAGTCTTGACTGCAGTACTGCAGTTTAACCACTGCACCACAAGGTACCAAGAGTTAAGAGTGAAATTTAAGATAAAGTAGGAAACATAATGCTCTTACAAATATTAAGCTTAAGTTCAGTAAGTTAGTGGGTCACCCAGCCATTATAGTCAACTAGTGATAGAGATGTAATTCCTCCAGGAATGGACCCCATTTCTAAGTGTACACGTTTAGTTGCAGAAATTCAGGAAAATTCATGAGCAATATAGACCCTTCTATTTCACATAGCTTTCCTTCAGCTCTCAGATACAGACAAGATATATTTGGCTAGCACTGTTCACTTTTGTATGTAATATTGTTGTAACTTGGGATTGACTCAAGTGGGAGTGAGCTGGGTGTTCGAGAAGGACAGGATCAGTTTAATGGCCACAAACAATCCACCCTTCCTATATTGTGTCAGAGTTGTTTAAAAATTAAGAAGCACAACTTCTGTTGTTTTTATTTTGTAAATTGACTTGAGGGAACAGCTGAAGAACCAGAAACATTGGTCATACCACTCACTTTCTCCCACATAATGCCACAGAACAGGCGAAAGCCTCTTTTACTCCTTTTTCAGCATGAACAGCAATAAATACCTTGGCAAAGTCCTTCATTTAAGCTCCCTTTCTCCAAGTTGATACCCTTTAGGTATTTTGAACAATACTATAACTGTCACCATTCCCAGTCAATATAATTAATGGGCCATGGCGGATGAAAGCTGAAGCCCAAAATAACTTGATTGTTCTAGCTTGGGATGGCCTGTTTCTAGTGCTTCAGCTACCCATTCCTATGTGCTGGTGTCTGGATTGGAGGACAGAAATAAGTAGTTGAACTTGAGCCATAGTTGCTCTTCACACTGGAAGAAGACGGGCAGAGAACCAATCACCTGCAGCTTAGGAGAAAAGTATCTTGAGTGAAGAAATACAAAAGGAGAGGACTCCTCGCAGTCAGGAGGAGCTGTTGTTGTTGTTTAGTCGTTAAGTCGTGTCCGACTCTTCATGACTCCATGGACCAGAGCACGCCAGGCCCTCATGTCTTTCACTGCCTCCCGGAGTTTGCTCAAATTCATGTTGGTAACTTTGGTGACACTGTCCAACCATCTCGTCCTCTGTCGTCCCCTTCTCCTCTTGCCTTCACACTTTCCCAACATCAGGGTCTTTTCCAGGGAGTCTTCTCTTCTCATGAGATGGCCAAAGTATTGGAGCCTCCGCTTCAGGATCTGTCCTTCCAGAGGAGCTGTACTGGAAGTTAAATTTGAAGCCTTCTCATTTTATGCAAGGGTTACTCACTCCCTCTCTCCTGCATGTGGGAGGAGTTTGCAGACTACACCTCCATTATGTTTTTTCTTCATTGCCCTCAGCTGAGCATATGAAACAGAACACAGTATTTGTTTCTTTTTCTTTTTTCCAGCTAACAAGCAGATGCAAGTATTGCTGTTTGCTCCAGATGAATCATTATAAATCAAGGCACCTCTAAGTAATCACTGACTTTCACTTAGAAAGCAATGGTAGCACATGAACAGAAACTCTATGTGCTGTGAAGTGCTTCACTGTGATTATAAAATTACCCTTTGACAGAACAGAATCTAAATGCAGATGAGAGCACTGGCAGGGCTTGAAAGGATACTTCTGCTTGGGAAAATGAGTTGGAAATGGAATCATGAGGTCCCACCATTACAGCTGCATAGTAAACACCAGATTTTAGTCTCTCCCCCCACCCCCGTCCCATTTTAATTCTATAGCAAACTCAAAATGTATTTTCCAAAGGGAAAGGCTAGATTTTCCTTTCAGCTTGGGCAGAGCTCCTAGCAGGACGCAGCTCTTGCTTGGATGAAGAACTGCTTTCTTGAAGCTGCTTACAAACAGCTTTCAAATTGTTATTATTGTTCAAGTGGCTTGGGAAAAATCAGTTTTCTGTCATTTGATTTGTGATTATGCACAAGCAAGTGGCTTCCTAGGAAATAGTCTTATTTATATGCAAAAATGTCAAGCAGGCTTTACTGTAGGAAACCCTCTTTTAAAAGCTCTAAACAGCCTGTGTTCTGGAATTAAAATGTGCCCTTTCCAAAAACACTAGGATCAGTTCTGTTGAGCTAACCAAAGCAGTGGTGCCTGTAGGGTACGGCTTGATAGGAACCCATGCAGCCTGAATTTTCTGAACAAATTTTGAAGAAGGCAGAATGAAGTATCTTTTCCTCAACTACAGCTCAAGTTGTACTTTGAAAGCAAGACAAGAAAGAACCAAAAACAGAAGAACTAGAATTGTATGTGCACCTAAGAATGTTTAGAGAGAGAGAGAGAGAGAAAGAAGGTGGACAAGAAAGATCTCCCAGGACACTATGTCACTGACTATCCCCCCACTAACCTCCAGTAAATAAAGAGGGGGGGCACAAGAGATGGGTTCAAACTCAGGCCACAACTTTATTGCCTTTTTAAATCCCTGAACTGAGATGAGGCCTAAGGTAATGCACCAAACCTAGAAACAGGAGCAGGTATACCAATCAGGCCTCTCTCCATTCTGAACCAGGCTAGTCCCCTGTACACAACCAGCTGTACACAACCAGCCTAACCTCAGCCAGCTCACCTTGGAGAGACATCCTTGGGCCCAACTCCCTCCTGATTCTCATGAACCAAGGTTGGTCATCTCCCAAGGCTGTCTCAGAAGGCCATCCCTGCTTGTGCAGCTGAATCACATGATTCATGGTACCTATTGAGGGTACCTAATCACCAAATGGCACCCTGTGGGGCTTCCCACTGTCATCTCTCTCCCTGCACTACCTGCCATCAGAGGAGCTAGCCTCACTCCCTTCCCCCATTAAGCTGAAAGCACAGATAATAGGCTCCACCTCAGGTTGTCCAAGAAGATGTCTACCCCTGCATCTGACATATGCACACTGTCACCCTGGACCAGATCAGGGCGATCAAACTGGATGCCCATGTGTTCCAAGTAAAGCGCCCTGTGTTGGAGGACCCAGGCTTCCATCTCCCTGTTGATGATTTGCTGTGCCCAATCCACGCACTGGGGATCACAGTTGTTCCACCATATATGACTTACCAGGATGGCTGCCCACGTGATGATCACCTCTGGCCAACAACAGTGTACCTCATGGAGGCTCTGTGCTGCCCTCAAAATTGACTCCTTTCCCTTCAGGAAGCCAATATCGTTGCCCCCAAGGTGAACTACTATAGTTCACCTCGGTGGCCAATAACTGCTGCTCCCACCATAGTGATGGGAGAAGACCATCCCAATGCATTCCCCATCTTTATTTCCATTCTAAAATGGCACTAACAAAGAGAGGAAGAGAGTCGTGTTTTGGTACGGGCCTCACTATAAAAGCCCTACCGCCTTGCCCTAACACATGATGCAGCTGTGATGTAGCTGTGTTACATGCTGGTCCCACCCTCCTGTTACTGGAGGGGGAATGCACCCCCTCCCTCTCAGCTGCCCGGCAGCAGGACGTGTGGAGGTAGCATTGCAGGAAAAAAAACAATTTCAAAGGAAGTTTTAAAGGGGAAGAATTCATTAGGAGGATGAACAACTGACCTATCTTTCACATATATATCTGAAATATGTGCTATACGTTGCTGTTGCCTTGTTAATATGCATGACAAATTTTATATCCACTGGTCCAGGGATTCCGGTTCATTCACTGACGGAATGAAAATACTGAAGTTCTTAAAGAAGGATTCATTCCATATTGGTAGCCTTGGCATTACTCTGTAAGAGGCTTCTGAAGCTGTGAGCCATGGGGAAGGGTGTCATCTCATGATTCCATCCATAAGCCCTTTGCCCAAAAATTTAAGATACTTTAGAAATGCTACATTGTGTATGTGCGTGCGTGCACATCATCTTAGAATTGCAAAGCTGGAAGGGACCCTATGGATCATCAAGTCCAAGGTAACAGCTTTATAAATTTGAAGTTTGGTATGACTCACCATGGCCGGAATGCATTGCTTGAATCTGCTTGTATATTTTATGTGCATGCATGTTCTGTGCCATCAAGTTGGGACTAACTTATAGTGACCCTAATAGGGCTTTCAAGGTAAGTGAGATATTTAAGATGAGGTTTTGCCAGTTCCACTCCCCCAGTGAGTTTCCATGGCCAAGTGGGGATTTGAACCCAAGCCTCCTGAGTCCTAGTCTGTCAGTCTATCCATTACACCACACTGGGAATCTGTATATTTTATGGAAGTGTCTAAATGCTGACTGAGGTGGAAGGCTTGCTCTACTATTAGGCAAAGTGAAGCAGTTACCCCAAGCGGCTAATATTCTATGTCAGGAAAGGACAGTGAACTGTTAGTCATGTAATGTGCTGCTGGTATTACTGTTCTTCCACAGCCAGCAGAAGGTCTTGAATTGGTTCCTGGTAAAACATCTTTCAATTTGTTTTATGAAAATGTTTACACATTATATGCAAAGCCACACAACTGAATTTGAATGGTCTTTTAAAATGAAGGGAGAAGAAAAGTAGTTTTGGAAGGTACAGTTTGAAATGGAGCATCAGGAAGTACAAGAGGATGCCTGTTTCTTTCTCAACAAACATTGTACTTACGAAATCTACTTTGTTTTTAGTTAAAGAATCCTGAGATCCACCAACCAGACCAGGGCATGCTGGAAAACCTTCTGCTTAGAGTTAATGAATTCTGAGCCCAGAAGTTTATTTTGAGTCTCAGAACTGACTGGAGCTCAGATTGCTTCCACAGAAGACCCATGGGCAGTCCACTATCCGAGCATGTCTGTAATATTACACCCAAAAAGTGTGGTGGATAGACTGTTAACTAAGACTCAGGAGGTCTGGGCTCAGATCCCCATTTGGCCATTGAAACTCACATGTGTGGCAATGATAAATCGCTCCTTGAACATCTCACAATATATTGAAAGCCTTTGTGGGATATAAGTCAGAAGTGACTTGATGGCACAGAAGAAGAAAAAAATCTTTTTCTAGGATCCAAGGCATTATTATTGTCTGTTTAGCAACTTGGAAGAGTCAACTTAACCTCCCATATCCCTGCCCCTATTATGCTGAGCTCCTTTTTTCCCTTAGTTTTTAGTGCAGGCACCACATATAAAATTATATTAAATCTTCACCTGAACTTTTCTATCACATCTTGATAGGACTTTGAAAGCAAGAGTTCCATCCCTCATCTTCCAGTTTATTGTGAAAGCAGGTGGTGAAATTCTTCATTCCTTCTCCAGCATGTCCTCCAGCGAGTTGCCAGCATCTCATTTCTATTGGGAACTGAGATAGTACACTAAGTTTTATTTTACATTTTAAAGGAAATGTGTGTGGTGCATTAAACCTGTGGGGAAGCAATAATGAAGCAATGCCATGCTGGCAGCTGGTGAAAAGATGTTACAACACTCTGGTGCCTTTATTTTCTAGTTGTTACTTTTTTAAAAAAAATCTACTCTGTATATATAATCTATGAAGCATTTTGCTGTCATAGTTACAGGCTGTGGGAGAGTACTCATGCTGAATTTTAAAGACACAGATGCACTCTTGAGAATTACACTCATGTCACAAAATACATGCAAATATAACACAAGAATGACAATATGCAAAGAACCTCAGAGAGAAAGCCCAAGTGTTATAGTGAAACAGTTGGGATAAGGAGAGAAATTATACTAAAATGTGTTTTGGTCTAGAATGTATCATTTGTGTATATTGTAAACACAGAATAGAAAGTAGAAGAAGGTTGGTTTAATATTTACTGTGATCCAGAATCACAGTGTGGATTTCGAACTAATAGGTCCACCACTGACATGGTATTTTTCTTCAGACAGTTGCAGGAGAAATGTAGGGAACAATGACAGCCACTCTTTGTGGCCTTCATAGATCTTACAAAGGTCTTTGATTTGGTTAGCAGGGATGGCCTTTTTAAAATACTTCCCAAGATTGGATGTCCACCTCGACTCCTTAACATCATCAGGTCCTTTCATGAGGAAATGAAGGGCACTGTCATTTTTGACGGCTCAACATCAGATCCCTTTGACATCCAAAGCGAAGTGAAACAGGGCTGTGTCCTCGCGCCGACCCTGTTTGGGATCTTTTTTGCTATCATGCTGAAGCACGCCTTTGGAACTGCAACAGAAAGTGTCTATCTCCGGACTAGATCAGATGGAAAGCTCTTTAATCTCTCTAGATTGAGAGCGAAGACCAAAGTCCAGCTGAAATGCATGCAGAACTTCTTTTTCGCCGATGATGCAGCTGTTGTTGCCCATTCTGCTGAAGAGCTCCAACAACTTATGAATCGTTTTTGTAAGGCCTGCCAAGATTTTAGACTAACAATCAGCCTGAAGAAAAAAAAAGTCACGGGCCATGGCGTGGACTCACCTCCCTCTATTACCATCTCTAAACAAGAATTGGAGGTTGTTCATGATTTCGTGTACCTTGGCTCAATTATCTCTGACACCCTCTCTCTAGATGTCGAGCTGGATAAACGCATTGGCAAAGCAGCTACCATGTTCTCTAGACTCACAAAGAGAGTATGGCTTAATAAGAAGCTGACGGCATATACCAAGATCCAGGTCTATAGAGCCTGTGTCCTGAGTACACTCTCGTACTGCAGTGAGTCCTGGACCCTTTGTGCACGGCAGGAGAGGAAGTTGAACATGTTCCATATGCGTTGTCTCCGACGCATTTTTGGTATCACCTGGCAGGACAAAGTTCCAAATAGAGTAGTCCTAGAACGAGCTGGAATTTTTAGCATGTATACGAGTACATTACTGAAACAGCGACGTCTACGTTGGCTTGGGCATGTCGTGAGAATGGCTGACAGTCGGATTCCAAAAGATCTCCTGTATGGAGAATTAGTGCAGGAAAAGCGCCCCAGAGGGAGACCACAGCTGCGATACAAGGATATCTGGAAGCAGGATCTGAAGGCCTTAAGAATGGACCTCAACAGATGGGAAACCTTGACATCTGAGCATTCAGCCTGGAGGCAGGCGGTGCAGCATGGCCTCTCCCAATTTGAAGAGACACTTGTTCAGCAGGCCAAGGCAAAGAGGCAGTCCCGAAACCAGCAAAATCAGGGAGCTGGACAGGGTCCAGATTGTATTTGTGTTCAGTGTGGAAGGGATTGTCATTCTCAAATTGGCCTTCTCAGCCACACTAGACGCTGTTCCAAGACCTCTATTCAGAGCATGTTACCATAGTCTCTCGAGACTGAAGGATGCCTACTAGGACTTCAGACAGAGAAGTATTCCATTTATAAATTTGAAAAGGTACAATAAGAATCACAATAAGGGTAATACTCTCAGCCATAGCAACAACAAATAATGCCTATACAATTTCTCAAATGAGGCCCATTGCTTGTATTGGCACATTACAACAGCATCCACTGAAATAGAAGAGTGGCTAATTAAGGAGCTAAGTCTAAAATATTTCTAGATATAGTAAAATATGTTCTGCTCTTAATTGTCAGTGTGAATCGCTTCCTCCTAGTTCTGCTAACCAAAGCAGTTTGGTGAACGGAACTAGCTTTTGATACCCACAAACATTTTTAAAGCCTACTAATTTTTGTTACACTAAATGACATAGTACCCCTATCATGTCTGATCGGATGTAAGCACAATGAGTTCAGTGGTACTTATTCCCTGATAGGGGTATACATTGACCAAAATTCTGCTGCTCAGTGTAAGCCAAATTGTAATGTTCAATCCATTCCTCCCCAGTAAACAAAGTGTCCCTGCCATGATTCTTGGAGCATGCATGCACATGCACTAAGCCAGCATTCATGCACCCTCCCAAGAATCACAGCAGGGATGGTTTGTGCTTATGCTAAGCAACAGGATTTTGGCCACTGTATAAAATTTTAGCTTAAATGTGGGAGATTTATCTTTGCAGTGACTTTAAACACATTTTATTCCAGGTTTGAAAAGATCTTGGGAGCTGCATTCAAGCTGCAGGTGGAGCTAAGATGGGGCTGTATAAATACCATTCATTTCAATTTGGTTCAAATTGTCTTACAAATTGCAAGCAATTTACTTTTATCTGATCAGTCATCCATCTGCTTTGATTTGTATCTAAATGTTTGAAAGTATTTGTACATATCTCTCTGTTTCTGAATAGTGAAAAAAATGAACATGGGAAAAATAAAGGTCTCTGACCTGGGATGAGAGGGTAAAACTACTGCTTGACCTCCATTGTTCAGGCAAAGCTCATATCAGTTTCCTTCCTTCCATACCTGCATGCTTAGAGCCAGAAATGTACTCAGACTGACTCAACAAAAACACTTATTGAAGGGGGAAGGAATGCCCCCCAAGTTGTAGCTTTGCTTCTCAAGTAGATAGAGTACCTGATTGCTGTCTTGCCTCCTCTGAAACAAAGGCATTTACAGTGAATAAAAGAAAAGAGCAAAAAACTGCAGAAGTAGCTTGCTGTGAAGAATTTGCAGGCAAAATTGCTCAGATCTCCTTTGATTTGGATGCTGTAGTTGAATATAACTTGGCCCCTGCTTGTCCTGTTTTTTTTTTTTTTTCAATTTCCAGTTTTAAAAAGGTCTAAAGTGCCAATATTTGGTGCTTCTGAGAGCCCTGATACAATTCAAACACCACTTTGGGCTTCTTCACTTTGCTCCTGAATGGTTTAGAAACTGACAAATACCCTCACTTTTCTCCAGAATCCAAATAATTTCCTACATGGGAAAGCACATCCCATGTCTAAGGTTTACAAGATGTGACCAGGGATAAATTAGTTAAGGATAGGAATCATTATTTTGGATATTTTCTCAACCAATATGTGAAGCAAAGCTCATTTCCATGCATGATAGGAGTAAGGCTCTGTGCAAGAGCTTCCCAGCCTGCAAAACACAGCACAATTCCATGCAGTAGTATCATGGCCTACACAGCATAGAAGACACTTGCATGCCATATGAGGAATAGCTGTGAGCTAAATCTGGCTCATAGGCCACTGTTTCACCATCCCAGCTTTAGAGTAAACCACATGAAACCCTCCCATGAATTATCCTAATTTTTGAGCTCTACATTATTACTGATCCAGGGATGCCAACCAAATCCGTACTCTCATGCCATATTTTCTTATATAATGGCCTGTTGTTCTTGTTGTTGTTTAGTCGTTAAGTCATGTCCGACTCTTCGTGACCCCATGGACCAGAGCACGCCAGGCCCTCCTGTCTTCCACTGCCTCCCGGAGTTGGGTCAAATTCATGTTGGTAGCTTCGATGACACTGTCCAACCATCTCATCCTCTGTCGTCCCCTTCTCCTCTTGCCTTCACACTTTCCCAACATCAGGGGCTTTTCCAGGGAGTCTTCTCTTCTCATGAGATGGCCAAAGTATTGGAGCCTCAGCTTCAGGATCTGTCCTTCCAGTGAGCACTCAGGGTTGATTTCCTTCAGAATGGATAGGTTCAATCTCCTTGCAGGCCTAGTTGGGCATAATGCTAAAGTGTTATCATCACATGCATGTGTCTGCCTTTCTCTTCTCTTTCAGCACAGTCATAAGTAGCAGAACAGAAGCATCTGCTTTGATTTTTAATTAACCACATGTGGCTGTTTTGACCAACCTAGGACATGTAGTTAGTTTTGACTATCATTTATTCAAACAGCCCCATGGTGAGGCACTACACTAACATAACTGGAAGCCCTCTGAGGGCATTGTTTTTCAGCTGTTCAGATGACTCCATGGACAACTGTTCTCCACTCCTGGTCTTTCTGTGTCAATGGAGAAGGGCTACAATGAGATGTAATTGTATTTGGTTGAACACAATTATAGAAGCTACACACAATCAAGAATCCTGATGAGGTGAATTCCAAACCTCACAGAGCTTTATAGAACACATTCATTATTTACCTTCTCATCAACATGGGAATATTGGATATGGACAGGTAAAGTCTGGAGTACACATCCCAGGTTACTGTACATTTGGGATAAGGGAAATGTGGTCCACCCGCTGCTGTTGCACTGTAGACCTTTTTTATCCATTGTGCTGCCTTGGTATGACAATAGCTACAGTCCAACAACAAATTCCCTATCCATGCTCCATGAAGTTTGAAAATAGAATGTCCATAGAGGGCTCTTGGTAAATCTTCTTTCAGACAAAGAAAGCAATTTGGATTCTAGCCAGCCTACCCATGTCATAGATAACAGTTTTCTGTGTGAAGCCAGTTTGTTTTCTAATGGTCAAACTTCACATGAAGAGAAATACATATTTCCTGCTATTGCAACATTTTTCTCTTTAGGCATTTACCTTCAAATTTCTATTCCTGTGCAATAATATTGCAAATGAAGTCCATATTTAACTTCTGATGGCTAATCACAAATCAAAAGCTGGTGAATTTGCAAGATGTGGAGATGATGAATGATACAATGCTCAGATAAAATATGCATTTTACCTCTTATAGGAGCTTTGTTTCTAATGCCATGCTATTTGTAATGTCTTGTTTGACCCTGAAACAGCCACTTACTCACTCTGTAAAGCAAACTGAAGATCATGTGCAAGTGTAGTGGACCCATACTAATCCACATTAGATCCATGGACCTATAATGTGAAGTACTGGCATCCCTGGACTGCAAAGTTCAGAAGCATTTGAAAATCTCTTTATCTTGGAAGTTGCAGTTGTGGTGGTGGAGCCATTACTGAACCATTGCCCAAAACTAGTATGGATATCTTGTTGCTATGAAGCACATATTCTCTTGAAAAACATCTCCTATTCATCTCAGCAGAGCAGATGGAAAATAACTTCCCAGTAGAGTGTGGGTGTGTTCAGCCATATCAAGTGTTAACTCAATAAATTAAGGTGATATGGAAGTTTGCCTTAGGCATTCCTGCTGTGTAAGTTCTTGAATTGCATGAGCTTGATAAGCATTTTGCCAATGGCTAATAATAAAAAGCAGATTCCAAATACAATAACTCAAAATCAGTTCTATTAAAGACTAATGAAAAAGCAATTAAACCAATTTGGTCTAATTGTTACTTCCCTCTGCTACTGTGGAACTGTTGGTTTTCACTTTGCAGCCTGAAGTCTTTTTACAATATTGTATTTACACACTACCACTGCCAGCACCTAATGAAAAGCTGAGAGTTCTTCATGTTGTGAAGCCTGTTAAGTGATATTGTTTCATCCACAGGGATTCAATTTTCACTCCACTTAACTTATATGGGGTTGCGGGATACTTGGACCTTTTGCCTACAAAGAGACCGGGTTCTAAAAGCTAATCTGCTAACAAGGCTATTAAAGCAAATGTCAGAGACTGGAGGAGGAAAATGGCCCCCTCATTACTTTGACATACCTCTCTCTCTCTCTCTCTCTCTCTCTCTCTCTCTCTCTCTCTCTCTCTCTCTGTGTGTGTGTGTGTGTGTGTGTGTTTCCTAAAACAGTCAGGAAAAATATAGATCTACAGTTGGGATCAATTGCTGAATTGATCAAATTGACTCAAATTGGGACCAGCGATTGGATTTAGTCAATAAACTGTAATTATACAAAAATGTAAGTGTGAAATATTACACAGGCGAATGTATGGATAACTAAACTTTGTTTTTGTGAGAATTGATAACCCCTAATGAAATACCCCTTCACGGATTGTTGCCTTGTCGTGGCGAAGGGGCTTGAGTAATTCAGAGAAGCTATGGGCTATGCCATGCAGGGACACCCAAGATGGACAGGTCATAGTGGAGAGTTCTGACTAAACGCGATCCACCTAGAGCAGGAACTGGCAAGCCACTCCAGTATCTTTGCCAAGAAAACTCCATGGACAGAAACAAAAGGCTAAAAGATATGACGCTGGAAGATGAGCCCCTCAGGTCGGAAGGCATCCAACATGCTACTGAGGAAGAGTGGAGGACAAGTACAAGTAGCTCCAGAGCTAATGAAGTGGTTGGGCCAAAGCCGAAAGGACGCTCAGCTGCGGACGCGCCTGAAAGTGAAAGGAAAGTCTGATGCTGCAAAGAAAAATACTGCATAGGAACCTGGAATGTAAGATCTATGAACCTTGGTAAGCTGGATGTGGTCAAACAGGAGATGGCAAGAATAAACATTGACATCCTGGGCATCAGTGAACTAAAATGAACGGGAATGGGCGAATTCATTTCAGACAATTACCATATCTACTATTGTGGGCAAGAATCCCGTAGAAGAAATGGAATAGCCCTGATAGTCAAAAAAAGAGTGGGAAAAGCTGTACTGGGATACAATCTCAAAAATGATAGAATGATTTCAATACGAATCCAAGGCAGAACTTTCAACATCACAGTAATCCAAGTTTATGCACCAACCACCGATACTGAAGAGGCTGAAATTGACCCATTCTATGAAGACTTACAACACCTCCTAGAACTGACACCAAAGAAAGATGTTCTTCTCATTATAGGGGATTGGAATGCTAAAGTAGGGAGTCAAGAGATAAAAGGAACAACAGGTAAGTTTGGCCTTGGAGTTCAAAACGAAGCAGGGCAAAGGCTAATCGAGTTTTGTCAAGAGAACAAGCTGGTCATCACAAACACTCTTTTCCAACAACACAAGAGGCGACTCTACGCATGGACATCACCAGATGGGCAATACCGAAATCAGATTGATTATGTTCTCTGCAGCCAAAGATGGAGAAGCTCTATACAGTCAGCAAAAACAAGACCTGGAGCTGATTGTGGCTCTGATCATCAGCTTCTTATAGCAAAATTCAAGCTTAAACTGAAGAAAGTAGGAAAAACCACTGGGCTAGTCAGGTATAATCTAAACCAAATCCCTTATGAATACACAGTGGAAGTGAAGAACAGATTTAAGGAACTAGATTTGGTGGACAGAGTGCCTGAAGAACTATGGATGGAGGCTCGCAGCATTGTAGAGGAGGCAGCAACAAAAACCATCCCAAAGAAAAGGAAATGCAAGAAAGCAAAGTGGCTGTCCAATGAGGCCTTACAAATAGCAGAGAAGAGAAGGGAGACAAAATGCAAGGGAGATAGGGAAAGTTACAGAAAATTGAATGCTGACTTCCAAAGAATAGCAAGGAGAGACAAGAGGGCCTTCTTAAATGAACAGTGCAAAGATATAGAGGAAAAGAATAGAAGGAAAAACCAGAGATCTGTTCAAGAAAATTGGAGATATTAAAGGAACCTTTTGTGCAAAGATGGACATGATAAAGGACAAAAATGGTAGGGACCTAACAGAAGCAGAAGACATCAAGAAGAGGTGGCAAGAATACACAGAGGAATTATACCAGAAAGATCTGGATGTCCCGGACAACCCAGAGAGTGTGGTTGCTGACCTTGAGCCAGACATCCTGGAGAGTGAAGTCAAGTGGGCCTTAGAAAGCATGGCTAACAACAAGGCCAGTGGAGGTGATGACATTCCAGTTGAACTATTTAAAATCTTAAAAGATGATGATGTTAAGGTGCTACACTCAATATGCCAGCAAGTTTGGAAAACTCAGCAGTGGCCAGAGGATTGGAAAAGATCAGTCTACATCCCAATCCCAAAGAAGGGCAGTGCCAAGGAATGCTCCAACTACCGTACAATTGCACTCATTTCACACGCTAGCAAGGTTATGCTCAAAATCCTACAAGGTAGGCTTCAGCAGTATGTGGACCGAGAACCCCCAGAAGTACAAGCTGGATTTCGAAGGGGCAGAGGAACTAGAGACCAAATTGCTAACATGCGCTGGATTATGGAGAAAGCCAGAGAGTTCCAGAAAAACATCTACTTCATTGACTATGCAAAAGCCTTTGACTGTGTGGACCACAGCAAACTATGGCAAGTTCTTAAAGAAATGGGAGTGCCTAACCACCTTATCTACCTCCTGAGAAATCTATATGTGGGACAGGAAGCAACAGTTAGAACTGGATATGGAACAACTGATTGGTTCAAAATTGGGAAAGGAGTACGACAAGGCTGTATATTGTCCCCCGGCTTATTTAACTTATATGCAGAATACATCATGCGAAAGGCCAGACTGGAGGAATCCCAAGGCAGAATTAAGATTGCCGGAAGAAATATCAACAACCTCAGATATGCAGATGATACCACTCTGATGGCAGAAAGTGAGGAGGAATTAAAGAACCTCTTAATGAGGGTGAAAGAGGAGAGTGCAAAAAATGGTCTGAAGTTCAACATCAAAAAAACTAAAATCATGGCCACTGGCCCCATCACCTCCTGGCAAATAGAAGGGGAAGATATGGAGGCAGTGACAGATTTTACCTTCTTGGGCTCCATGATCACTGCAGATGGTGACAGCAGCCACGAAATTAAAAGACCCCTGCTTCTTGGGAGGAAAGCGATGACAAACCTAGATAGCATCTTAAAAAGCAGAGACATCACCTTGCCGACAAAAGTTGGCATAGTCAAGCTATGGTTTTTCCAGTAGCGATGTATGGAAGTGAGAGCTGGACCATAAAGAAGGCTGGCCGCCAAATAATTGATGCTTTTGAATTGTGGTGCTGGAGGAGACTCTTGAGAGTCCCCTGGACTGCAAGGAGAACAAACCTATCAATTCTGAAGGAAATCAACCCTGAGTGCTCACTGGAAGGACAGATCCTGAAGCTGAGGCTCCAATACTTTGGCCATCTCATGAGAAGAGAAGACTCCCTGGAAAAGTCCCTGATGTTGGGAAAGTGTGAAGGCAAGAGGAGAAGGGGACGACAGAGGATGAGATGGATGGACAGTGTCATCGAAGCTACCAACATGACTTTGACTCAACTCCGGGAGAAAGTGGAAGGCAGGAGGGCCTGGCGTGCTCTGGTCCATGGGGTCACGAAGAGTCGGACACGACTAAACGACTAAACAAAATGAAATATGTAGAACTTTGATAATTGATTTTGGTTTATAAGAAACAGGACTTTTACTATAAGAACTTCCAATGGGGAAATGGAAGGGATGCTTATGGTTTCATTAAGAGTTGTCAAAGTTTCACCTTCGCACAAGTAAACACTTTTCAAAAAGGTTTTTCCAAAGATGTCTGGAAAACTCCTAAATTTGGAATCATTCTCATGAGCCCCTGCATCTGCATTCTGCATCATCAAACAAAGCTAGTGTGAAGATGCTTCAGAGCCACCATCCCACTCCACAAAATGAGGGCAGAAACCCACACCCTGTGTGGGCATATACACTGACTATTTTGCCCTAAAGCCTCTTCCTTTCCCTCTGAACTAGATGTCTAGGCACTTTAGACATATTTGGTATGCTGGGTGGAATTTCTTGGGTCCGAAGGCCAAAAATATTGGAGGGCCAAAAGGTCCTCAGCCTTACTCAAAGAGATCTAGTGGGTCTATTGGACTGCACAGAGGAAGTGACAAACTATTCTCCAGAGGTGTTCAATACAAGCTAGAGAGGAATGGGTGTGGGGCAGGGAGGCTTGTACTGTGTGCTTCTCCTATTGAGGAAGGGCTTAATGAGTTTTCAAAGCTCTGCATTCAGATTGACTAGCAATAACTCTGCTGCTGCTCAAGCTATGATTATCCACTGTTGTTGTCAGGCATTCAGGCCCAAAAGAGTTCTTGGTAATGTTGTACAGATAGGCAAGCAACAGACAGAAGCCGGGCATGAAGTAGGCAGGGGAAACGCCAGTCATTTGGTGGCACACAGGGAGAGCTAGATGGCACCCTCCATTGATAAGCTTTCCAAGCTGAACTGTATATCTAGGAGCTCTATATTGGCTCATGGCAGTGGAGTGTCCTTCTGGTCTCTCCTGAGTCCTTGGACCAAATGGATTTTGGTGTGTTGCACAAATGACCCTTCCTAGAATTATCTACATGTTCTTCTTCTGACCAGCAGCCCCAGTGTTGAAGTCAGCTAGCACAGGGTTTCTTGTTCAGGTCCCAATTACTTTGCAGAGGCATGAAAGAATTCTACAAGAAGGAGAGGTGAGTTCACATTGAGCTGGGACCTGCCACCAGATGGGATTTCCTTCCTCATTTGGCCTATTTTCTTTACTCTACACTGATGTGAAGGGATACTGATTGGCCTATGCCACTTTTTGAAAGAACATTATTTATTTTTATTGTGATCCTGTGTGTGAAGTTGCCTGTGTGCATGTTCTATTAATATTGACCAGGTTTTCCTTCTGGGTATTATTTATTTTATTTATTTTAAATATTTAAATATCTTTATCCTTAAAAAGGAACCAAGGCAACTTACATTATTAGAAGACAATATTCAAAACTAAAAACAGTTAAGTATAAAAATATTTTAAAAGATCAAACAAATACCACACTAAAAGTGGTAAACAAAAGCAATACTAAAAACACATTCAAATTAGTAAGGTACAACAATCCATTAAAAAAACCCACTCAGGCAGCCAGTCATTAAGGAAAAACCTGCCTGAAGAGAAAGGTATTTGCCTGCTTGCAGAAGGACAGCAAAGATGGGACCAACCTGGCCTTCTGTGGGAGGGAGTTCCAAAGTCTGGGAGCAGCAACAGAGAAGGCCTTTTCCTGTGTCTCCACCGAATGCACCTGTGAAGGTGGCGGCACTGAGAGAAAGGCCTCTCCTGATCATCCTAACACCTGAGCAGACTTATAAAGGGAGACAAGGTTCTTTAAACTGTGCCTGGAAATGGATATATGAAGAAATATAGACACTTGCCATTTCATTTGTGCAAATAACTCCTTTTGCTTCTGCCCAAGGTACAGAGTCTAACAACAATTCTAATAAATTATCTAAAGCCAGGGTCCCCAACTCCCAGTCCGTGGCCTAGTACCGGTCTGTGGCCTTGGCAGGACCGGGCCATGGAGACAGATCTCCTGCACCCCCACACACACTCCCCCCATGCACGCCCACATGAACGCACGGCCCACCCACCCACATGCAAGGGTGCCCCGCCCACCCATGCATGCGCATGAGTGCACTCCACCCGCCCACGAGTGCGCACCACCCACCCATGAGCGTAGGGGGTGCCCTGCCCACCCGCACACGGACCCTGCCCCCCAACCAGTCCGCAGTTTGGAAAAGGTTGGGGACCACTGATCTAAAGGATAGCCATGGTGTAGATGCACTTTTGATGAAAGCACAATTGCAGTTGCTATCCGGTACTTTAAATTGTATGTAAAGGGGATGGGACTTTTGTGGTACAAAGGGACATAAGACATCTTTATAACTTTGAGTTTTGCAAGTACAGATTCAGTCTGCAGAACGTAGATTTAGGCAAGATGATGACTGTTTTAGACCTTCAATTTGTTTAGTCTGAGGCACCAGTGAGTAATTAACATATCAACATGATTTTCCAAGAAGATGATATCAGAAATTATGGGTCAAAAGAAGTCATTGTTCTCTCTGTTTCCTTGGAGAGATTGTGATTATACAACACCCACATGGGTTTCGTGAAAGTGAAATCCTTGAAATGTAGAACAGTTGGGAGGCATATTGAGAAGAGTGAAGGCCTACAAGAGTTGGAAGAATAAGGCACATGAAAAGAAAGCACTTATTTTCTTACTGACATTGTTGACATTCTCTGTTGTAACTGGATCTTTCTTGCCACCACTTATAGTAGCATATGGCATAGGAGCATTTGCTGCAGATGGCTTGTCAAGAGCATAGAAATACTGTACAGAGGTGTTTGAGGTTTTTATCTTTCCTAGTCAGTGGATAGACTTGTTTGAGAATCACTCCATGTACAGTCTTCATTACAAACTCAGAGCTTTCTTCACTTTGTGGAAGCTGCCCTGTACCTCCTCAAAACTCAAGAAAACATTTTCCTCCATTGAATAGACTTACAAACCTACATTCTGTGACACAATGAAATATAATTTTACCTTGTCTTTATAACTTCTATTTGATTGCTGTTGCTGCGAATCAGGTTACTTGTTTTATACTGAAGGTATTATAGTGCAATCTATAGACGAGATGTCTCTTCTGAATATTTTATAGATGTACATATTTTTTATACATAATGCATATTCACACAAATTCACACACTTAGAAGAGTAGCTGACAAACAGAAGCATTTAAGGAAAATGTTTCAGCTGTTGCCTTCTTCAATTGCTTTGGGAAAAGTTTATTTTTACCAGAACAACTGAAGAAAGCAGAAGCTGAAATATTTTGCTTGAATACTTCTGTTTGTTAATCACTCTTGTAAGCATATATTTTTAATGACCAGCTCTATCCATCAACTTGATTCAGAAAAAAGTTGATTGAAGTGACTACATTCAGAAAAACATCCTGTAAGTATTTGAAATGAAATCACATTTGTATTGTTAATATTTATCTTATTATGAACCATCCTGGAAACCAAAAGGTTCAATAGCACTAGAGAGTAATGCATCAGATATGTAAGTAAAACAATATGCATGTCTTTTAATCCTTAAGTGGATGTTTAGTGTTTATTTTAGCTCTTCATTTAAATATTTATAGCTTACTTTTTTGTCCCACAAAGATCTCCTAAGGCAGTTCACAATAAACAACAGATTGAAGCAGAACATTAAAACATCAATAATATAAGACTATAATTTTGACATTTAGCAATAACTAGCAGCAAAATGGAAGTAGGGAAAGATAACTAATAACCATGAGTGCCAAAATTATAACAATTAGCTTAACAAGACAGTGCATCTCCATCTCTATTCTACTCTAATATGTTTTATACAGAATCACAAATTTATTCATGTCAATTTTCTCCAACCCACTGCCAAGGTATGTAAGCAACCTATACCTAAAATGTCTCCAGAGGGGCTGAAAGTTTCTTTTTTGGACTTCAACTTCTACAGAACACTAGCCACCACATAATTTTCCCCATCTTTCAACAAGATTGGAGGTTCCAACACTTTACTACATCCTCAGTTCTCATACACAGTCTGCCGGCCTATGAACTCCAAGAGATCAGAAAATCCAACAGACTGTTTCATGGCAGACATTCCTCTCCACTTTGGAGAGTTTCATTGTTTGCATAGAACTCAGATATTTCTTAGCACTTTGAAATGAAAATTTATCTGGGTATCCCTATATAAATGTTTCATTCCTCTTCTGTGCAGAAGTATAAGTTATATATCACTCATTGTGAAATCATTTTCCTTTCAGACATTTTGCCTTTTTATTCTACTATTTCTGAAATAGTAGAATACTGAATCTGACAAGTTAATACTATATTATATACTTTTCTTTAATCTATGTTTCATATACTAGAAACTATCACTCAAAAATGTAAAAACCTGTAATCATGAAAAATAAACAGAAGAAGATAATGGAAATCTAAAAAGTAAAGAATGTGATTCATAGCCTTCACCAGTTATAGCACTGGCAAACATAAAAAATTCTAAAAAGAAGTTATCTAACCCAAAAGAATTAAACCAGCCAGCATAATTTTTTTTTCATTTTTCTCCATGTTGCTTTTTCCTACTTCTAACTTTTAAGGAGAAAGGTGAGGTATAAATATTTTAAATAAATAAATAAATAAACTCTCTCTTAAATGAGCTGTATTCATTGTCTTCAATCCACAAATGAAGATTTATAAACTTGCTCTCCTAGTTGCCATCTTCCAATAGCCGAATACTGTTAACCAAAGGGTGTTCATATGGCAGTAAGTGTAAACCAATCACTATAGTACTTGTTGATCAAAATATTTTATATTGCATGAAAAGCATATTATTTTGACCTTGGCTTTTGTCTTGCTGTGCTAGCATATATTTTAAAAATATTATTAGAGTTTGAACCTAAACAACTTGTTTATCTTTACATGCTTAAGATACAGGAAAACTTAAGAAAATATAAAAAATATATAGTCAAACAAACTTATGCATAAATGTAAGAAAGGACAAGAAAAATACAATAAAATATTGCTGCCATCTAGAATAACTGGATTCTTCTTCTTCCCCCCACTCCCACCCCCAAAATCAGCTTTGACACTGACAGCTGGCCACCCAATCTCTGTTGGCAAACCTGCAACAAAGAAACACCCACGACCTTCTGAGTAAATCTGTTCCACTGTCAAATAGTTCTTACCATTAGGAATGTCTCCCTAATACGTATTAAGTCAAAAGCTTCTGCCCTGTAATTTTAATTGCAAATGGTTCAACTGCACACTACCTGTTGTGTATGTCAGCTGTCCAAAGAACATATACTATAAATTTTGACGATAGACCATCTATTGTTCACCTTGAATATCCCAACATATCTTCTTTTACACAAATGCTGTGAGATCATTCACTCAGCACAATAGACTGGATCCAGAACTGATCATACTTAGACTGTATTAACTGAAGTTAGTACAGTGACACCATCCAAAGTATTACAAAGTCTAGACTAGCGTTTCTCAGCCTAGCCAGTGTTTCCATGTTGCCATGATAGCAACATCTTTCCAATCATGCCACCTTTTTGGGTGTTGGAATTGGGTGCTGGCATACACTGCATACTCATCTCATTCAGGCCTCTTTGAGCCTGGCTAACACTTCGGTCCAAAGGGCTGGCATCAGTCCTTCAAAGGTGGATGCAGAGAAGCAAATAGAAACGAGAGAGAGTGACTCTTTCACAGAGGGTAGGAGTGATGAGCAAAAAGAAAAGCCACCCCAAAAGGCATAGAAATAACTAAAATGTCTAGGTGCCCTGCAGTTCCGGTTCATATTAAACTTATCTGTCTGTGGGCCAAGGGGATTAAAATAAAACAGCATTGTATATACTATATTTAATATAATAAATATAAAAATAATTGCAACTAAAAATAATTGCAGCAACCCCAGCAAACACTTTACAACTCTCTTTGGGAGTCACAATCCCCAGGTTGGGAATCCATGGTCTAGACCAGTGGTTCTTAACCTTTGTTACTCAGGTGTTTTTGAACTGCAACTCCCAGAAACCCCAGCCAGCACAGCTGGTGGTGAAGGCTTCTGGGAGTTGCAGTCCAAAAACACCTGATTAACAAAGGTTAAGAACCACTGGTCTAGACCAATCCCAAATAACCTAAGTAATCCTATTAAAATCCATGGGAATGTTCCAGAGGTGAAGCATTGTTTGTGGTGTGTAGAACACTTCCAAATCTTTGGTTAGCAGAAACCAAGGATCCTCTTCTGAGTCCAGCAACCAGGAGCAGGACACTGGAGGGGCCAATGCCATCTTGTAAGGTGCTAACTGATGGCAGCAGTACTTAGGAAACTCTATGACTCTCAGCAAGCTTGTTTTTGCTAGAATGCTGCCTGGCCTATGAGCCAACAGGAGACAGGGCTTAAACACTGTAGACCAGAGAGAGTTGGTTTCTACTCTGATCCACCTGTGGAGTACAGAAGCATCCTCCTGAGACTCTCAAATGCCAGCGTTCAACCAGATTTCACCTACCCATCCTTCCCTCTGAATTTATGGACTTCAGGGTATGGTGGGAGAGAACTTACGTTCACGTTAATACATTTGCTATCCTGTCACACTTTTACCTGGTTTGACATGCATTTGGTGACATGGGACCAGATTCAGTTTGTAGAGGATGGGGCCTACGTGCTTATATCCTGGTTGGTTCTTGAAATCCCCTTAAGGGAATTTGGAGTGAGGGCATTCAGGAGTTGTCCAACTATAGAACAGACACAAGGGCTTTCAGGGCAGGTGGCAGCAGATCCAAATAGTGAACAAATGCCTAAATGACACCCATCTTCCTATCACTCCAGGAGTTCCTTAGCAGCTAGACGATATGATGCCTAGATCGGTCTCCTAAGCTGTGCCAAGACCACTAAGCTGTAACCAATAAAACAATGGTCTTATTCCACAGCCTCAATCGTTGTGCCATCTGAATTTGCACTGGAGACAAGTTGGCTTCCTGGACCTATACATATACACCCTAAAACACCTTTTATTGCTATCCCTACTAAAGTAACATTTTGAACATAACAGCAAAAAGTGAATTCTGGTTTTAAGACCTTAATAGGCCTGCCAATAGTACATTAGCACAGTCATTCCATTTCATGAGATGTATCAAGTTTCAGCTAATCAAACAGAACATGAAAGATCAATAGTAATCTAGTAAGCACAGTACAGAGTGTGGAGTACTATTTATTTCAATCACTGGTAAAAATTCTTTTCAATCAGAACAGGTCTGAGGTCAGCTGCAAACAATCAGTATGAGCCACTTTTAAGCAGAGGAAGGCAATCTGCTTGAATCCACAAGCATAAGAGGAATGGAACCCTGAAACGTCCTACCAACAGGATAGATTTTATTCCAGATCTGCTGATCAAATGTTGGGTTTTTCAATTTCATAAGCAACCTGAAGCATAACAATATGCTTTCCAGGGAGAGCTAGGGAAAGTTACTTTGGGCACTACAACTCCCAGAAAACCCCAGCCAATATCTATGCAGGCCAAGCAGTTCTGGGAACTATAGTTCAAAAGAGTAACTTTTCAAAGCTTTGCTCCAGGTCTTCCCATAAAAAGGGAAAGCTTACATGCTCTGTGGGCAGACTGTTCTGCGATTGCTCCAGCAATCTGCAGCTTAAACTGATGTAAGCAGTAGATCACCCTGTGATGATGACGATGACGACGGCGGCGGCGGCGACGACGATAATAATAATAATAATAATAATAATAATAATAATAATAATAATAATAATAATAATAATAATAATAATAAAGACAGAAACCCAACAATCTTGCGCAGTTGGTGTAGAAAGACAATCCCACATGCAGTGAGCCTTTTATGTGTAGAGAAAAACCAAAAGGGAATGGCCAGAATTCCTGGGTAAAAGTGGGCAGCTTTTCTTTTTTTGTGAGATCTGGAAACAAGGCTTTGAAAAGTTACTCCCAGAACTGCCTGGCCAACAGAGTCCCTGGCTAGGATATTCTGGGAGTTGCACTGCAAAAAGTAACACAGTTTTGGTCTGTGGTTACTAATAAGATTCTGGCCACTGTCTCACAGTTGCTGGGGGAGGGCAATGGATTAAACTACTCATATGCAGTCCTGTTGCCTATCGATTGAGAATTAACCCAATTGAATTCCATGGGACTTACTGGTAAGTATATTTGTATACAATTGAAGCCTAATAATGCAGTCCTATGCATGGTTATGTATGGTTGCTACAGTGGCAAATGCCCGGCTTAGATCCTGCCTGGGTTGCTGCAGGGGGCTACCTTTGAAGACCACCAGGAAATTTCAGGTATTTCAAACTGGGACTGATGATATTTCCAGACGCAATCCAACATGTGGTTTATGAACTATGTGGTTTGACTTCACAATCTCTGAAAGACCACATCCCCCTATATAAACCTCCCATTTTTTAAGAGAAAGGTCCTTCTCTTTATCCCACCACTGTCACAGACATGTCTGGTTAAGGACTCAAGAGGGGATCTGCTTAGTGCCTTCTCCCAGGCTTGGAACTCCTTTCTATATTAGAAGCTAAATAATGCAACTGAACATGCTGCAGAGAAAAGACTTCTTAATAGGTCAAGATGCACTTTTCTTTTCTTTAGTTTTCAGCTGTGTGTTGTTCCGAATGTTTTTAAATCTATAGAGAGGGACTTGAGATGTTGAATCACCTGATTTTTAGTTTTATGAATAATAAATGAGATCAATGAAACATAAACAGTGAACATTGCTTTTGCTTTTTTTTAAAAAAAAGTTTTCATGTACAATTAAAAACAAGATATGCAAAAGGAGTGCAGCAAACAGCCAAGTAATTTCCATTTGTGAGGAAGTATAAAAGAAAATATTAATACTGACATTTATTGCCTTGGTTGTATTATGTAATGACTTTCTTGTGCTGACTTTTCTGTTTTGAAATTAAAATATTGGTTTTGGAATCACAATTAAAACCAGCAAGCTGTCATACATAATATATAAACATGGGCACAAGTGCATACTTAAAGTTTTAAAGAAAAAGTATTTCATCATAATGCATGATCTCTTCTATGTGTCCTGTCTTGTGAGGGAGACACCTCAACACCAGAAGGCATTTCAAGCCCTTTGCCCCATCTGTCAAACTAACTAGGTACAGATTGTAAATCAGGCTTATTGTGAGTCACCCTGCTATAACCCTGAACTGGACAGCTGTCTCAGTATTCCATGGGCGGATCCAATATCTCTGTTTCTCATTAAGGATGTACATCAGGAGAGACATCATTGACAAAAAGCCATGTCATTCTGGCAGCCTAGTGAGAAGTACAGCAGATTTTTTCTCTACCTGTCACATACAGGACCCCTCGTGTTTACTTGTTACTACCATTGTTACCACCCAGTGTATCAGCACCCCTTGTTGCCACTAATTAACCCACCAGCCTGCCAGTCATGGGTTGGCCAGCATAACTCCTCCCAGGATCTCTAGAATGCCCAAGCCTTACTCTGAGGAAAGTGTCCTTTCTCAGACTGAGGGACTGTGGTGGTCCAAAGAGTGCCTGCAGCAGCCAGTCTAAAGTTGCCAGACAGACTGATGCAGAATCCCATTCCCTGAGATTTCAGGGCCAAAACCTCAAAGCCTGGGGTAGGTCTTGTAATGTAATGGGAAATGAGCACAATTGCAAAGTGGTGCATGTGTGAGTCAGTCAGACAACATGGAGAAAGACTGGTGATTTTAAAGGCCAATCAAGTAGTATTACTAAGGATCTGCCACCCCCTGCCTCCAGGGTCTATTGGGAGAGATTTAGAAGTTTCAGTCCATAACATTCAAATTGCTAAATGTATATTATAGTGGGATCCATTATTCAAAATGCTTGCAGCAAAACGAAGACAAGGAATAGCAAAGTTGTTTATGTGCTTATTCCAGCAGTAGCAACCACAGAGCCTTCAAGCTAATGAAAACGAAGGGGGCACTTATAAACATTGCCTAAATGGTTAGTCCTCCAAATGACTAGGGTTGTATGGTTGGCAGCATCCCATTGTATGAGATGTCAGGACCCAAGCCTGATACCTGGAGGATGGATGCTAAATTCTACATTTGGTCTCCCTAATTGCAATACTTTGCCACAATAGCCATCAATACCGCTTAAAAATTAACTTACATTAATGTACATTTTATTTAGCACTAATGTGGCAAAGTGGTAGCAATACAGCCACCCTCCAGTGTGTCCTAATCCACAGTGACTTGCTTTGAGTAAGGAGGCTTCCTCAAAGTCCATGCCTGAGGCATGAGATTGCCTCAGAAAATCTCAGATCACTGACATTGCTATAGTGGGGATGGCTACCCATCCACAACCCTGTCAGCCACTTCTCTCCCCCCCTTTCCCTCTCTCTTTCTCTCTCTCTCTCTCTCTCTCTCTCTCTCTCTCACACACACACACACACACACACACACACACACACACACACACACACCCCTAGCAGATCATGCAATCATCTTCCTTTCTTCCTCCTCCTGTGCAGGCACAGCCTATTCACAGACACCATCCATTCACCAGTGCCAAGAAAAATCAGTAGCATAATCCTATTCACAAACTTTAGTCAAGCACCCTGTTCACATATACACCTTACAGTAAACCAGGGCTGTGAATGTGTTACCTCTTTGCTTCTCTGTACTGTTCCACAGAAGCAGCTCATGACACAAATGTAGTTACGAAGTTTGTAAACATTAACTAATCATGTATTTCAGGCAATGACGGTATGGAAGGAGCAGTGAATTATTTATTTAATAAATAATCAGTGGCAAGGAGACCTCAAAGCCTGCACCCTACTTTCACTTAAGGCAGCCCCCCTCCCAAACTGGTGGTCCTTCAGATATTTTAGACTGCAACTCCCATTATGGCTGAGAGGAACCGAGGGGCACCCACCTAGGGAAGGCATGAATTTAGCAGAAACTAAATTGGGCTTTTCGCTTGGCTTCTTGTTTGGTGTGAGGGTGGGATGGGAAGGAGAATTTTCATGTGGTCTAAGCTTCAGTTTACGTAGAATCTGACAGAAAAATTACCCTAAAGTAGTATGCCTATTGTGAATTACTGGATAGAAGACAGAGGTGGTGGAGGAGAGGGGTGGAAGAATATATGTATAAGAACGGCTTCATTACCGTTTATCTAAAAATATTCACCAAAAAGAAAAATTAGGATTGGGCTAAAGGACATTCATAACATATGGATGATCAAATTCTGTGTGTGGAAAAGATTCCACTACATGGGTGGGCAGAGAGAGAGAAGGCATAGCAAATTCAGATAACCTACACATTTCTTGACAACCGAGATTTGAATTGGCAGAAATAATGTCATTTCTATTGCATTAAAAATTAGGCAATTAAATGCAGGGAACATTTTTATAATAACACTGCTTAACATTTATACTGTGCTTTTTAATCTTCAAAGTGCCCCATTAACATTAACTAATTAATGAAGCCTTTTAGAAAAGCTTTGATACATTTTCCCCCATAAAGCTCTTAAAGGAATTCAGTAAGCATCCGATAAAATCTGAAACACACTCCCTGACTGAAGATTGGTTTGAGGATGAAAAACAAAAACAATGAATGAGTGTGAGTTGTGTGCACTGGAACAGATCCATCAGCAAAGTAGATGCCATATCTTTGAGTTAGTGACTGGCTTTTTTTGGTATGGTGAGACAAGACTTCCAGGATTCCCTATAAGAGATCTCACCTGCTGTGTGAGACCAAGACATCAAGGATTTTTTTTAATTGTCTCTATAATGCACACAAAATGTACTTGTCACAAAACTCCAGTCTGTGTGCAAAACTAGTAGCTTTTTTTCCTTTTGTGAAGTTAAATCATCTGGAGAGGTGGTGATGCCATGTGCTTCTGACAGTGCCATGTGTTCCTCCTGAACTGTGCGATGCAGTCATTCAGAGCACGGCATTTAATGTGGTGATACCTATAATGAGGGATGCCTTGGTCTTTGAAATCCAATTTGTTCCAACAATATTAAGTTCTGAATGTTCAAATTAAACCTACATATGTAAGCATTCCCTATGCAATCCAACCTACCATCTGTTTCACAGACCACAAAGTTACATGTGCTAATTCATGAATTATATCTTTATGTATAGTGATGTTATATATTTAATTATTGCTGTACATCGCTTTTCAAGTGCAAGTGATTCATAAATCCGCATTAAAATAAATACATAAGTTAGATGTACACAAAAAAATAACAGGACAGTCTTATTGATCACAAAGACAAATCAATCAGTTGAATGTTGCCATTTTTATTAGTCCCTGCAGCAATATAGTTGCAGGCCCAAGTGAGATAACCTGGAACACTCCTCCCTGCCGATGAAACACTCACCACTGTGTACAGTTTATATTTCACTGGAGCAGATAAACGATGGAAGTAAAAAGCCCACAGCTTGGATATTTGCAGTAGAACTTCTTGGCAAAGCATAAGGAGCAGATTCCTGCACTGGGTGACTTGGTTGCCATCAGATGGATTGTGGTGCAGTGGCTAAACTGCAATACTGCAGTGAAGACTCTGCTCATGACTGGAGTTTGATCCTGGGTTCAGGTAGCTGGATCAAGGTTCACTCACCCTTCCATTCTTCTGAAGTTGGTAAACTGAGTACCCAGCTCACTGGGGAGGGCAGTGTGTGGCCTGCATAATTAATTATTGTAAACCACCCAGAGGTTTAAGCACTGGGGGGGGCATATAAGCAGCACACTTTGTTTTGCCTTGCTTTTGCCTGGGATAAGGATTTTGTATGGAATTTTGGTGGACCTGGTTTCAAATCTCTACTCAGCCATGAAGACTCATATACCTTGAAAACCTTGTAAACCTAATCAAAAGTCAAAAGTGACTTGATAATGCATGACATAATACAGGAGAAATTGAGGGAAAGGAGGTTGAATTCACTATCTTGTCTAAAGAAATGGACCATGTTACTGATCATCTTCTAACTTCAAGACACAAGAGCCTTGCTGGATCAACCCAAAGGCCTACCTAGTCCAGCATTCTGTTTGTGCAGAAGCCAACCAGACACCTACCGAAACCCACAAGAAAGATGAGCACCTTCCTGCTCAGTCTCCCCAGCAACTAACATACACAGTCATGTTCATGCTCACTCTGGACTTGGACTGGATTTGTGACATACATGATTCTTTTGGTGGGTGAGGATTATTTGTGTTTGGAATTGTATGCATAGCAGTCTACTGCACATAATGCTCCATTATTTGCTTATTTCGTTTGATCACTGAGAGTTACATAAATAAAAATAATAAAATTGTCCCTTTAGTGCGATGATGAAGTAACTGCATTAACTCAAGCAAATGTGATAAAAGAAATGTGTTGACATACTACTATTCAAATTAGGAAAATAAAAAGTTTGAAACATTTTCACTTTTGTAGTTGTCTTCATGTGCCTAAAAGACCCTGCCTTCTTTGAAAACAGTTCATTTTTTGGTTAGTTTTACTGCCATTCATTAACTGGTTTTACTTTTGAAAAATAATTTGTTCTACAACACAGTGGTATTATAGTGCAGGGCTATTAAAATCTAATATGGATTGATCTGATAATATTTCTATTAGTACCACAGAGCTCAACATAATGATTACTGTTCTTATATAATTTCAAATAGTAATTATATCTGAAGATATAGTAAAAGCTTGAACCTTTTAAATCAAAAAGAAAGTCAGGAAAATTTCTAAAGAGATCAGGGGGCGGGGCGGAGGGGCTTTAGTTTAAAACAAGACACTATAGTAAAGCAAAGCAAAGAAATTCAGAACACAGATCTCTCCCTCTCCCTCAAAACGCATTGGGGACTCATTTTGTGCCCTGACTTCCACCTCAACAAGAGCAAAACATACGTTCTTCTTTTTGTGTCCTTAAGGGTGGTGGTGGAAAACTCTGGTTATGCAGAACTGAACTCATGACATCTACAAACACTATGAACTTCCTTCCCCCAAATTTATATCAAATGGGTGGCATTAGCAAAGTTTATGCAACTGCAGATAGGACTGTATTGTTTACCTGAGATACCAAGGCATTCTGCTTCCTAAATACATAGGAGAAACAATAATATTCTGACTTAGGGTGACTCTAAGGTTTTCTAAGTGGAGAATACTCAGTAATGGTTTACCATTCTCTTCTTCTGGGGCACTCTGGGACTGTGCTGCTTGCCTAAGGCTACTCAGGCTAGCTCTTCTTCTATGTGATAGAGTGGGGAATACATAGTGCATCCTATTCAGGCATAAGATCTGGTGTGTCAGAAACTGGCATAAATTCAATGGGTCTGATGAGCAAAGTGGTTTATACATCACAGTCCAGGACAGCAAGTCATAAATCATAGTATAATCACAGTGATGTTTGTGAGGTCACTTTAGGTTAACTCAATCCTCAGCAACCTTAGTTAGAGAGTAGTTACTTCCATTTCAGTGGGGCTGATTACTA
Source organism: Intellagama lesueurii (assembly GCA_037013535.1). Classification (NCBI taxonomy): domain Eukaryota; kingdom Metazoa; phylum Chordata; class Lepidosauria; order Squamata; family Agamidae; genus Intellagama; species Intellagama lesueurii. Next base: position 253,267,672 of record JBAJHW010000001.1, on the reverse strand, counting down.
TGAAGGTGTTGTGAGGTGCCCAAGCCGTGAGGAGTTTTTTTTTGGGGGGGGGGCAGCTTTCATTCTCAGCATTGCAACCCAAGTGGTCTGTGAAGTGAAGAACAAGTTGAGCTCAAACACATGCTTAATCAAAACCCAAACGGCAATCTGATATCTACAGAACTGGGAGCACTGGACTCAGTGGAAATCACTTCTCAGCAAATATTCCCAAGCTCAAACTACAATTCTGCAATGCATTCAAGTGCTGCAAGAAAATTCTTTGTAGAAGTCTTCAGAATGTAGCATCATCATGTTTATTGCTACCATATCAGCTGAAACAGCAAATGTGCATGTTCTTTAAAAATACACAGAACTGCTAGAGACATTTTAGGCTTAAAACAGATGGCCAGCTTTTGCAGACATGTTTTTAGCAGATGGTTGGCATGAAGCTGTCTTTAAAACTACTATTTTGCTTGGTTTTAAAGGATTGGACCAAACATATATTTCCTGCTCCCCGTTCCAATTGTCTCTTTAAAAATGCAACAAGGTTGCTGAAATACTGCAGTGTAACAGTGTAATCTCATGTGAACATTAGTCCCCACTTGGGTAATCAAAGCAATTATGTGGCAACTGAAAGAGGGAAAGATTTGCTGTTATTAAAAAGGGCACCATCTTGTGGATATGGACAGAGGCTGCAGAAAGTAGATTCAAGTGCAGCCCCCATGCTTTGAGTGTGGCTAAGCCTGGCTACACAACAGGAGGAGGAGGAGGAGGAGATACTACAGTTTGGGGAAAGTTAATTCACATTTTTCCCACTGATCACATGATGCAACAAAAATGCAAATCAGTTCAAAGTCCCACAACCCCAATCTGTAGTTTTTCCTCCCCATCAGAGACCCTTCTACTTTCCAAAAGTTGAATCTTTTCACTTTGGTGCTAAGTTTGTGATTATGTTGAACCGATACAGAAAGGAAAGACCAACTGAATGCATACATGCACAGATACACAAAATGGTGCTTCCCCCACACCTCTTCTCTCACAATGAAGAACAAAGAGAACACAAACACAACAATACTCGCATCTCTCCCAAGACTGCTCTTCAAGTTCCTTTTTTAAAAACAGGCAAAGCTACTGTGTGTTTTTTTACAGTTTAATGAGCTCTACCAGTAAGATAAGCCAAAGAAATGAGTGATTGAGGAAGGAAAGCCTTCTTAAGGCAGTTCCTTGGCATTGCACCACCTACATGTGCTTCAAATAAAACTACAATTAGGAAACTTTTTTTTCTCCTCTCCCTGTGTGGCAACTTATATCAAAGAGAATTGAATGCCATAATGCAAGTTCACAGCAAGAGAATATGAGTTAATTCATATTTCCCTCACTGTGTAGTCACACCCTGAGAGAACCTTTTTTCTACTTCTTTTTTGGTTGTTTGCATGTTTAACATAACAATATAAACTTAAATTACACTAAAAAGAAAAAAAGGGTTTAAAATGAGCAAAACAGAACCAAGAGAACAAAACGAAACAAACAAACAGACAAAAGGTCAATACAATACAAAATAGTATGGTATTATATACATTCACAATAAACTATCTTATGCATTTACAAAGAGTCAATGAAGGGCTTCCATATATCTACATAGATACCCTCACGGACTTGCTTTCTGTATGATATTAGTTCAAAAGAGGCTAATTGTCACAGGTCTTCCGACCATTGTGTGAAGGCTTTCCATCTTTCCAGGCTTTTAATACAAGTCTTTTTGCCACCACGAGTGCTCTCAGAATCCAATTTCATTGACCCTTTGTTAGACCCCATACAGCAGGAATATAATTTAAAAGAATGTGAATATCATGAAATATCAGGGATTTCCCCAAAACTACATTAATACAAGAACTTCTACCCAAAATAGGTGTATTACCGGACATATGTATTAAGGATGCGTTTCTACTATTGCATCTCCAACATCTATCAGAATTTATCAATTTCTTCCTAAATAGCCGTTGTGGGGTCCAATATATTCTAAATATAATTTTTATGGATTAATCTCAATTTCAAATCCAGGGAAACATATTTTATAGAATCTAGTAAAGTTTTTCCATTGCTTAGCTTGTATTTTACTTTCCAATTCCCTGTTCCATATTTCTTTAAGTTCTTGAATATCTATTTTATAAGTCTATTAAGTATGTATACGCTGTAGTTATTGGTTTAGGTTTCTCATTAGATCCAATAATTGCCTCTAACAGTCTGGGAGATTCTGAGGTATTCATTTCAGATGGGCCAAAAACAGACACCAAATGGTGTTGGAGCTGAAGATATTGCCATCGTGTAGTTGCAGATAGGTTATATTTAGAATGTAGAATGGAAAAAGATAGAAATTCATCATCTATACCTATTAACTGGTCTAAGGTGTATATACCACATTCTGCCCACAAAAAGGGCTTTTTCTCAATTCTTAGTATTGGATTTCCCCATAGAGTAGTTTTTTTATGGGCATATGGGTCGAATTGTAATTGGTGAACTAATATTCTCCATATTTGCCTAGTAGCTAAAATGGAAGGAAGTACCATATTTTTCCGTGTATAAAATGACACTTTTTACTTAAATAATTAGACAAAAAATTGAGGGTCGTTTTATACATGGAAGGCAGCCGCTTTCCCTGCCTTTTGTGAAGCCACAGGGTAAAGCAGCCGTGAAAGGGCGGCAGGACCAAAGGGGTGCGATCGTGCAAATTTTCAAATTTTCTAATTTGGGGGTTAGAAAAAGGGGGGGTCGTCTTATACATTGGGTCGTCTTATAAACAGAAAAATACGGTGTATTTCCTTTTTTCAAAATGTATTTAGAACCCAAAACAAACCATCCATATAGGGGTGTTAAATAAGCCATTTCTAGAATCATCCAAGATGGGTATTCATAGCAATAGAGGTTTGACAGCAGTTTACCTGAGCTAAAAGATATGCTTTATGATACGCACTGATATCTGGGAGATTAAAGCCACCTTCTGATGTTGGCAACTGCATTTTTTTAACCAAGATATGAGGTAAAGAATTATTCCAAATAAACTTTTGAAATATTCTATTAATTTTAAAAAAGTAAACTTGAGGAATATACAGTGGAATAGTACATATCACATATATTATGCGTGGCAATATATTCATCTTTAATTTGTTAACCTTACCCCAGATACTAAATACCCTGAGAGAACTTAATGTGGCTTACACCCCTGTTGGTTACTGCTAGCTCTCATCAATGTCCGAAGCCAACACCATACAGATCTATGTAGTTTTGGTCCACCCTAGTCATGGCTTAGCAGAAGAGCACATGGTTTGCATGTAGAAAACCACAGGTCCACTTGCCAGACAGCACTGGGAACGATGCTTGTTTGAGACCATAAAGACCTTCTCGCAAACAGTGCAGACAATACAAAGCTAGATGTACCAGGAGCCTGATTCTGGATAAGGCAGCTTCCAATGTTCCAGTTAAGGAAGACCCTCTGGCAACGGCAGAAACTCTTCTCCTCTTTGGCTGCTGTGCAGCTGCATTAAGTGATTAATAAGCAAGCCTATTAACAAACATTCCACGTATATTACGAAACAATGTTCTTTGGTAGTAGATGTGGCCAAAAGGGCCAAAAGGTGTGGCAGCTTTCCCAGATGGAAGATACTTCTGTGCAAAAAAATAATACACAGAGTACACAGCACCAAAAATCTACTCTTCTTCACATATATGTGCTATGGATCTTTGGACTTTTTCAGAGCCAAAAGCACTAAAAAGGACAAACAGAAAATGGACATGAGATTATTGCATGCAGAGCCTGAAAAAAATCATTGGACTACAACTCCCCTAATAATGCTGGTTGGTGATTTTGGAAGCTATAGATCAAAGTTGTGCTTTTTACTGGCAAAGTGTGGAAATTGCTATCATAAAACTTCCAGCTATACAGTGGGGAAAAATCTAGACAGGCACCTATAGAGCAAATTATTATATAGTTGCCAGTTTTCCTCAAATATACCACTCCTTAGTGTATAGTTAGTTTTCCTTAGATTTACTTCAACTGGCATTAATAGATTCAGACTCCGATACTGAGAAAGAAATTTAAAAATGTGTATCTTTTACTCACAAATCTTCATATATGTCAGAATAGCAAACAAAACATGTTTACTTGTTACATAGTATAAGCTCTTAACTGCTCAACTTCATTATTTTGACTGACTGATTACATAAACACTTCTCTCAGACTCTAATTGCTGATTTCATAACTAACTGAACCTAACTGACATAGAACCTTGACTGAGTTTTTTAAAAAGATGGGGAAAGGAACCTGAGGTAGAGAGGGAACAATTGGCTGCTGCTAAGTGATTGACATTCATCCCAAAGTCCCTCCCATCCAAACTTCCCAAAGACATAATATGCAGGTTGCTATAATTCCAACATTTTAAAAGCTTCCCTTTGAACCACAGAGCTGGAAGGGACCTTATGAATAATCAAGTCCAGCCCCTGTCAGGGAGGCACAGTGAGGAATTGAACTCCCAACCTCTGGCTCCACAGCCAGATAACTAAAACACTGAGTTACACAACACTTAACTAAGGTAAATTTCCCTTACCTTGTAGATTGTTTTTATACATAGAGCCATGAAACTGCTTTACAGAGTCATCCCACTGGACTGTCTAGTCCAGTACTTCTAACTCTGGCAGCAATTCTCTGGGGTTTTAAGCCAGATGCTTTCACGTCCCTACATGGAGGTGTCAGACATTGAACCTGCAACCTTCTCCATGTGAAACAGGTGATCTGCCAACGAGCAGTAAAACCTTCTCCCATATACAGGTAGAAACAGTATAAACATTTTGCAACTTGCCATAAGATTACCTGTTTCATATCTTGTATTTAATTATTCTTTCATCCAGCCAATGTTTGGAAAGCTCAATTGTGTTTCCTCACTTGGCTGTTCCGGGCAAGTGTTCTGAGATACAGCTACCGCAGGCTGCTGTGAAGTGGAAGATCTGTCCCTGTTAAAGGGTTGAGTAACTCTGACAGGCAAGCTAACAAAAGGAAGGTAAATAAAATTATATAGCAGATGAACCATTGATGGGTGTGATTAAAGCCAAGCTCCTGTCAGTCTGACTCACTAGACCAGATAACAATGCGTCTCCTGAAATAATTTGGGTGTAGGGATGCATGTGGGCCTTTTAGACAATGCTGCTCTTCTGGAATGCCAAAGTATTGCCCGTGGTTAGCTCTTCATTGTTTACTAGTGACTGATTGGTTGGGACTGAATTCGTTCTTGTTCCACCACAGCTCCACTGGGCAGGCCATCTGCCGGAATACTATTCACTGTAAATTCTAATGTTGAGAGCAGACCCCTGGGTAAATAGTGGCAGGCTGTTGGAAAACCCTGAAGATAAAGGAAGATTAAAAGCCAGCCCAAGATCTTACAGTCTGCCTTCAAGCCTCTTGTGCAGCACACAGGCATAGCAGAGCTAGTTAGATCACCATATATCATTCTGCTCAAGGCCTGGAAAGTAATCCAATATGTCATGATGAAAGGTCAACCATGCTTTTAATATAATGTGCAAAAATTACTCAGCCCTGCCATTGGATTGAGTTTAATTGTTTCTTTCTATATATTTACTTATTTGTTACGTCTGTATCCTGCCTTTCCTCCAGTGAGGCACATGGAGATACTTCTTTTCACTCTAACCTTACAACACACCTTGCTTATAACAGCCCTGTGAGGCTCACAGAGAGTGATTAGCTCTTCCATGTCTGAGTCCAGAGCTGTGACTGCGATACCTCACCTGCCCCTTTAACACATAACTGATATGAAGGAGTGAAGCATGTTCAAAACAGCAGTGGGGTAATATCCTAAGCCATATACCTGATATAAAAGAGCTCCTCCTATCCCAACCCCTATCATCTGATGTCAAGAAGACTTTGAATGTAGGTTTCCACTCATTGAGGTTTCCATGGATGCCAGAAATCTGTGAAATCAGGGTTCCAGTATCTGTAGAACTCCATGCCCTTACACGTCCCCAGTTAAAAGCTTCCCTGCTTCGGACATCAATTCTGGGTAGATGGCCAGGGTCAGGAGAAGATGTACTTCACTGAGGTATATGGCTCAGCAGTCACATCCCTACTGCTTCTTGGAACATGCTTTGCCCCTTCACAAAGGGGACTACCACTTAAATTCTAACTCTTTTCTGTCATCTGCCTCTAAAATGCAATGGAATGAGGGGGAAACTAAGTGGTGGATTGATGAGATGTTCTACTGAATATAGAAGGGTGTAACAAATACCCACTAGGAATCAACATGAAATGACTCCAGTGCTATGGCCAGGAGAGGTGAGCACCTGTATCCAATTGTTAGTCCCAAATTCCCAACTAGGATAGTCCTTTCAATCAGACCCTGAATAGCAGATCAACAATATATAAATCCCATTGCTTGAATTGGTCTACTCCAGTTGGAATTAGCAATTAGATTTGGACCAATAACTCTATGTAGCAAGTCCGTCACTTTTTCTCTTGAGTAGGTATTTTGCATATTGATCTTTGTTTTCTTTCTGTAAATCCTGGCTTAAGTGTCTGAGAAGTTTAGCAAATCTGTAACAAGTTTTGCCTCATCAGACACAAACTCAGCTTGACTACACTCTGCCCCTATGTAGACATAAGTCTGGGGGTCATGCAAACAGCCCCCAGATGAGGCAAAGACTGATTAAACACAGTGGGAAAATATTCAATTGCTTATGCAAAGACAAAGTAAAAAGTTAACATTCCCTTGTCTTCAACAGAGAATATTGATAACATTTTATGGGACGGTGGAAAGACTGTGCTGCACAATCAAAAATACAAACCCAATGGCACAATTGCTGATAGAAACATACACCAAAAAAGAAAAGGAATGAAATGTTACAAAAATGATTGTGAGGTAGTCTCAGTAGTCCCAATTATTTTAAAAGGATAAGGCTTTAAAACAAATGCCAACAGAATGCCTGGTTATAAGGGGCCTCTTGGAGCAGTGGTTAAACTGCAGTACTGCAGCCAAAACTCTGCTCACGGCCTGATTTGGATCCCAACAGGCTCAGGCACCTGGCTCAAGGTTGACTCAGGCTTCTATCCTTCCAAGGTTGGTAAATCAAGTACCCAGCTTGTGGGGAGGGGGGCAATATGTGGCCTGCACAATTAAATTGTAAATCACCCAGAGAGTGCTTTAAGTGCTATGGGGCAGTATATAAGCAGCACACTTTGCTTTATATATAAAGTAGTGGTGAGGAACACAGGTCCTTCCTTATTTTGTACTGAGACAGCTATCATCCATTGTCACTGACTATCTGGCTACAGCATCTGGAAATAGACTTCCAGAATGTCTCAAGGACCAAATGTTTTTCTTTCCTCACATAAAGTAAAACTGGATTTCTCTATATCTAGGTTTTTATGAAAGAAACACACACACAAGCAAATCCTAAAAGACTTAGTAGTGGAATGTCCTCTTTGCTATGACAAAGAGGAAGCATCTATTAACATGTCTTCTGAAATAAACGTTGCTTTCATGTGTACTCTGCTTAAACAGTTGCTCATGACTAGAAATAATAGGCTGGAAAACACTATGGTGGCAGAGTTTTAATGCAGCGTTTTCCAGTGATTATTCAAAGCATTGTTGTGTAAAAGAAAAATAGTTCACATAATAAGATTACTGGTCTATAGCGTAAGTATAGGCTTAAAATCATGTTGCCATAGAAAATAAACATTAAAATAATGTAGCTCCGCTAATCCCACTTAGATGTAGCATTAGATAAATAAAATCCTCTTAGGCACTGCTTCTATTTACCACCTTCATTATCATGCTATTTCTGTTTCCAGTGCTTCACAACCAATAGTGCTCTGATTTTTTTTTTCAAACAGGCCCTTACTTATCTGCCAGTTGCTTCCATCAAGCATCAGGATTTTGTTCCTTCATAGAAGAAAGAAAGAGAGAGAGAGAGAAAGAATACAGTTACACAGAATCCTCCAACCAAAAGCAAAGCAGAAACAGAAATGGATGTCCAGTCATTTCCTATTTTTATTTTTATATTTGCATTTATTTATTTCTTGCCATTTGGGCTACTTTTGAGTGTGGTGCAGCCCTCAGAAGATAATTGGAGCAAAAAATTTGGTTTCCAGTCCCACCACAGTAGCCCACCCCTGTTCTGACATTTGTAATCTAGGAGGGCAAAATATGAGCAGATCCAGATTGTAGAAATGCATTATCTGAATCCCTGTTGCACACTGCAGTAAGTCACAACAGAGTAGGCCCATTGAATTAACTGAAACTTAGAGAAGAGTTGACTAATCAAATACCTACTGTTTCAACAGGCCTGCTTTAGTTGCAATTTACTATGTTAAGCAACAGGATTTCAGCCAGTATGTTTTCAAAATTCCTCACAATTTGTCAACGCCATCTCTAGCTTTCATTGGTCTCTTTTCTGCCAAATTTTTAATATATTCATTATGGAATAATTTGAATCATGGTTTAGGCTCCTCTGAGCTTTGGAGTAGTGAGTTAAAAACAACATAGCTACCTGTAAAGAGTTATGTTTTTACAATGGGATCATAATGAAGTTATATTTCAAAAGTAATATGGGAATGAAATTATTTTATTGGTGCAATGAGTTATGTATTGCAGTTACTTTCAGTTACTTGTAAAGATCATATTTAAGGCTTTTAAAGCACATTTTAACAGAATTTTTTCAAGTTTTATGCCATTATCTATAAACCCAAGGGGTCTTTCTCTTAAAGTGGGGAAATGTAACAAAAAAGTAATGAACAGGTAAGAGAAGGATTACTTTTTAAAATTTTGCAATATGGTAACAACAAATTACTTTTGAAACACTGTAAACAAGCATGGAAGCAGATTTCTTTCAGGAAGGAACTTGCAAAATTCTGGGATCTTGCCTTCATAACTGACTTCCTGTGGCCTTCTGTTCAAGTCATCCAGACAACATTTGGCAAACCCAACTAACACATTTTTCCTTAACTGTGATGTGCATAATACTTCTAGAAAATCAAGCAAAACTGGAATTTTAATTCTAAAGTGTCCCTTATTTGATTACAGTCCTTGAAAAATCTGATAAAAATAAACGAAATACAGTAAAAAAAAATTGTAATGCAATCTACAAACTAGTTGCTATTTTATTTTAAGCATTTCTTTTGGTACCTTACGAATCATGCCAATCATGTTTAATGCATTTTAAGTGCCTGTCTTTAAAACACATCATGCTGTGCATTAATATTGGTACAGTACTCTCATTTCAAGATGCTGCAACCCTTGTTCCAGTAAAATATTTTTCCATTTTGCACACACATTTCACATATTTGTATCTTGCAAGATACAACTACTACCACTAAACCAAAATCACAGGTATTAAGAAAGAAAGAAAGAAAGAAAGAAAGAAAGAAAGAAAGAAAGAAAGAAAGAAAGAAAGAAAGAAGCTTTCCGTATGAAAGAAATCAGCACTAGTATTCATGAGTTTTTGAACAACGGTGGCATGTCAGATCATCATCGTTCCACCCCTTGGATTTCTTTGCCAACTTTGGGTCCATTTATTTAACTCCTGGGAATAATTTGGTACAAAAAATTCCTGTGTCATAAACATTGAATACAGAGGAACCTAGGCTCGCTGGGTTGGCCTTAGCACCCAACAGCCCTTGTGGAGAGATGATGGGAGTTACACTACAAAAACATTTGAAAAATCACAAATTGCTTTCCTCTGCTGGAGGTTCTAATAGCTATGTAAAGAATCTTCCCTAGTCTTTGCTTGCCAGCTTTTTGAAAAGTTGCTCCACACCTTCTCTTTCAGCTGTTGAGAGCTCCAGCTTTCCATATGACAGAGGAAATATATTTATCTCTGGATTGACTGATTTACATTATTTCTAGGCAACTGTATAATTTAAAGAAATAAAGAAACCATACAGTTGCACAGAACTTCCAGAACTTGCAGAAATACATTGATTATTAACTGACTGACTGACTGGTTTGCAGCATTTCTAGGCAGCTGTATAACGTATAATGTAAAGTTCGTAGGGTGCCTTAACAATATAAAATAGAACAAACAGTGGCACCAAAACAAGTTCTGAATTGTTTGTGTACATATTAGAGAAATATGGACTCAATTTCACTTTTGCTGTTCTTATTAGACTCACTTTTATCTCAGCAGCCTCTGCACTCTTGTCTAAGTATTTTTATTCTGTCATCTCACAAACTCCAGAATGTTCTTGCACTTTTGTGAAACTTCTTGCCTTAATAATATTTTTCCTTTAGTCTTATTATTGCTGCCTCCACCTCAGAGATTGGGAGCATGTGACTTACAACAATTCCACCCATTCTCTAACTTTTGACTTTATCTTTCAGCTCTGACCTCCCAGTCAATGTTTGTTAATTTAAGTCACAAACAAGGCTATACCTTTCCCGACATACAAGTACTGCACATTCCTAAACTTGAGAAAAAGAAACTCATAAGGTTCAGATAATGATTTCAGATTAAAGAAGCTGGTTAGCTGGGGAAGGCAGCTCCAGAGCTCTGGAGTTCAATGAAGGGAAAGCAGGATATAATACAAGTAAACAAAAAAAACACCTGCTATCTGTACAGTAAAAAGTGGACAGGTTGCACTTCCTTCACAAAAGGTGTCAGTGTTGCCATTTAAAGCCCTAAATGGCTTGGGACCTCAGAATCTGTTGGACTGTCTCTCCTGAAGAACTACTACCCATGTCACCCGTTTCTCCCAGGCCTCACTTCTTAGAATGGCTGCACCAAGATAGGCCTGAAGAATGTCAGCTAGGTATTGAGCCTTCTCAGTGGTGGTCCCTTCCCTGTGGAATGCTCTTTCACCATCCCTCCTTACTTTTAGAAAACTTAAGACAGAATGATATAAAGAGGCCTTTAAAAATAACTCCCTGTGAGACAGGAATACATTATTTTTATTCTGGAGCTTAATTTGATGTCACCATATGATTTTGTTGTGTTTGTCACTGTTTATACTATTCTGTTATTTATACTGGTGTTGGTGAGGGATGTTCCTTAATTACCTTGGCATTCACCATGCAGAGTAGTGGACTTCCACTAAGTCTAATGGCATATCAGTCAGTCAGTCAGTCAGTCAACCAATCAATCAATCAAATGCTTGTATATTGCTCAATATTTAGATAACTTCATGTTACTTAAATATGAGAGGATATGGAACTTTCTCTTAAAGCAAACATGACACATCCTGCTCCAGTGGAACACTTGTCTTTGCCAACATCTGTGGAAAATGTGGTGGGCAGTGGTCATTCCCTGAAAAGCACTATGCTTGTGATCCAGAATGCAATGTGGCAACCAGGCCAATGAGGGTGGAAGAAATTTTGGAAGAAATAAAATATGGGGTAATTGTTGAGTTTCCCTGAATCTTTCTTACTTGGGTTGTCCCATCTCTCTCTCTTCCCCCCTGACCTCTCACTGTGGTTTTAGCTTCTCCTATAGTTACCTGCATGATACTCTGTTATATTCATGCCGTCAAATCTTAAAGTGCTAAAACCGGTAACTAGAACTCCTCCTGTGGGGAGAAAAATATTTTCAGGCAATTCCTACCCACTCTCATAATTACACTCCTATGGTTTGGACATACGTTATAATCTGCACAATTAACTTTAAAATATATCACTGTTAAGACCTGCCAAGACACACTGGCAGTGCAATCCTATGCTCAGAAATCTCCCTGTGTTTAAAAATCATTTACTTCTCAGTAGTGTCTTCAGAATTGTAGGTGGAGTTATTGTTCCTCCTGTTGCAGTTCTTGTAGAACACTGGCCCATAACACTGTTAATTTCCATCTTAAACCTCATTTGCTGAGTGAATTTGAGGGTGTCAATTAATTAAATGTGAAGGGCAAATTTTAAGTATAGTAAAAATATTGCTGTCCAATATAAAGGAACACTAGGCATTGTAAAAAGACATGAAAGGATATGTTATGCCCACTCCATGAAATACGTTCTCAGTGGACTGATGTGCTGACATTTTATGCAATCAAACACACCAGTAGACAGAACAATGTCAAAAACTGAACAATTTCTCCCCCAACAAAGTGTATTTTAATTTATCTACTGGCAGCACAATCCTTCCACGCATCTACTCATAACATCCCATAAAGTTCAAAGTGCTTAGAAACTACAACTGAACTTTCAATCCAATTTTCCCCATATTTGTTCTCCATCTAAAGCAGTTCACAGTATTCCCCTCTCCTCCAAAATGTATGCAACTATATTATGCAGCTTCCCCCAGTTCCCTTGCCTGGGCTCAAACCCCTCCCCTATGTTGGTATTATACTGGTGGGTTCTCAGATCCTCAAGGGGTGACTTTTAAGAGGTCTTCAAGCAACTGCAGGAGAATAGAATAAGTGCAGAATCCTCCTTCTGTGAGCAAAAGTCACTCCCAGAAGTTGATCTCACACAGACATATAGAAAACAGCCTTTATTCCAAATAGCCCTGTATTTTCAGCTCTGACTGGCAGCTCGTTTCCAAGGTTTCCGGGAGAATTCTTTCCTGGCCTTCCCTGTAGATCTGGCAAATGGTTTGGTGGTCTCCCATCATGCGTTGACTAGGACTGACTCCATTTATCTTCTGAAATCCAATAAGATGGGTCTGTTTGAGAGGGGATGGTGGTATCCAAGCCAATAAAGCAAAATTAAAATGCAATGTAAACCCATAGCAACATCATAAGAAGAAGGTAGCCTACAAATGAGACAAATTAAGTAAATAAACAAATAAATATGTTTTAAAATAACCAGCTGAAACCATAAATCCAAATCAAGAGAGAATCAAGTAATTTTCCCTCCCCTTGTAAAGGGACCAATGGAGAAGATACAGTGTGCTTTGAGTTTTTAGGGGCCTTTTCCACATTCCTAAAGCCATTTGTATGCCATCTGCAGTGTATCAAAAGCTCTGTCTCACTTCACTGATTTTATTTCCTCCTGTATTTCAGAGGCTATGAGGGTACAATGTCATGAGAACAACAAACAGGCAATCTCCTAGACCAAGCCATGAAAGAGGAAGTCATATGTAAGATGCAAAAAGTGGAGGTTGGATTCTAAATGTGTGGAATGATTCAATAGTTTATATAGAGTTTTGATGGAATATGGAAGTTGTCCAATCATCATTTTTCCTGTTCCCTTTCATGTCCCCTTGCACCCAAATGTCCTTCATCTTCTGTGTACTTAGTCTTTCTCTTCTAGTATGTCTTTGTGGTTAGCTGAAGTATGTGTTGGCAAAGTCACTCTCAATTGCTGTTATGCACGTAGGATTTCTGCTGAGGGTGGTGTAGGAGTTAATGTGAGCTATGTGTGAGTAGGTTAAGGATAACGGTTGATGTATGAAAAATTATTTTGCTGTATACAAAAAGCTAACACACATTTTTAAAAAATTAAAAGGATTAATCGGTAAGCTATACAATGTGACTGTTGTGTTCAGAAGCTGAGGGTTCTTGAAAATAAAAATGTAAGGTCTTATCAAGCTTATATACCACAGAGTGTGTTTAACAGCTCCTTCCTTGCCTAACAGTCACAGGCAAGCTGCCTTTGTTTTACCAGTGTAATTGAAAAACAGGAGTAAGCTATCGGTGCTTTGCCTGGGACATTGGACTACCATGCCACTCTGAACATTTTTCCCCCCTGATTTTGGAAGCTAAGCAGAGTTGGGACAGGTTAGAAATCAGATGGGAGACCACCATGGAACATAAATGATCTTCATGTTGTTGTTGTTGTTTAGTCATTAAGTCGTGTCCGACTCTTCGTGATCCCATGGACCAGAGCACGCCAGGCCCTCCTGTCTTCCACTGCCTCCCGGAGTTGGGTCAAAGTCATGTTGGTAGCTTCGATGACACTGTCCAACCATCTCATCCTCTGTCGTCCCCTTCTCCTCTTGCCTTCACACTTTCCCAACATCAGGGTCTTTTCCAGGGAGTCTTCTCTTCTCATGAGATGGCCAAAGTATTGGAGCCTCAGCTTCAGGATCTGTCCTTCCAGTGAGCACTCAGGGTTGATCGCAGGGTTGATCTTCATGTAGGGGACAGCAAAAACCCTTACCTGAAATCTTGGAGAAAAGATGACTATTTTAGGCTAGAGGGACCAACAAGCTGATTATATTGAAAGCAAAAAGCAGCTTCTAATGTTCCAATGTTCAGAAAATCTGTCATAGATTAAGGATTAGATCTTCTACAGATAATGCAGCGGAAACATATAAGGATTAGGGAGTGTGGTAGCAAGATTCTGCCACATTTACTCCTCACCACTAGGAAGGTTTATAGGAAATGGATGGTCCTGACCATAGGTACCACATGCTCCCCCTGCCTCCCTCCCTCTCTCCTTCTCTCTCTAACTCACTCGCTCACTCACTCACTCTTTCTCCCTCACACACACATTGATCTTCTCACCTACCCACTTTCATAGTTTTATAAAACTGCTAACAAACAATATCACATCTGATGAAGAGGACTCTGGTGCATGACAGACAGTGTAAAAAATATTATTATTTTTTTTAGAAAATTCTCAAAATCTTTCTTTCATCTTTATGATGCCAGGAAAAAAAAATTATTTTTGCCGCAGCAGACTTAGATTGCTGCCTCTGCCTGGAAATTTTAGCAACTGACAACATGCAATGAAATTGGTGGTCTTTCCTCCCCCTCCCCCATGGTGGAGATTCTGTCTGCCACAGCCACAAAGCTCCCCTTTAAGCATGCTTATTCACAAATTGCAATTTGAAGAGACAAACAAACAAAAAATCCACACCTTTAAACATGGTCAATGATGCCACAAATGTTCTTACATTTAAATTTCTGTATTAAAATGCCTTCGTGCAATAATGTGCAGGAACACATGCGCTCCTGTATGGGACCAATTAGGAGATGATGTGCTGGATAGCTCAGTGGTTTAGGTATCTGCTTGTGGAGCCAGAGATTAGCAGTTCAATTCCCCACCATGTCTCTTGACAGGGCCTGGACTTGATGATCCATAGGGTTCCTTCCAGCTCTGCAGTTCTAAGATTATTATATATTACTCCTTTTTAGAGCTGTCCTGCTCCTTTTTGGCACAGTACTAGGGCTGCAATTTGTGTGTGTGTGATTCAGAGCACTCTTGATTATGCTGTTCTGTAGCTTGTGCAGATGGTTAGTTCACACCCAAATAGAGCTGTGTGTTGTTTTTTGAGGTGACAGCCCTGTGATGGACTGTGGAATTGAAACTGAATTGAACTGAAATTGAATTGGTGGACTATGGAATTGAAAGGGAGAGGCAAGAGATGGAAATTGCTGGTGATAAACACTGCTTTTCCTTGCTGAGAAACTGAAACCTCTATTTCCACCTTGTCTCCCTCTCCATCTTTTTGCCCACATAATTTTAGCACATATAGAAAACAGAATAAGTTGTAGACAAGCACTTAAGTCTAAAATACAGGAGCATGATAACCTTTAAGTAAGTGTAAAGACTCTTTTGAGAGAAAAAAGAACAATGAGAATGTTTCAAATACATTCTAAAAATATAATAGCTTATAGCCTAATAATAAGTCACATTAAAACAGCAAAAGAGAGAAAATATATCTCTTAAAGTACTGAAATTTTAAAAATATATTAAAAGTATAACTTAGCTCTAAGCATATTAAGACAGACAGAAAACCATTTCCAAACAGAGCTCACCCATTTTAGCTATTACAGTCTAAGTGAAATCCATTGTTTACTTTCTGGAGGTGCTTCTTTATCTGTTTCTTTGGATAAGATATCCTTGCAGATGTTCCTTCTCACTCACTAATTAAAGTGTGAGAAACAATACCTATTTATATTCTAAGTTTTGTTTATCTAGCTAGTTTATCTATCTAATCAGTGGTTACCCTCCACTTATTATTGTTGTTTACTTTCCCTGCTTCCCAGCACCCATGACAGCTAGCAAGCAGAGAAATAAACAACATACATCATACACCTGCTCAGAAGCAGTTAACTGCTTGTATTTGCACCATCAGATGTCAGTGTTAACTATTTTCATATCTCTTGTATATAAATTGAATAGTAAAAGGAAATAGGTTTCAAAAGAATGGTGATCTTGCTTGCCAGACTGGTTTAAGCATTTTAAAACCATTTGTAGTAAACAATATTTTCATTATTCAAGTTTTAAAGTACTATGCTTTTAGGTTAATTTTCTTCATCTCCATAATTGTCCTAAGACACTTAAACAGACAAGGTATTGAACCTTGATAAGTGTGAATGGAAGAATCACTCAAGTGAAAGATAAAATAGATTGCACTAAAAATAAGAACCTTTTAAGCATGAACCAGACCACTTGAACTTTCCCCATCTGGATGTGCCCTTAGTAACACTGAACATTGTATCTCCCATTCTCTCTTCCAAAATATGATGACCAAGATTCACACCTAAGACATGGTTTACCTGGGGGTAAAACCCACTGAATCCAGTGGAATATACTACCATGTAAACACAGTGTTTCTAAACCATGTTTTAATGATTTTTTTTAAAAGCCTCATTAATGAACATTTTGACTGGAGACAAGTGGGCTCGCCTATCTGGAGTTCTTGCATTATTTAAAAAATCTAAGTCCCTTAAGTGATGATGACCTAGATGTGACACAAAGACACATCAGCTAGTTAAATCATTTCTTGATAATAACAGAGTCTTGTGACATATTTATTACATTCTTAACTGTAAGAATGTCTCACTAGAGACCAAGGTCAAGATCATCCATACTATGATGTACCAGATCACAATGTCTGGATTTGAAAGCTGACAGGAAAAATAATCAGCTCATTTGAAAACTGGTGTTGGAGGAGAGCTTTATGGGAACCATGGACTGCCAGAAAGAAAAGTAAATGGATTCCAGGTTAAAGGAAGCCCAAACTCTCACCAGAAACAAAAATGACTAAATTGACTAAATTCATACTTTGGGCATATTGCAAGAAGGCAAAACTCAGTAACAAAGGCAAGAATGGTAGAAAAAGGAGGAAGCAGCTGAAAAAGAAGACCAAATATGGGATAGATTAACTGAAAAAAGAGAAAGCCATAGCCTTGAGTTTGCAAGAGCTGAGCAGGGCTGTTAATGCCAAGACCTTCTGAAGGTAATTAATTCACAGGATTGCCATACCTTTGGAAATTACTCAGAGGGAAATCATAATAACATATTTTCTATGGAATTCATCATGGCATATAAAATATGGCAGAAGTATCTACTTGAAGTGGACCGTACTCTGTGAAATCTTACACCATAATAAAATTGTTAATAGTTTAAGATGCCACCAGACTCTTTGCATGAAAACAATAATTAGTGAAGTTACCCTGTGCAGAGTGATATTTTCCTGTGTTCTTTTGCCTGAGTAACTAGATAAGGAAGGCTGCCAGCTTTCAAGCTTAATGATTAGTTTGTTAATAGAGCCTTCAGGCAGTATTTTGTTCTGCTTTCTGCTGGGTGGAAACAGAGAAACAGTCAGGAATTTGCACTATGGAACTAAGGCATGTGTGTAATAAACTCCTTGAAATGTTTATATTCAAATTACTCTGTAATTTAAACTTTGGGCCATATTATTGTTTCTTTCTAGTGTTTATCTGGCCACATGTGTACACACACATACATGTCCCTTCCTTATGAAAAGGACAGAGAAAGAAAACACTGCAGGTTCCATCCAAACTAACTTCCATACTGACTTGTTACTCATTGGAAGAGCTTCAAAAGTTAGATTTCAAAAAACAATTTGCTACAGTTATGGCTCCATTTATAGGTCCAGTTATAACTCCAATCCCCATCTCATCCCAAATAGTTAGTTACCATTATTGCTGCCAGTTGTGAAAGTAATACTACAGTCATGTGAAAAAGAAAGTACACCCTCTTTGAATTCTATCGTTTTACATATCAGGACATAATAAAAACCATCTGGTCCTTAGCAGGTGTAAAAGTTAGGTAAATACAACATCAGATGAACAACAACACATGACATATTACACCGTGTCATGATTTATTTAATAAAAACAAAGCCAAAATGGAGAAGCCATGTGTGAAAAACTAAGTATACCCTTACTGCTTCCATAGCAATTAAGAGGCTAAGTAGCAGCCAGGTGCTGCTAACCAAATGCCTTGAGTAACTGATCATCAGCGAGTGTGACAACCTCTATAAAAGCCAAAATTTTAGCAGTTTCCTGGTCTGGAGCATTCTTGTGTGTGTTAACAAAATGCCAAGGAGGAAACACATCAGCAATAATCGTAGACAAGCAATTGTTGCTGCCCATCAATCTGGGAAGGGTTATAAGGCCTTTTCCAAACATTTTAAAATCCATCATTCTACAGTAAGTAAGATTATTCACAAGTGGAAATCATTCAAGACAGTTGCCAGTCTTCCCAAGAGTGGACATCCAATCACCCCAAGGTCGGACTGTGCAATGCTCAGAGAAATTGCAAAAAAAAAAAAAAAACACCAAAAAAAACAAACCCAAGAGTTATATCTCAGACTCTACAGAACTCAGTTATCATGTTAAATGTTAAAGTTCATGACAGAACCATTAGAAAAAGACTGAACAAGTATGGTTTGTTTTGAAGGACTGCCAGGAGGAAGCCTCTTCTCTCTAAAAAGAATATGGCAGTACAGCTTCAGTTTGCAAAGTTGCATCTGGAAAAATGTCCTTTGGACAGAAGAGATCAAAGTGGAGATGTTTGGCCATAATGCACAGTACCACATTTGCTGAAAACCAGAATATATGTATTTCTGGAAGGGATAAGGGGTCTTTTAAAACATGAAGGAAACATTGTTGTAAAATATACCTATATATTGTATTAATGGATGGTCCCTGGAGTGAGGCATGCACTATTGTCTTGTTTTGTTTTTTGGTGTTTTTTTATGTAAACAAATTTAATTTAATTTTAAAAAATGGAAAAAAAAATTGCTGAAAACCAAACACAGCATATCGGCAAAAATACCTCATACCAGCTGTCAAGTCCGTTGGTGGAGGGGTGATAATTTGGGCTTGTTTTGCAGCCACAGGACCTGGGCACCTTGCAGTCATTGAGTTGACCATGAACTCCTCTGTATACCAAAGTGAGGCCATCTGTCCAACAGCTAAAGCTTGGCCAAAACTGGGACATGCGAAAGGACAATGATTCCAAGCACACCAGCAAATCCACAACAGAATGGCTGAAAAAGTAAAGAATCAAGCTGTTGCAATGGCCCAGTCAAAGTCCAGATCTCAATGAACTGAAGTAATGTTGTAAAGAAGAGGGGGCCAAAATTCCTCCACAATGATGTGAGAGACTGATAAAGTCATACAGAAAATGATCACTTCAAGTTATTGCTGCTAAAGGTGGCTCTACAAGCTATTGAATCATAAGGTGTACTTAGTTTTTCAGCTTGTACTTCTGGGAGTTCTTGGTCCACATACTGCTGAAGCCTGCCTTGGAGGATTTTGAGCATAACCTTGCTAGCGTGTGAAATGAGTGCAATTGTACGGTAGTTGGAGAATTCTTTAGCACTTCCCTTCTTTGGGATTGGGATGTAGACTGATCTTTTCCAATCCTCTGGCCACTGCTGAGTTTTCCAAACTTGCTGGCATATTGAGTGTAGCACCTTAACAGCATCATCTTTTAAGATTTTAAATAGTTCCACTGGAATGCCATCTCCTCCACTGGCCTTGTTGTTAGCCATGCTTTCTAAGGCCCACTTGACTTCGCTCTTCAGGATGTCTGGCTCAAGGTCAGCAACCACACTATCTGGGTTGTCCGGGACATCCAGATCTTTCTGGTATAATTCCTCTGTGTATTCTTGCCACCTCTTCTTGATGTCTTCTGCTTCTGTGAGGTCCCTACCATTTTTGTCCTTTATCATGTCCATCTTTGCACAAAATGTTCCTTTAATGGCTCCAATTTTCTTGAACAGATCTCTGGTTTTTCCCTTTCTATTGTTTTCCTCTATATCTTTGCATTGTTCATTTAAGAAGGCCCTCTTGTCTCTCCTTGCTATTCTTTGGAAGTCCGCATTCAATTTTCTGTAACTTTCCCTATCTCCCTTGCATTTTGTTTCCCTTCTCTTCTCTGCTATTTGTAAGGCCTCGTTGGACAGCCACTTTGCTTTCTTGCATTTCCTTTTCTTTGGGATGGTTTTTGTTGCTGCCTCCTGTACAATGTTACGAGCCTCCATCCAGAGTTCTTCAGGCACTCTGTCCACCAAATCTAGTTCCTTAAATCTGTTCTTCACTTCCACTGTGTACTCATAAGGGATTTGGTTTAGATTATACCTGGCTAGCCCAGTGGTTTTTCCTACTTTCTTCAGTTTAAGCTTGAATTTTGCTATAAGAAGCTGATGGTCAGAGCCACAATCAGCTCCAGGTCTTGTTTTTGCTGACTGTATAGAGCTTCTCCATCTTTGGCTGCAGAGAATATAATCAATCTGATTTCGGTATTGCCCATTTGGTGATGTCCATGTGTAGAGTCGCCTCTTGTGTTGTTGGAAAAGAGTGTTTGTGATGACCAGCTTGTTCTCTTGACAGAACTCTATTAGCCTTTGCCCTGCTTCGTTCTGAACTCCAAGGCCAAACTTACCTGTTGTTCCTTTTATCTCTTGACTCCCTACTTTAGCATTCCAGTCCCCTAGAATGAGAAGAACATCTTTCTTTGGTGTGAGTGCTAGAAGGTGTTGTAGGTCTTCATAGAATTGGTCAATTTCAGCCTCTTCAGCATCGGTGGTTGGTGCATAAACTTGGATTACTGTGATGTTGAGAGGTCTGCCTTGGATTCGTACTGAAATCATTCTATCATTTTTGAGATTGTATCCCAGTACAGCTTTCCCCACTCTTTTGTTGACTATGAGGGCTACTCCATTTCTTCTATGGGATTCTTGCCCACAATAGTAGATATGGTAATCATCTGAATTGAATTCGCCCATTCCCGTCCATTTTAGTTCACTGACGCCCAGGATGTCAATGTTTATTCTTGCCATCTCCTGTTTGACCACATCCAACTTAGCAAGGTTCATAGATCTTACATTCCAGGTTCCTATGCAGTATTCTTCTTTGCAGCATCGGACTTTCCTTTCACTTCCAGGCGCGTCCACAGCTGAGCGTCCTTTCGGCTTTGGCCCAACCGCTTCATTAGCTCTGGAGCTACTTGTACTTGTCCTCCGCTCTTCCTCAGTAGCATGTTGGACGCCTTCCGACCTGAGGGGCCCATCTTCCAGCGTCATATCTTTTAGCCTTTTGTTTCTGTTCATGGGGTTTTCTTGACAAAGATACTGGAGTGGCTTGCCAGTTCCTGCTCCAGGTGGATCGCGTTTAGTCAGAACTCTCCACTATGACCTGTCCATCTTGGGTGTCCCTGCACGGCATAGCCCATAGCTTCTCTGAATTACTCAAGCCCCTTCGCCACGACAAGGCAGCAATCCGTGAAGAGGGGAATTGGACTACAAGATAATTAATATTAAACTTAAGAGTGGCAAGACCAATGACAGCTAGGAATCTGAAAACGAAGTATAACTTTCAGTTAAATGAATGGTATAAAGGAGTTTGTGATATAGCTATTAATGATGTTAACATGTAACATTAGAATAAAGAAAGCATTGATAAGTAAGAGTATTTTATAGATATCTGAGAAGAATTTATTGACTTTGTATTAAGAAAGGGGAAGGGATGTACACCTTTACAAGACATTATGCAATTTTGGAAGGGGAGTGGAGATCCATAAAGGGAGGGGGAAATGGTTATATCTCCAAATGGTGGAGGGAGTAACATGATTTGTTTAATTGTTTTTGGTGTTTTGTGTTACTAGATTTTTTAAACTTTGTATGTTCTTGTTCTATGTAATTAAAATATTAATAAGCATTCTATGGCATTTGGTGGATCATCTTCAGCACAAGTGTTTTTAGAACAACGTTCTCAGACTTTACTCCCACTTACAAACCAACAATTCCAAGATCACTCAAATTCTCACCCAGACACATAAAGAAAAGTCCCTGTATTTGGTCTTACAAAGGGAGTGGTAGTGGTGACAGACATAAGCGGAACTTTCCCATAAAGTGTAATTGTCACTAACAGCAAGAAATCTTTGAAACCGTATGTTAGTTATTTATTTATTTGTTAGTTAGTTAGTTAGTTTAATTATTTAGCTTTTAGACAGCCTGACCTATTCAAACATACTAAAGTAAATACAAATACAAGCAGCAAGAGTCCAGCTCATGTTAGTTGCAGGCAAGATACCTGCATGGAAGTACTGTATATGCCTGCCACAAAGTTAAGTGTGTGGGGTATGTTGGTTTAAGAAAGCCTTACCATTTACAGTTTTACCAGGTGTAGTATTAATGGTACTAACTGATACTAAAATATTACTTCAGGATTGTTCTGAGAGTTGCCGAGCAGAGTGTGTCTTCTCTTCAGTGACTGGGAAAAAAACAGTAAGCATCTTTGCCATGTTCCCCAAACTTTTTTGGGATGTTTTTTTTAAACGCCTTCCATGAATTAGCTTTAAAATATTTACTTTCTCTATTTTCAGTCTGGTATCATTTTGTTCTAGATGTGACACAAATCAATGGAAAACTATACTGAGCACTGAAAGCACTACAAATAATGTAGGACAGATCCATGCCATAAGTTAACATGTAACATTAAAGTAAAGAAAGTGTTGAATTTTGGTTCATCTTTTCCCCACACTGCGGCTGCATCAGTGGATTCACACATATGCTACACCATAGTGATGCTCTGCATGAATAAAGTAATTTCATGACACACTTGTGCCCTTCGAAAGCAGAGTGTTGTTCTTCTGTGTTCTGCTTGTTTCAATGTGAATTCAGAGTTCACATTTTCCATACCAAATGTACTGCATTTGTTTGTTTGTTTGTTTGTTTAAATTAAAACCCATGTGCACGGGTACCTGTAAACATTTGCAGACCACCAAAATGATTGGTTAAATACAGAGATCAAATACTCCAACAGCAACTGGTTGGGAGGCAGTGACAGCTTTGACCTTGTCCATTTTGTAGTCACATCTCACTCATAATGAGCTTAGCACATTCCAAAACTAGAGCTCTCCCTGATCTCCCCTGAGCTGCTTTATTTCTACCACATAGCTTCCTCACTGGACCACCCAATAACTCTGAGCTCTTGCAGATTCTTTCTGCAAAAACCTGGAGGAAAATGCAGGCACTGGGATTTGTGTTGTTTTGTTAAAGTCAGTCTATTGTTGCCCATGCTGTAAAAAGCAATCAAGAGATACTTGCAAACATATAGCAATACCTCTCAACTCTGATATTGTTCTGCTGTCACCAGATTGAGTCTATCACAGCAGACTGTTAGGAAGCCTTTGTCCAGCAAATGTAGGATGATGAAAGAGGGAGCAAACATTTATGGATGTGCAGGAGCACATTCTTTGAGAATGTTGAAATCCTTCATCTTCCTTTGGAGATGAGATAGGTAGTAATGAGAAAGCCCAAAATTGTGGCAATGAGGGTAGTATTAACAATATAAACACAGACATCAGGTTGTACAGAATGACTGCTAAATGGTTAGGAAGTGCATCTTATAATGGAAAAAGTTCTGCTGCATCACACAATCAAGTTGGGCAATGTTCTGTCAGTTAAGAATCCATGCAGTTGTGGTAAGAAATGTGTGCCCATTGTTCAGCATCCATGTTCTCCATCCTCTCCAATATTGTAGTTGAGCTCCTTAGGTCATGAAGCAAATGCTACACTCCTGTGCAAGTGTGCAAGAGCACCATTTGCTATTAACCCCTTCATTCATCTATTACAATTAGTACCATTCTTTCCTGACCTCCCTTCCCACTTGGGGAAGCTGGAGATCCCACACTTCACAGAAGTATGTGAGGGGAGTCATTTTTCTATAGGGCCCCTATTTGGAAAGGCAATGACTTCCAGAAATAGGAAAAACTACAACTTTCAAACCCTGCAGGGCACAAAATATAACATAAGATGCTTTATTAATGTAGAGATTAGCTGGAGTGGCAAGAACTGTGATGGGTATAGCTGTAGGAACTCATGTCTCTGGGAGGCCATGAATTCTGGTTCCTTTCTGTCTGGCAGTCCCACTGTTACTCTTTGCAGTGTTCAAACTGCACCACTTATAGGGTGGATGGCACATCTCCAATTCATGACTGGCTAATAAAGCTTCACGATGGCACATTAGATGGTTGCTAATCTCATTTTCACTACTGCTTGTGTAAGGCTGGAGATGCTGTTGAGGTTAAGTGGCCTATTGCCACTTAAAAGGCAGAAAATAGTGATTTACCTCCAAAGTGGAGGTGGCAGAGGAAAAGCATGGTTCTGTTGTTAGTGTGTGTGCTGTATTGTCCAGCAAATGTATCACACTATCTGTCAGTTTAAAGGGCACATCATACAGAATTACTTTGTATAATAAAACCAGGAAAAAAATTAAAATACCTTAAAGGCTATTAGATTTGTTGATGTTAGAGCCCATAGATAGTGATGATAATGTTATTCTGTTGAAAACAACAACAACAAGAATGTTATGGCAACTTAAAGACCAGAGATTGATTGATTGATTGATTGATTGATTGATTGATTGATTTCAGTGTGAGCTTTAGTGGGACAATAATCTGCTTCCACAGACACATGGAGCACAATATTTAGGCCACAGCTTTGTAATGTTTTTCCAGTCCTGGGCATGGCTAATATAAGTGATGATATTTTGTATCTAACCTTCCAGTGTTCACTGTATTTTGAGCATGAAGGTTTCGTGATTTCAAAAACTTCTTCTCATTCATAGAATGTCAGCCTGGACCTCCCAAATCTTATTTCAACACCCTAACTACTACACCACACTGTCTATCTGAGTATGTTGTGTGTAGGTATATTGATTTAACAACACACTGTTTATTTAAGTACAGTTAAACTTCCAGATTCCTGCTACATCGCTTCTCATTTTCTTGGAATGTCCCTTTTGGGGAGAATGCATGCTGCAGACCAGTATTAAGAGCCCTGTCGAAAAGTTGTGTAAAACCATGTTTATAAACCAGTGTGGCGTTCACCCTAAGTTATATGCATTATTCATAAGTTGTATGTTAATGTGGTTGTGAGGCGGAGTCAAGAGAGGTGCTGAGAGGCGGAGTCTGGGGGAGAGAAGTTCAGTCTGAGTCAGAGAGAGCTAGAGAAGAGGATAGTTTGGGGTTTTGAGGCAGAGAGTGTTTAAGGAGTTATTAAGCAGTGATTAATCAGAGTGTGACTTGTGTTAATTAATATAGAAGAGATTAAAGAAAAATATTGAAGCTTTGTGAAACTTTAAGAATGTGCTTAAGAATTATTCCTGAAACCACGTGTAGTCAATAAACCTGTTTCTGTTGAAAAGTCAGTACTGAATGGACCTTAGTCTTTCATAAAGAAATATAAGTTGATAAAGAGATCAACTGGTGGCAGTGTGTCAAGAGGCGTGTTGGGATACCTTTGTGAGCTCTGTGTTGGGTGAAACAAGCAGGGGCCATGGGGTAAACACCACAACCAGCTAATTTATAAATTGCTGTATAGAAGCTGGAACCAACAGGCAAATGATTTCCACTGGTTAAGCAAGAATACTCAGATATGTGCAAAGGTAATCTCCTATTTATCACTTCATATTATTAATTAAGGGCAAAGGCGGTCATAAAGCTGAGTCCTACTTTAAATGCAGCTTCTCCCTCTGTGTTTGCATCCATAAAATCCTCTGTCTAGTTAAAAATTTTGATTTTTCTGGAATGCCTGTTTTGTGGGATGGAGGAGGGGAAAGCTGAAATAGCTGAGACAACATGATTCATATGGCTGATTCGCAGATGCTTGTACCTCGTTTGATTTTTATCACTTGATTACTGATTACACGTTGACTCAGCACTTCACTTGGGTCAAGCGACTCCATTGAAATGTACTGTGTTTGAGGATTTGACGGGCTGATATGAAAACTTCCTATCCATAGTGATTAATCTAGGATGGCTCATTCACATATGCCAATAATCACTTGATGCTAAAGGCAATGAGTGATGAGCATGACTTAGAGCACAAATATTGGAGGAGGCTGAGCAGCTTTCATGTTGTCACTTAACACTATAGTCGCTGGCATTTCCTTCTATACATTTGTATTGAAGCAAATACCTGGTGGACACAGTAATAAGAGGATGGAGTTCAAACTATGCGGGCAAGAACTTTCTGCACAACCTGAGTCAGAAAGTACAGTCAAACCTCAACTTACGAACGTCCCTACCTACGAACATTTCGACTTACGAACGGCTCCGTTCGCAAAAATTTGTATCAACTTGCGAACAGAGCCTCGACCTACGAACGAAAAAAAGGCAGGGGAAAAGGGCGGGAAATTCAAATTTCCCCTGCCTTTTTTTTCGTTCCATTCAAACCGTTGGTGGCGAAGAGGCTGCTCTTTCGCCCCAACGGTTAGGAAAAGGGACCCCCAGGAGGTCTCAGATGGTGGCGGGGGACCCCGGGGAGGTCTCCCAGGGCTTCCCCGCCGCCATCGGAGACCTCCTGGGGGTCCCCCACCACCGCGATCGGTGCCTTCGGAGGTCTCCGGAGGCCTCCTGGGGGTCCAATCGCGGCATCGGGTGGGTGATGCTGGGTGAAAACTGTTCTGGGTGGCTTTTGCAGGGTGGGTTTGGGCTGGGGGGGTTATGTTTCTGTGCTTTGTTGTTTTGTTTTTTGGAGATTATTTTTTTTTGCAGTCCCAGCGTGGGACTTGCTCCAATGTTTATTTTTGGATTTGTGTGTTTTTGTTTTTTGTTTTTTTGCAGTCCCAGCGTGGGACTTGCAGTGTTTTATTTTTATTTTTTTGGTATTTTTTTCTTCCCCCGGAATGCATTAATCGGTTTTCAATGCATTCCTATGGGAAATGGTGCCTCGACCTACGAACTTTTCAACTTGCGAACACCGTTCCAATACGGATTAAGTTCATAAGTCGAGGTACCACTGTACTCTTTAAAAGGGGACAAGATATATGAGATACATGAGATATATGAATAATGGGGGCAGAGGAAGAATATGAAAGCAGACCTACCAGATGACAATAGAATGCTAATTCATTTTCCTGCTGTAAAGACTGAAATAGGCCACCATTCGGGAACTTTTTCAGGCTCAGGCCACTATTCAAGACTTTAAATGCATTAAAATCCATTTCTGTTTCAGCCACATAACAAAGCCAGCTATCACAGCATGGACACAATAGCTTTTCCAAATGATGTGCAGGATTATCTAACGAATAAGAACCAGGATACAAACTTTTGCTGTAAAAAAAAAAAGACCATCTGAGAATCTCAGGTAGAATTGTGAGCTAATACATTCTAGAGGCTATTAAAATATATTTCAGTTACTTTTGAAGCTTACTGTATACCTCAAATATATTTTTAGTTGCTCGAGTGTAATTTGCACTTACAGATGAATCAACATAAGCATACAGAATACAACAGGGGCAAGGGGATTTCAGTGGTGTCACTTCTTAGCCCTTTGCTCCAAGGATTCAGACAAAGAACAACATACACATTTGCATAACTTTTTAATTTCTCTGCAAGGAACACATCCATATCATCTTCCTTTTTGAAGCAAAGGGGTTTTGAATTGTGGGACTTCTAATTCAAGGCTCACATTCTGAACATTTACTGTATGCCAGTTCTAAGTATACTATTTAGCTTTCCGTGCATGTGAATACAACTGTGCTAATTATCTACCAATCCCGTTAATATAAGAAACTGAGTATAGTAGAATGGGGTGTTAGGTTCAAATATTGAACCATGCCATTCTCAAAGATTCTTGGTCAAATAACTTACTGTTATCATCATGACCACTATCATCACCATCACACCATCTTCATCATCATTACTATGATACAGACTACAAAGGAGTCTCCCAAGGAGGGGATATATCTAAATACAGATCTTGAGGAATGGAACAGAAGAAAGAGAAAGGGTTAGTTAAGTAGCAAAGAATGAATATGAAGGAACCATTACATTTGCTCTGGCTCATTTATAGTTGGAGGACAGTCATATCCTCACTACTACCTCTTACCCAAACCAAGTATGGGTAAGAAGAAGATCAGAAGCTATTGGGTGATTTTCAGGAAACAGGCAAAGGTTGTTTACTCCTAGATTTAATTGAGAAGAACAATGCAATGACCCATACCCATCCCTAACTTATACCACTGGAACGTAGAAAGTGTGAGAGTAACCTGGAATTGACCTTTTTGTAGAAGGACTGGGAGCTCCAATCAGCTACTCAAGCAACTTCCTCATTCGCAGAATGCGTTCATTTCAACTTTAGGTCTTTTGCACTATGCTTTGTTTGGTAGATCTGGAGGTTCAAATAAGAAACAAGAAAGATTCCATCAGCCTGCTCCCCCCTGAGGTAGCCTCCTTCATCAGATTGTTAGGAAGACAAAAAGGAGAAGAATGGCAAATAACTAAAAATATGAATAGAATTACAAAAATGATTAATCAGTTACAGCACAAGGGAGTAAGATTTACACTCACAACTTAATTCCCCCTTTGGAATCTATGGGACTTAGAGGTGCTTTATTGAACCTGGATCCTGCTCCACCTGTGCAGATGGCAAGGACAGAATATACTGTATTGTGTTGGGAATTGGTTTGTTGTTCAGATTTGTGGGGCACTTGCACCTCTAAGAAACACTGCCCACCCAAGAAAATATAATGTCTGTTCCAAAAGCAATAACATTGTGAACTGTCACAAATATAGAAACTGTTACCAAAAAAAAAAAGAAAGTGCTTATTGCAAACCAGTGAAAATGGTTATCTGAAGAGCTATAGAGCTCTATTGTGTTGTAAATGTGATTAAACACTGCCAGCTCATGCGATTCAGTTCTTAATGGAGCTATTGTCCATTTTGCAAAGTACTGTGGACTAGTAATGCAGACAGTTATCCCAAGCATCATCAAAGCTATTTACAAAGCATTCATCATTAACTCCCATTGTGGAAATACATGGTTTCCCACTTTTTAGAAGCTATAGTTAAAGCTGCATACAAAAGGCAGGGATTGCAAGCTCTGATCAATTCAGATGTTTGCCGTACACCCTGTTGCCACTGCTGGCATTGTTTGCACTGGAACTAAACAGACATAATAGCTTGAAAGGCAGAGCACGGGCTGTAATGATAGTGCACCAGAAATGGAAAGCTTTCTGATGTGTGGCACAATGGTACTAAAAAGCAATAAGACGTAACCATCTAGCATGAGGTGGCCACTTGAAACATTTGCACAGCAGCAAAAACCAAGGCCAAAAGCCTGCTTGCACTTCAGTAAGAAACTTGCCTGGAAGAGGGTGGGAAACTCATCATGGCAGAGTAGGGGAAAGCCTATTGTGATGAAGTTCTCACTATTAGCTAGCAGAAGAGGTGCAATGACTCCTGACAATGACTGCATCTGACTCTGAAGCTGAAATGTTTGCTGGAATCTCTCTTGAACTGTATTTGAACAATGTTCCTGTGCTCATTCTGAAGAGATCTTGAGAATCAGCCAAGCATGTTCTAAATCTTCTTCTTGCTCCTTTTTCAAAGATTAAAAAGCCCACTGTTTTCATAGACAAATCTATACATTGAAATAGGTCTGCTAGTCTTCAGGGTGCCACCAGACTTCGGTTAGTGTTTTCCTTTTCTTATTATTATGCAGCAGAGCAACTCAATATTCTACAAGGCAATTCTAAAAATGTAGGCAGCTCAAACAAACAAACAAAATATTACTTTGAAACTGGACTTTGGAGTAGCACCAAATTTAGCACAGATGTAGCAGGCAGCCTGCTCTTGCTTTGTGCCAACTTTGGGAAAATTTGGGCAAAGGGGTTTTGAGTTATCATTTTTGGAGAGTAAAACTGTACCCCACTCTGCAAAAACAAATGACCCTAAACATCCCCAGATTTAAAATAGCACATACAAACTGAAAAGACAATTCTTGCTTATCTTGAAAGAGAGTGGTTGATCCCATCTGCTTTTTGATTTTAAATAAGGAAGAAACCAGGCTTCGGGGCTGAAATACTGATTTTTAAAAAAGGCCTTCGTTTTCTCACACTTTTGCTGCCTGCCTGCCAGTGCCTCCATTTCAGATCCTTTCCTTGATTACCTTTCCCCCCTGATTTTTGCGTGGATTTCCCCCATTTCTTTCAATTATTTTTGCTGCTGCCTGGGCTTGGCCTGCTGGACTAAAAGAAGAGAAGACAAGAGAAGGCATCAGTTGGTAGTTGAGAAAGAAGAGGAGTAATCTTTCCATATTCTAGTAGTTTTCGTTTGGGGCCCTGATTATATATTTTTAAAGGTTATTTGGGGCTTAGTTTGGGCAAGTGCCAGATAACATGGATGTGGAAACCCAAAATGAAGGAATCCTTTCATGTTAAACAAAAACACTGGTGCACAAAAAACACAAAAATAAAAGAGGCACTCCCCGAAGAACCCAAAAGAAAACAAAAACAAAAGTTTCGCCATGCTCAATGTCTGATTGTATAACTGAGAGGTTGGGAAAAAAAATCCCATCAATATCAAAGACAGGAGACACTGCACATTTTTTAAATTAGTTTTTGCACATTTAAAAGTGCAACCAATTGCTAGTGAGTCAATAAGGCATGATGTTTCTGCATGCAAAGTAGTCCTTGATTAGCCATGGGAGGCTCCCTGAAGGGAAAATTTAAGAAGAGTTTCCTTTGCCACAGCTCAAAAGGTATGGTTACCTTTGACTTCCAGTATTAACAGGGGAGTATATTCCAAAGCTAACCTATTTCAGTATGAAATTATGGGTTAGAGATAATCCATCGGCAGAAGAGGCAATTCCTTAACTGCAAGTGCCTCATTGTCACAGCAGGAGTTTTTCTCTGCTCATATAATGTGCAGATTAGCATGTTTTGTTTTGTGATTGGTCTTCCAGATCTAAACATAGGTTTCATTGGCAGGTCTGATTTTTCAGATTTGAAAACCATGTCTCTGGAAAACTAATATTTCCATATTAATTATGGGTAATCTGTAGACATTGTCTAGGGGGGCGGGGTAGAAATCTAAAAATAAATAAATAAATAAATATACAACTTGGCCTTCAGCACAGACCTCCATCTTGAGATACAAACACAAAGAGGATACAGGGTTGTTGTGCCCTAGTCTCTCAGTTTACACTATACTGTGTCAATAACAAACAATGGAAGACATTTCAGATCTGCTGTACTCTCAAACTTCAGACCACCCCCCAATTTGCTGCTAATGGGATGCTTCTTCCTGTAACTGATTTCTTCCTATATATTGATTCCTTCCTTCCTCCTTTCCAGCCACTGTACTCCATTTGCCCTTACATCTGATTGTCAGTGTTTTCTACTTGGTTTCTTAACATTCTCTGCCATTCTGTTCATATTGTGCTGTTTGGTTTTGGGTGTTTTACTTTGTTTTCCAGACTTTATTGTGTGTTTTCCACCTAAACACTTTTTGTAAAAAAAATCTGAAAACCTGGGTGGATTTTAGCACCCATCTAAGAAACATCTGGTCATTTGGCATTTATAGAGAGTCAATAAATATAAACGGATCTCTGTTGTTGTTTTTCCTCTCTCAGTGCTGATTGCTTACTAGCTATATTAGATTTTTTATATTGCATTAATTTTTAATTTTATTTGATTATTTTAATTTTGTTATGTACCCTGTGATATTTATGAAAGACTATAAGCATAACAAACAAATGAAACAGCTCAGTGGTTTAGATATCTGGATATGGAGCCAGAGGCTGCGAGTTCAATTCCCCACTGTGCCTCCTTGACAGTGATTGGACTCGATGATCCATAGGGTCCCTTCCAGTTCTGCATTTCAAAGATTATTACTACAAATTATTATAAATAATGAATAAATACACTGCCCATAATCCTGTCAGATTTCTTAAGGTTTCTGTAACTTGTAACTAGACACAATTAGCCATGGCAAGTTACACAAACAACAAACACCAACAGGATTCTGGCTGTTAGCTCTCACACTTCCCTTCCTATCTTTAGAAATTCTATGCAGGAAATTTGAAACAGCATTATCCTGGGGAAGGGGGTTGGGGAATGGCAATTAGTTGATATTTGGGGGCATATTTTACTTATGCTCACATGATGAGTCACATTAACACCTTTCCTCCAATGAACTCCAGGTAGTTTACATGGCTCTCTTCCTCCATATTTTATCCATACAGCAACCCTGTTGTGCAGGTCAGGCTGAGAGAAATTATGAGTCCCAGATTGACCCACAAAATGTCATGGCTCTGTGCAAATGAAAATCTGGATCCCTCAAAGCTCAACCGAGTCCTCTAACTCATAACCAAACTCACAGCAGCAAGATCATTGATTATCAGGTCAGCATAAAATGTGTATATACATATAACTCCGGCATAGAAACTACACCTGCCATAGGATATGGCAACACATTTTCTTCAAAGCAAAAATGAAAATGTTAACTTTACAGCATAAATCTAGTAGTAAAAAAAAAAAAAGAGCAAGGATGATCGTCACTTGTTGTCTAAGGAGTTATCCCGAGATGGGGAATGTGCAGCCCTCTAGATGATGCACATTATAGCTGATGGGAATTGCAGTCCAGAGACATGTCTCCCATCCCAGAGTCAGCATTTGAAACTCCAGGTGGAAATGCCACAGTTGTAGCCCTCCCAAAGAGTGCAAGAACCAAATGTGCAGCAGTAAGTAAAGTCAGCCTTGATTTTGGGAAAAGCTCAGTTCAGGTGTGAATTGCCTTATTGTGAGAATATACCCTTGCCTAAGTTCTCCTTTTGTGGAAAGGGAATGAAAGAAAAATGAATGAGCCATGAAGACAAAAGGATCCCTTGCCAGAGCATCCTAAGGTCCATCCTCCCCAGCATTCTTTCCAGCCAACCAGATACCTCCAGCAAGCAGGGCTTGAAGTCAGCAGGTCTGTACAGTGGCTTCTCTCCAGCAAATGGCATTCAATGGTTTAGCACTTCTCAATATGAATGGCAGATATAGTCATTGGGACTACCAGCCACTAACAGGTCTGACGTTCAGACCTATAGGTCTGCTTTTGAACCCATGTACCCAAGAAAGTATGTATGCAGCCCTATTATCTATGAACCTACCAGATCCCACAAATGGCCTAAGCATACGATGAAACAAGAAAAAAATTCTCAATAGATAACTATATTTATTTATACTCATGCGTGACATGAATATCAGAACTTATTTGCATATCATGTCAGGTCAAATAGTTGCAGAAAATAAAACAAACAAAAGAACATGTTCAGACTTAATCTTGCATTCAGGACAATATAATAAATTCACTTTGAAATCTGGGCATAAATCAAGAAGAACCTATAAAGCTGCATTCCAAATTTGGCTTCAAATCATTGCCATAACTCTCAGTGTTAGACACACATGAATATGATAACCTACTTCCAAAAATACTAAAATATGAACCAGAAAAAAATATCTGGGACCTTATGTGACATTTCAACCTATTTATTGCAGTTAGGAGATTGAAAGCTTGCTGATAATATTTCACTGAATAATAATTTTTAAAGAGGCTAAACTTAGCTGTCTGTAGCCCAGATATATTCATTTTACAGGAAAGGGGGGGGGGCTCCTTTAATAAGGGACCTTGCAGGGGCACACTTGTGGATGCCAATTTTGATTGAGGACAGCGAGCACAAATGCTGGCATTGGATTCCCCTGCTGATCAAGCAAGGATGTCAAAGTTCTTTGAAGAAGACCCTGCTATGAGAGATAAGGGGGTTCGGTAGATGTAATGCACTCTGATTTTTCAAAAGAAACATGAGACGTTTCCGTCACAGCAGGAAATACGATTTTTGGGTAAAAGTCTATGGAATAAGAGGTGAAATGGGTTTCTCAACAGCAAAGAAATTGTTCTGAGAGTTAGCAAAGGTGTGTTGCAAGTAAAACTAATATAAGCAGAAAAGGCATAGGGAATCTGGGTGTACAACTGGGATCTGCAACACAATGTTGCAGTGTAGAATGTTCCTGTTCAGGGCTCAAGACGGACAGGCATGCTCTATTTCATGATATTCCATCACATGCTCCTCCATCAACAGTTAGCTGACCTTCAATGGCCACGAAGTTTAAATTATAACTCTTCAAATCCCACAACTAAACAATAATCTTTTAAAAAAAGTTTACTGAATGGGCTGTTTGAGGCAGCTCTTTCCCCTCCCCCCTGACATTTTTGCTAATGTGAGGCAGGGAATGATCATGTGGGGAAGGAATATTTAGAGATCTGTAGGGCTCTATCCAGGCTGGGATCAGGATGCTCCTGGCCCCATTATATGATTCACTTGCAACAGGTAAGACTGCTCAGACGTATAATAATAAAATCGTACAACATTCTAACCATAGCAAGAAGCAGTGCTGACTGACACTGCAGACCTGCCTGCCTCTCAAACTGCTTCAGATGAAGAAAGGTCACTTTTCTGGACTATCGTTTCCAGCCCACATGAGGAATTCTAGCCCCAAAAAGCAACTTTTCCGAGTT
Organism: Intellagama lesueurii; assembly: GCA_037013535.1. NCBI lineage: Eukaryota > Metazoa > Chordata > Lepidosauria > Squamata > Agamidae > Intellagama > Intellagama lesueurii. The sequence continues at coordinate 253,233,209 of JBAJHW010000001.1, read as the reverse complement.
CCTGCTTGATCCATGAGTCGCTCTTCTACCTAATATTCCTCATTTATTTCTTCTGAAGCATCCCTGTGTCAGATGTGCTTAGCCCAGAAATGAGTAGCTCGGTAAACTGTTGCCATAGACAATCAGCCTGGCATTTGAATAAAAATTGCTGTGCTTTCTGTCCTATAAATCATCATCTGTCAGAAGATGCAGCAATTAGATGCAGCTGATGATGCATGTGCCAGACTAAACAAAGTCCAACTCATTTTCTGTCACTTCACTGAATAATGAAAACAGCTTCAATTCAGAGATCCACGGCACGATCAATATGCCTGGCAATGACGTGGCATTTCTGCTTACACTGGATCATCATTTTGATTCTTAAATATTGACACTGAACTTTCATCAACATTTCTGCAATTCAGACAGCAGAACATTCCACACGAATATACTGCTGGTGATACCTTATCAGCTATAGGGCTCTGAAGTTTAATTAGTGGAACAATCAACTAGAGCTTAATTATCAGAGTTGAATTTCGTACAGTTAAGGATGCATTTTAAAAGGAATGCCAGTTCATTTTGCTCAGCCTATTTTGTCTATGGTATGTTACTGTAATAGGAAGTAGAGGGAAATCATTCTAACCGTGGTCTTCTCTTCTACAGACAAGTGGTAGCATTATTACATTTATATTCTCACTTTTAAAGAAAAGAGAAAGAGAGAAAAACTACGTGGGACTAGTGTGTTGTAGTGTTAAAGAGGACTGGTTGTGAACCAGGAAGCTCATTTATCTACCACTGCAGTCACCTTCAGCCCTATCATATAAGTAACATATGGGAATACTAGTGAGTCTTAAAGAAGCAAAATATTTCAGTGTTTCCAAAGTCCCTGTTTAAGCCTTCAGCCAACTGAAATGGAAGTTTTGTATTGCTATTGGTCGTATGTCTGTGTGTTTAGGAAGAGGAGAAGGATATCACGCCTTTCCCATCTTTCCCATTCCTTTGTGGACGTTCCTATCAATGTGAAAATGATCAGTCAGCAGATGAGGGGGGAATACCATCCTGAATCATGAGAGAACTTCTGTAAATTGGAAAGACCATGCTGGGCTATAGGGGCCATTTCTCTTATGTGATATAAACAGCTTCCAATGTTTCTCTTGTTTTACACAGTGGAGGTCTGGGTCTGGGTATTTCATTGTTACAGAGCATCCCTCTCCCTTTGTAACAGAGAGAAGGGAGTTTTTGGTTTATCAGTTTGTTTTTCAGCAGAGCATGCATCTTCTCAATTTCAAATATTGTTCTCTCTGGCACAGTGATAAGTTGTTGGGGGAAGCCACCTTCTTTCCCACACCTCTAGTCCCGTTTTCTCATCAATATTTTATACATCCTAGATGTTCATAAATGTTGTCCAGACATCACAGTGGTTTCAAATGTTGAGGTCCTCACCCATTATGATTTTATTTCTGTGCCTATTTAGAGCATCCTCCTGAACATGTAGAAACAACCATCTTGGTTGGTTGGTTTTAATTTTGTTTTGCTTGGCTTGACTTTGGTGTGATCTGGTTTTGCTGTCAAACTTATACACATTCAACCACTTGAGTTTGCTGTTAAAGGGAATGAAGTTTCATTTCAAACACTCTTCAGAGGCAGCCCACATCCACTATGTTACCATAAAAGATGAAAGCAAGACGTGTGTTACCATCACCGGATCAGGCATCTCCTTTAACAGATGCAGTTGGGACACTAGCTTTAATGCACTCCCAGCCATTTCAGAAACCTGGGGATGTTGTATCTGCTGAAATAGACTAACATAGTTACTTCTTTGAAAACTGCTACATGTTCACAATGAATCCAGGATTATACTCAGAGGACAAACCTGCATTTTAAGGGGAGCATCACCCATCCAACAATTGAGCTAATGCCAAGGAAGGAGCCCACTTCATGGGCTGTATCCCAGTTGGTCATCCCAGTCAATCCTGCTCTTGGATTTGGGTAGAAACAGTTGTATGCAGCCAGAAATATCAATGTAACACCTGAAAGACTACAGGTACGAAAGTGAAGAGAAATGGTAAGAGAGGTTGCTGCAGTAGAATAGCATCTTGGATGATACCTCTGTATGGAGCAGGAGATATTCTCAGTCTTCTTTAGGTCCAGCTCCCCTCCTTTTCACCAACCACTATCATTATTCTAGCTACCACTATAATGTGATCAGCCCTACAACAGCCATGGCATTGACATCATTTTATTTATTTATTTATTTATTATATTTCTACCCCGCCCATTTAGACCACGTCTACTCTGGGCGGCTTACAATAGAAATAGCATAAAAGCAATTAAAAGCGGCAATTTAAAACAACAACAATAATATCATTCAAGATGGAAAAGTAAAGATCAAAATAGAAAAATAAGGGCGGAAAAATAAAAATAGTAAAGATCAAGTAGTGACAGGAGGGAAGGCCTGCCTAAAGAGCCAGGTCTTAAGTTGGCTCTTAAAAACACCCAGCGAGGGAGCCAGGTGGATCTCTGACGGAAGACTGTTCCAGAGTCGAGGGGCCACTGCCGAGAAGGCCCAGTTTCTAGTTCTTTCTTTCCGGACCTCCCTCGGGGTTAGGCCCCTCAGCCATCTTTCCTGGCTATAACGAGTGATTCGAGTAGATCTAGGTGGGAGAAAGCGTTCCGCTAGGTATCAAGGTCCTAAACCATTTAGGGCTTTATATGTCATCATTAACACTTTGAAATCAATGCGGAAACGAACGGGCAGCCAGTGCAAGGCAGCCAGAGTGGGAGAAATATGTTGATGTTTTCTCGTCCCACTAAGAAGTCTGGCCGCCGCATTCTGCACCATTTGAAGCTTCCGCATCAATCTCAAATGTAGCCCCATGTAGAGCGCGTTGCAGGAGTCTAATCTCGAGATTACAAGCGCATGTACCAAAGTGGTGAGCGCCTCACCATCAAGATAGGGACGCAGCTGGGCAATCCGCCACAGATGAAAGTAGGTGGAGCGGACCACTGACGCCACCTGGGTTTTCATGGTGAGCGCCAGATCCAGATGGACCCCCAAGCTGCGAACCTCACTCTTCACAGTGAGAGTCACCCCCCCAAAAGAGAGGGAGTTTCCCAAACCACCAATGGAGGGGCCGCCCACCCTCAGGACCTCCGTCTTGTCCGGGTTCAGCCTCAGCCCATTCACCTGCATCCATTGCAGTACAGCCTCCAGACAGCGCTGAAGGGACAGAACGGCATCCACTGAGGTTGGTGAAAAGGAGATGTAGAGCTGAGTGTCATCAGCGTACTGATGGCATGAAGCCCCACACCCCCTGATGACTCCACCCAGCGGCCTCATATAGATATTAAACAGCATTGGGGAGATAATCGAGCCCTGCGAAACCCCACAATTGAGACTCCACGGGGCCGAAACACTCTCCCCAAGCTGTACTCTCTGAGGGCGGTCCTCCAAGAAGGATCGGAGCCAGGCAAGTACCAGCCCACCGATTCCCAACTCGGAGAGCCTCCCCAGGAGGATTCCGTGGTCAACGGTATCGAAGGCGGCTGAGATATCGAGGAGGACCAACAGAGACATTTTGCCCCCGTCAGCCTCCCTCAACAGGACATCCAACAGTGCGACCAGTGCCATTTCTGTGCCATGGTGCGGCCTGAAACCCGACTGGAACGGATCCAGGGCATTAGTTTCATCCAAAAGAGCCTGAAGCTGGTCAGCCACCACCCTCTCCACGACTTTACTAAGGAAAGAAACATTGGCGACGGGCCTATAATTGCCAATGCCGTCCGCCGCCAAACTTGGTTTCTTCCTAATGGGCCTAATAAGTGTCTCCTTGAGGGCAAGGGGAACCTTGCCCTCCTGGAGTGACCCATTAATTATTACTATGGTCCATTCAATTGTTATAGGCCTGGCTGCTTTGATTAGCCAGGCCGGGCAAGGGTCAAGAGAGGAAGTGGTGGCCCGACAGCGATCAAGCACTTTGTCCACCATATCTGGCGTCACAGGCTGAAAGAATTCAAGTCTCACCGGGCAAGGCAGAGCGCTGGACATCTCTGCTCGATCCACTGTATTCAAAAAAGGAGAGAGCTCCCGGCGGATGGCCTACACTTTAGATTTTAAAAATGCTGTAAATTGGTCAGGTGAAATACTAGTAGGAGGTCCATCACTTAGACCAATTCCGGATAGATCGCGAACTATATGGAAAAGTTCCGCCTGCTGATTTGAAGCTTTGCTTATCCGGTTAGCGAAGTGCGCTCGACTAGCAGCCCTCACCTTAGCAAGGTAATGGTTAGTCACGATCCTGACAGCTTTCCGATTATAATCCATCGGGTCCCGTCTCCAATTGCACTCTAGCCTTCTCCTGTTTTGCTTCATAGCTCGAAGCTCCTGGTTAAACCAGGACGCAGGCCGAACTCTGCACTGGAGAGGGCATTTAGGAGCAATCGTGTCTACAGCCCTGGTGGCGGCAGCAAGCCAGCCATCAACCAGAGCCTCGACAGGAGCGCCAGACAGATCAGCCGGAATCCCTCTCATGGAATCCTGGAATCCTAAAGGATCCAGTAGCCTTCGAGGGCGGACCATTAAAATAGGTCCATGCTCCCTGCGGGGAGGGAGAGCCACTGAGAGGTTACATTTTATTAGGTGGTGATCCAACCATGATAAGGGAACTGACACAAGGTCAGTCACCATCAGACCACACTCGCTCCGCTTAGTGGAAAACACCAGGTCTAGCATGTGACCACCCACGTGGGTGGGGCCGTTAACATGTTGGGACATGTCCAAGGAAGCCATGGTTTCCAAGAACTCAAGAGCTGGACCAGAAATCTCTGCCTCCGGATGGATGTTGAAATCACCCAAGACCAGAAGCCTCGGGGATTCCAACAGTGCCGCAGAGACAAAGTCCGTCAGCTCCGGTAAGGAAATGGCTGGGTCGCGGGGAGCGCAGTAACCCAGCAAGATCCCAATACCATCCCTGGCCCCAATCGATATGTGGAGGGCCTCCAGACCCGGCTTCGCCACTGTAGAGCACCTAATAACCTCCAGAGTATTTCTATAAACAATGGCTACTCCCCCCCCCCCCGCCCCTCCAGTCTACCCTGGTGCTGAACAGCATAACCAGGAGGACAGGCAAGGGTCAAGGGAACACCCCCTTCCCCGCTCATCCAAGTTTCAGTTATGCATGCCAGGTCTGCGTCCTCCTCCAGAATAAGGTCTTGAATAATCTGGGATTTATTGGACACAGACCTGGCGTTCAACAGCACCAGATTTAGAGTGGAGGGCCGGCTGGTCTGACTACCTTGAGACTGGCGGTTGGTCACAGTGCCAGAACAGTGAACAGCCTTCAGGCATCTGTTCATCGTTCTTCTAAAATGAGTGGGAACTGTGCCATCGCTATATCTCCCTCTACCCGTAATCACTCGGATGTTCAAAGAACCCCTGCTGGGGGGGGGGCAAGCCTTCCACTCCATGACAAAGAAAACAAAACAAAAAACAAAAAATGCACCAAATTAATACAGTTAAACAATACAGTAATAACAAAATTAACAAAATTAATCCATACATAAAGTAATAATACACTTTTAAATTAAGCAATTATCAATTATCAAATTAAGCAATTTAAATAAAACTTTAAGTATGAAAGTGTACATTTGTTTCAAATAATAAGTGAGGCAAAAGAAACAAAATAAAGTAAAATAAAATAAAATAAATAAAATGAGACAAAAATAAAAAAAATAAAAATAAAAGATATAAAGAAAATAAACCAAAAATCCCCCCCCCCCAACTGTCGGTCCTGTCCCGTTGTACTCTGGCTGTAGATCTTATTCTTCCCAAAAAGGTTGTTGGAATTAAGTTTAAGTTTATGGGAGCAGAGGTTGCAAGCAAAGCACTCAAAAGCAAAGCATGGTCCAATAATAGAAGGAGGGGTGGAAATAGCAGGAGAATTGATAGTACAAATGGCGGTACCGTTACCATTCTCCACGGCGGGAGGACAGATGAAGAATCCTCGCTGAGCACACCAGGAGAAGACGCAGGGGAAGTAATTTCTATGACAATTGAGACTGATGGAATCACCAAACTCCGAGCAAGCATTCTGGAGTTTTCCGCAAGCAAACTCCGAGCAAGCATTCCATCTGAACTACCAACAAAGTAACTAGCAGAGCCCCACAACGAGCCTCCCAGCTCCCAACTCCTAGCAAAGTCCCTCTACGAGCCTCCCAGCTCCAAGACTCCTCTCAGCACTTCTCAGTCCCTCAGCACCGGGCTCACCAAGCTTCGCAGGGGAACTTCTCCGAGCTTTTCCTGCGAGCCTTTCTTATCTTTCCGGCGGGTTTTTCCGGTGAGTTTTCCGAGCCGGCGAGTTCTTCTGAGCCACGCCACGCTGGGCCAAGTCTCTCGAACCCCCCGCGCAGGCCCACCAAGCCCTGTGGAACCCTGTGGAGTCAGGCTCTTCCAAACCCCGCAGCGCGGGGTTCTTCTGAGCCTCACGAAACCAGGCTCCAGCCGAACTTCACAACGCCGGGCTCCGCCTCGCAGCACCAGTCGCGCCGAGCAACCTCTCCTCCCGTTCTCCAAACCGCCTCAAACAACCTTCGGCCAGCTTCCAACCGGTCCAGCAACCACCAGAGTATTCACCAAATGAGGGAGAACAGTTCAGAAGGTGAAAAAACAAAATAACAAAGAACAAAAAGAAAAAAGAGAAGAAAAAACAGACCGAAGCGGCGGGGAAACACTCCCGACCAGCTACCGGTCAGCCATCTTGAAAGTAAGTTATAAAAGACATCACTCCTTTATCCTGACTGCTCACTATGCAAATCGTTAAAGGTAACAATGCTGAACTAGTGCAGATCATTCTGAGTTCATTGTGTCAAATGCAATTCGTAATTAAATGATCAAGACAAGATATTCCTTTTCTTTTCCTGTCCCATCAGTTTAGCTTTCTAATAAGGCTAAACTGAGAACATTTGTAACGCAAACTATAAAAGCTAGAGGATTTGTCAGGCTTCCAGTATTCCACGGCATTTCCTTTGGTTGCCAATAAAGCCAGATGTGTAAATTTCCTGAAGTGTGTATGTTGTGAGTAAGTTCATTTATATGCTGAAAGAGACAGATGTCAAGGGAAGGAGATAATGTTAGAACTCATAATCTTACTGACAGCACAAGCCACCCTGTTCCAGTAGTGCAATATGAGTTTAATTCCACTCCTATTAAAGTCAATATGAATTTGCCTGTCAAATTTAATAGAAGCAGAAGAACAACATGCGGGAAAAGCCAGGGAACAGTATACTGAAAGAGAAAAAGCCATGATACATCCTGAACATTTGAATGACAACTCATTAAGATAGAAGCCTGTTTTCCTTGAATTATGGTTGATCATGGGTCAGTTTGCCTCTGCAAAATACCCAGCAAATTCCACCTGGATAGATGCAAGTACAGCTAGGTTGCTGAACATACGAACACTAGCCATGACATTGCTTCTTGTTACACCTGCAGAATCTATTCCCTTCCATCTTTCTTGACTCTTTCCTGGCCATAGGTGAGTTCAAGAGAAATCGTGGCTCAAAAGTTAGCATTGAATCAAAGAACAGTATTAGTGCCCTCTGGTCTTGAAACATATTGGCTTAGATCAGTGATGGCGAACCTATGGCACGCGTGCCCCAGGTGGCACACGACGCCCTTTCTTATGGCACGTGAGGTATTGGCCCATCCACCCTCCCTTGTGGAGGCAAACCTTATGAGCCGGCTGCAGCTGGGATTCCCCCTTCCGCTGCCACTTCCTGGTCCTCTGGGTTCGTCGCTATGATTCCCCCTTAAACTTCCTGTTCCTGGTCCTCTGGGTTCGTCCCTATGATTCCTCCTGAAACCGCCACTTCCGGTTCCGACAGCCACTGGTTTCTCCCCCCCCCCCCTCATTTTGGGCATGCGAGCCCAAAAAGGTTTGCCTCCACTGGCTTAGATCCAGACAGAACTTGAGACAGCTTCTGTTTGTGGATAGAATCACTTGTATGGTTCTGGGACTTGAAGTCCACGAAAGGAAACTTTTCCAAGCTCTGGATTCAGAGGCACCTTTCTAAGAATCGAAGGGCATATGCAAAATACTTGCATGAAAAGATATGAAATCCAGCAGTATGCTCTGCTGGTGAGCCTTCTGAGATGTCTACTAGAACAAAGCATTGAACACTCTCAAGTGCAAAATCTCAAGAGTCAGTCTTTTGCACATCAGCCGACCGGTGCCACTGCCAGAATGTCTTCTGCTACTGCACTCTGGATGCCAGCATTTAAAACGCCATAAAACAAAAGCTTTTACCACTCCCTTTGCCTCACAGTAGAGGTGGATTTGTCGTATGGGGTTTAAAATGTTTTTCTCAAGGTAGTTCTTTGGCGATTGTATAGACCTTTTCCCCCGTCCCACTCCACCCTGGCTAATCTTTCTATAACAACCTAATCAAATCTAGTTCAGCTCGGTAAGCTCTCGCTCTGAATTCTTACTCTTTTCCGGTGGCAGCCAAGCATAACTCCGGGCATGCACACCCCTCCCCTTTTTCACAGCTAGCTACATTTTCTGTTCCAGAAGCAGATAACATAAAAATCCTTTTAAGCCACAATGTTTGAAAAGAATGGCGTCTGGGAATTGCATCACTGAAAGACGTTTTTAAATGAACTGACTGACAGAGCTGGTTGTAGGAAAAGCAGGCAATTTGTTGAGACAGCCCTAATGACCACCCCTTTCTCCCGCAGGGTGCCAATGAGCTGAACTTTGGTCCTTATGGTATATATTATCCACCAGCAGGCACAGCTAAAGCTTCACATCATCCAGTCATCAGGTTTTAATGGAAGCTGCCATATGCAGTCAAACAACAGCCATGTAATGGAGCACTGCTTATTAACGGTGTAATGGTAAATGGTGAAGTGCAGGGACTTACCTTAATACTCCCCATAGCTATGAGCCCAAGGAAACTCTGAAAATGAATGTAGCTGCTTCGATCCATATAAAGTAGACTTACAGCCCTTTTCGTTTCTACCCAGGGCACGTTTTTTTTAAAGCTAATGGGTCATAACTTCTCACTCAGGACCAACGCATAATAATTTGTGTTACAGCAATGCAATACAACAATTTAATTACAACCATAGGGATAGTTCACAGCACCACATTGTTGCTGGGAAAATCTTTTCCATCTAACTACTGTGTGGATTACAGTTAAACTTACCAGAGGAATCTGAGGAGGTGACGACGTTGCCATTACCCCTGCTAATCAAAATGTCTCAGTGCTTCTGTTCTGTGAACCTGGGTTAACTACTCCCTTAGCACTTACAGCTATACAATCTCTGTACAAGTAAAAGGATTAGTTCTCAGCATCTTCCTGTGGCTCTAGATCAAATGGAAATCTGGCTGTCACATAGAAGAACCACATTTCAATGGGTTTAGGATCAGCAGAGCCAGCACAGTAGATAGAGTGGGATTTGTGAGACCTGGGTTCAAATCCTGCTCATCCATTGAAACTCACTGGGGGGGTGGAACTGGTAAAACCAGTGCTTAAATATATAAAATACCTTGGAAATCCATGCATTAGTCAGAATTGATTTAACAGCATATAACACATATGCTCAGCAGAGGCCATTTTTCTAGGATCTTTGTGCACTTCTACAGCTGCCTTTTTCCTATCTATCCCTCTAACATCTTACTGACTTTCCCATCGCTACGCCTTCAAAAATGATTGCCCTTTAGTCATCCTGAAAAGGGGACTATTGCCTGCTGAAGGTTCAAAGAGCTAAATTTAAATATCTCCAATCAGGGCTGCTGACCACAGAAATGATCAGGAATGCTGGCTGGAAGCTACATGTTTTTGTTACCATGTGTGGCTTCAAGGCACATATACTGTAGGAATTCATACTTGTTCTGACTATACATGCCTGAAAGTGATCTTTGAATATTGGCAGTAGACTCAGAAAACCACAGTTGTTCAGAACTACCTGGAAATAAAAGTTTATTGAACACATAAGAATTGAAATGTATACTACGGCTGCATCGAGGAATAGCAAATATTATAGTACAGCTCCATAAATGGCAAACAATAAGAAAGCAAAGCAAAAAACTGGGTAGCGAAATGAATTTGCTTCATAATGTGGAAGTATTCAAATAAACAAACATGAAAGGTTGAGAAGAGTCTAACACTGGTGTTGGAGTTATTGCAATCTCACATGCTGCCTTATTACACAGAGGGAGGATTTCTATGACATGTCATATTTTTTTCTGCAACCTATGTTTGAGCTTATGGGTGGGTTTGAACATGTTTATGAGTAATCTGGTGAGAAAGGCCAGATTAGTCATAAACACGTTTAAACTTGCTTATGGGTTCAAATGTAGGTTGCAGAGAAAATGTGAAATATCATAGAAACCCTCCTCCTACCAGGTTTGGCTGAGAGGGATCTTTCTGGGATAGGTTGACTGACAATCTATCCAACAGTAACCAATTGTTCCTTCCCTGCCTCTGAGTTCAAAGAGAGCCACACCTCTCTGCTCTGTATCTCTCTTTTCCCCACTTAGTAGTTGTGAGACGGGGCGAGAGAAAGGAGTCTCTCGCTGGAGTGCCATCCCTCCCACAGACTACTGAGAGGGAAAGCCAGACCTTGCCCACCCCAGCTCCCTGCAGAAGAGAACAACGGGGTACTGACACCCGGGACTTGGAGAAGGAATTGTGCGGGTTAACGGTAGCCGTTCAAACAGAGGATTTGGCGGGAATAGGAAGAACAAAGAGGGTGGAGATTGAGGTGGGGACAGCGGAGATAAAAAGGGGAGAAAGCCCATTGCCGACAGGTTGGGAATGGGTGTGGTTACAGGACCCATGAACTGGAGAATGGGAGCGTCTGCGGGTACCTAAAGAGGAAGCCGATTACCGGCGTAGGAGAGGGATTCCCCGTAGACCATCCTATTGGGGTGAGGCCGAAGCCCAGGAGTGGCGAAGGAGGTTGAGGGAGGAAAAGGAGAAGGTGGAAAGAGAAAAGAGAGAAAGATTGACATGGAGGGTAGAGGAGATGAGGAGGAGAGGCTTCCAGGAGGACCCTGGGCAACCTTTTTCCCAACAAGAGATGCCGGGTGGATTGACCCCACCGAGGACGAGGCCGTTCCCCTACTGGAAAGAGAGGTCGGAGAGGTTTTGAAGGAGGACACGACAACCGGGTGGCCAGGCCGGTGGAACAGCAACAATACCAATCCCTTTTTGAATGATGCTTGGGTACCCCTGTCTGACCCGTTGGCGACAGGTGACAAGTTATGGAACAATTGTTTGGACACTGATTTCTTGTTGAATACTCCAATAAACCTTTCCCCTGGTTCAAAGTTTAAAAAGACTCCTGAATTTGTTGTGGAGACCGAAGGTTTAAAATTCGAACCCTCACAGTAGTCTGTTGGAAGTAGTCAGCAGTGAGTCTGTTGAGGCCTCTTGTTGTAAGCTGCCATATTTTGTTAGTTTGCTGTTTGATCTGTTCAGAACTGTAAGTAAAGAAAATGTCTCTTTATTTTTTCTCTTATTAATGTCTCAGAGTGAGTTATTGAGACTGCAAGTGCCAGTTAATGAAGAGGAAAAAGGCATGGTCTATTCTGAGGAAACTTGAAGTTAATTCTGCTCTGTGAATCCCTGCAATACAAAACTCTGCAATAATTACAGCACTTGTGTATACTATTGATGGCCAAATTCAGATCTCAGAAGGTGGCAGAGGATGGGAAACTGAGGTTCAGAGGTTGCTAAGAGGAGAAGGGGGGGAAAGATAGGTTCACAAAACAGGGCATGCAGTAAAGGTAGTCATGGAAGAGGGGAAAGGGGGAGAAACAGTCAGTGCACATACAAACTACTCCTGAAAGTAGATCTAGGCTAATAAGGATCAATTGCTCTGGATCTGGTTTGATCATCCTGAAATGAAAGTGGGGAGCACTATGATTCTAGCTCTGAGAGTGCAAAGAAAATAACTTTAGCACGATTTTCTAGAGAAGACAGGCTAGACAAGATCCTCTGATATATTTGTGATTTTAGCTCAGATTCAGCTAGACAAAGCCCCAAGCTTAGGCAGTGATTTCAAGAAGTGAAGGCACAGTCTCTCTACAAGAAACAGAGCTTCTTACACAGATGCATCAGTAGAAAGGACCTCGTAAGATGGATGTGAGAGGCAGAACCACTTCTGCCTTTCAGGAGGCCAGATGAGAAATCGAGGTCCTGATTTGCAAGGTATTTTATGTGAATTTTGGATGGGAACTTCCCCTTCACCGGCTAGAGAGGGTTGTCTGAAACAAAAGAACCAATGACACAAGCAAAAGCCCACCTGGTTTTCTGGAGAGACGTCACAAGGGTCCTTGACATAACACAAAGAAGCAACGCCTGAGTAACTCCCCCTCCCTGAGGGAATCATCATGTCAGTATGACTGCAGTGTGCAGTATGACTGCAGCCTCTCCCACTGGGAGATAAAAGTCTCATGTCTACATTTTGGGAGTGTTCGTGTGCATGCATGCAAATATTTGCTTGCCTGACTATATCCAAGTGACTGGGTGCCTGTGCATTATTGAATATTTTAATCATGGCTCTGCCTATCACTCTTGGCTCTGCCTAGCACTGGCAGTTCTTCCTTCCACCCCATCATCCACAATGTTTCACCAACTGCCTCTGCATCTCTCTCCCTACCTCCCTCTCCCTCTCTCCCTCCCTCTCTCTCTCACACACACGGATGTTGTGCAAAAACGGGCAGCTTGCTGACACATTTTGCCAAAGAGCCAAAACATAATTTTTTCTCCTGCCTCACTGATGCAAGGGCATGCCTTATGGATTAATGCCCCTCACTGTCTTTTGTTGCTTTGAAAAATGGCTAAGAAAGGACTTTTCTGTTTGTCATCTGCCTGCTTTGATTTCGTCTAGCTTTTAAAATATTTCCACAAGTAGTTCTAGATGTACTTCCTGGCTTTAACAGGAATGTTTGCTCTCATTATAGAAAATACAGCAAACAAACACACACCCCTACTTCCCTAAGGCAATCCAGCCCTGCAGTAATATATGAATGGTATGTCACACTCTTGGGACCAGACCAAGACAATGAGAAACTTTGTACTAATGGTAAGGGAATCCAAACTTTGTATGAGGAAAATATAACTGCTGTTGCAGGTCCTACTACTGCTAATGCTAAACTAACAATACTAGGGAAAGCCCCAAGGGTACCTTTGTGCTTCTGAAGTTACTGATATTTACTAAGTAGATGGCAGATACTACCAAAGAATGTGTTTTTCTATCCCCATCATTCTTATCACATCCACTTCAGATTCCTTGTATGCAGTGAGGTGACAAAATTGCCCACCAGAACAATGGGTGCAAATTCTGCGCAATATCAGGGGCAGAACAGAAGCAATCCAAAATGCGATCCCCTCTGCAAGAGGCTCCATGATGTTGAAGAACATGCCAAGGTTTGGCATGGAGATACGGGCACCTTGCTTGGTTTCTTTTGCTTTTGATCAATTTTAAAAGAGAAGCAGTTAAGCTGAATGCAATGAAGAAGAGTTAATGGGAGCTTCAGAATCCCATGACAAGATGTATTTTATTTCAATACATAGATCACATCCATCACTGTGCTCTGGGCTTCACACAGCTATTACTCATTAGGATGGTCTCAGTGAAGGTGAAAAGGGGCAGGTACCGTATCTATGCAGCAGGGCTTTTGCAATTATCGGCTGCAACTTAATAAGGGAGCTTGGCAGAAGACTGCTTCTCTGGAACAGCCTCATCCAAGTCCACCATTTGTTTGCAGCACCTTTTGCTGTCCATTCTAGCCCATTTTGAGTTTCTACTCTCATACCAGCTCCTTCAATTGCATAGCACTTGTGCTTTTCTTTACAGCGTAACACAGCATGATGTCATGGTGCTTAAACAATCCTTCTCTGTGTTGCTCAACAAAGACATCCCATGCGCAATTCCAAAGTCTTCCAAAATATCCCATCTATCTTTGTTTTGTTTGTTTGTTTGTTTCTAAATGCCACTGATCCACTCAGTGTCTCCAGAAGGGGAGGACAAGGCCCTCTTCTCCCACTCTAAGCAGCTGTCGTGCAAGACTGAAACAACAGCTAGTTTTCCACAGCTCTGACTCATTTAGTCATCTGTAAATAAACAAAGAGATTCTACAGAGATACACAATATATGAGCTGAATGACCAAGTGTCATTTATTGAAGGCATTGTTCAAACATTGTTTTCTTCCAACATAAGAGAAAAAACAGAGTTGTTTTTTTCAATCAACTGTGGGGAGGTAAAAGACAACACAAATGTTTCTAAAAGTGGTATGAAATAACATTATTCTCTTCTGAGGCTTAATCGTTCAATTGTTTGACCAAATCAGATGCAGCGCTAATGTGAGCATGCAGAGCAAAATCTTTGATGGTTGATAGTGCATCGCAACCTCTGAATTTGGCCGTGAGTTTCCATTAACGCCTTTGGAGTTTTTTGAATTAAGAATGTCATCATTGTGTTCAGTGTAAATGTAGGGAGTGTATTTTGGAGGAAACAGTCCATGAGAGTCAATAGACCTATTCAGAGGATACAGTAATCAATCATGTCTGACTGAAGCAACTCCAGTGTCCAGTGTGGTTGCCACTTGAAATTCCATCAAAGGTAACGTGAATAAGGAGCCCTATTTTCAGTAACCAATTCTCTCTCTCTCTCTCTCAAATCTCTTTCTATCCAAACTTTTACCCTAAAACCTTAATAATTGCATGATATCCCACATTTCTTGCACAAACTCTTTGCTCCTTCAAACACAGTTCAGAATGTAATGGCGTTACCTTTTCTCCTTGGAGCTGAGGCAACACAGTTGGATTCTTGCTTGTTCTGCCCTAGTCTACACATACAGTGAGCTTCAAATTCACAGAAGGGACACTGGAACCATTTCATGTTGAAGAAAAAGGGTTCCTGGGGGAAGGAAATGTGCAAAACCCACATAAATTAGATGGATTTTTTTAAGTAAGTGGTGCCAAAGTGATTTGTGAATTAAATCCCACTTCATCAAGACTCTGTGCTAGTCCTGTTAAGGTAGAATTAATGGTTGACTGGTTTAAGCAGCTAATTTTTAAAATATGTATTGCAAACTCGGTGGTTCCCTTATGCTGACACTTGCTGTTTCTGTACAATATGCCACTGTTAATTTTTATTTGGCTACAGAGTGAGTGTTTGAGTTTTAATAGACCAGTTTTTGCTTTCAATTTCTCATTAGATAAATGCTATAAAATGACATGAAACTAAATACAACTTAGTAAAACACCCTTGTAATCCTGTGAATTAATCCTTGATCATACCATTTGAAAAACAAAACAAAATTAAGTTGTAAACATGAAGAATTTAATTTAAAAATCCGACCATTTTAACACCACATTTTACAGGAACAATAATATTTGTGCATAAAATGTTTTGCATGGGGGAGATAATTCAGACTCATGCACAGGAAGGTTTGTGTAAGACCTTTCATGGAGCATAGGAGAAATGAATCATGAAATACCAATAACTACATTTCAGAGGAAAAAAAGACCTTGAATTTATAGTTTCAGTGATGCCTGGGAACAAACTGAACACTGGTAACAATCTTGACATGAGCTGATCAGAGATTATGGGGGGCAGGGACAGGGGAACATGTATAAGCACGTCAGTTATCATTTATAACATTCAGCTGAAAGAATGAGGTTATGCTGGGACAAGATAGAACCATAGTGTTACCAGATTCTATCGATTCCCTCTCTGTCTTGAAGGAGCAGCTATTTTGCACCCAGTACAATGGGAATATTGGTGTGGTGGAGCTTCCCCCCACTTACAAAGTACTGTTGTCATTTGTGGCATTTTGATCTTAATGTTTGTCTTGATATGCCATGAAGCCACTTCTGAATTTGGTGACCCTATAAATTAGTGACCTCCAAGAGGTCTTGTCATTAACAGCCCTGCTCAGGTTTTGCAAACTAAAGGTCATGGCTTCCTTTACTGAATCAACCCATCTCGTGTTCAGTCTTCTTTTCCTATTTCCTCCAACTTTTCCAGTGAGTCTTGTCTTCAAATACAACAGCCCCACTTTAGCCATTTTATCTTCTTGTGAGAATTCATGCTTGATTTCTTTGTCTTTTGGGCAGTCCAAAGTATTCATAAAGCTCTCATCCAGCACTGCATTTCAAATGAGTTCACCCCCCCCATCAGCTTTCTTCATTGCCCAGTTTTCACATCTGTACAAAATAATGGGGAATACAGTGGTGCCTTGACTTACGGAATTAATCCGTATTGGAATGGTGGCCGCAAGTCGAAATTTCCGTAAGTCGAAGCACCATTTCCCATAGGAATGCATTGAAAACCGATTAATCCGTTTCGGCCAAAGGAAAAAATCACCCAAAAATTAAAAATAAAACACCGCAAGCCCCTGGGGCTGCAAAAAACAAAACAAATCCAAAAATAAACAGAAACATAACCCCACCAGCCCAATCCCACCCTGCAAAAGCCACAAAAACAATTTTAAAAAAGCAAAAAGCAGCACCTTACCTCCACCGCCACAACCGCCGCTGCCAGGAGGCCTCCTGGACTCCAACTGCAGCTGCTGGGCCAGGGCTCCAGCCGCTGCTGCCGGGCCGGGGCTCCCGCCGCCTCTGCGGAGGCTTCCCTTTTTCTTCTTCTTCCGGGAAGCCGAAAGCCACCCCAACCGCCACACCGGGTGCCGGCTTCCCGGGCTTCCAAAGCCGCCCCGACTGCCACGCTGGGTGCCAGCTTCCCGGGCTTCCAAAGCACCGGGCACCCCGCGCAGTGGTCGGGGCGGTGTTGGAAGCCCGGGAGGCTGAGCCTCCCTTTTCCTAACCGTTGGGGCAAAGAAGCAGCCTCTTCGCCACCAACAGTTTGAATTTCCCACCCTTTTCCCCTGCCTTTTTTGTTTTGTACCTCGAAGCTCTGGCCGCAAGTTGAAGCAAAATTTTGCGGCCGGAGCTTTTCGTAGGTCGAAATTTTCGTAGGTCGATACGACCGTAACACGAGGCACCACTGTACTATAATATTGATGATCCTGGCTTTGGCCTCAAGCAGTATGTCTTACTGGTGTACATGGTATCTCCATCAGTGTAGACTCGGAGGGTAAAAAAACAGGAAATGTGGGAAGTAGAGAGCTACGACCTGGGATGGGGGGCTGCTACTCAGCATCATTACCTTTGGGAATGGTGTGAGCCTTCAGTTTCTTGGTTCAGGTCTTACCATTTTCCTTCCTTCTGCTTCCTTCCAGGAGTTGTACTCAGAAAAAAAATATCTTAGGGGTATGGAAGATATACCGTTAGGGTCTTTAGCCAGTAACCTGACTTGCTCAAGTGTTCTTATCTACTGCCTAGCTCAAATCAGTGGGCTGCACATTTGGCACCCACCCACTCGGGAACAATCACAGCAAGCATTTAAAAATTTTAAAAAAATAAACTACAAAATGGCCAAGGGTTGGAGATATAGAGTGCCTAGATCTACTTTGACCTATCCAGTAAAAGAGAGTCAGTTATCCATTCAGACATACAACCACATTCACACATGCAACCAATTCTAAGTGTAAGGAAGACTCCTTGTAGCTTCTTGTTATTGTTTCTGGTTTATGGCAGCCCTATGAATGTAACATAAAAAAATCCTATCTTTAACAGTCCTGTTTCGCTTTTATAAACTCAAGGTTGTGGATTCCTTTATGGAGTCAGGCCATCTCATATCTGGTGTTCCTCTTTTGTTGCTGCCTTCAGCTTTTCCTAGCATTATTGTCTTTTTCATCAAGTCTTGTCTTTCACAATGTGCCTAAATTACATCAGCCTCAGATTACCTAAATTATATCAGTGTCAGAGGAATCTTGGAACCTGGGAATTACATATCAGTCAGCCAGACCTCAATTCCAGGGAAAATTCTGGAACAGATTAAAAGCGGTCAATGTGCAAGCACCTAGAAAACAATGCAGTAATAGCTAGAAGCCAACATGGATTTGTCAAGAACAAATCCTGCCAGACTAATCCAATCTCTTTTTTCAGTTGGGTAACCTCCCTGATAGACAGAGGGAATGTTGTATACATCGTATATCTTGACTTCAGCAAAGCTTTTGAAGAAGTGCCCCACAATATTCCGGTTAGCAAGCGAATTAGGTGTGGGCTGAATAGAACAACACTCTGTGGATACACAATTGGCTACAGAGTCATACTCAAAAGGGTGATGGTGAATGGCTCCTTCTCAAACTGAGGTAACAAGTGGGGTACTGTGACCAGCCCAACCTGACTAATCACCTTTAACATGTCCTTTTCTTTCCCTGGGCTTGCCTTAAGCCCAAATCATAAGAGCCAAGCAGTTTTTAACTTGAAACATAAAATTAAGTTCTTTATTTTAAAAAGCATAACAGTTACAAGGCACATTCTTAAGCTTAAAATTACATGTGTTGTAAAAATCAGCTTTCCCACCTGAACTAGCTTGCTCTGTTACAAAGTAATTATATTATACAACTCCCTGGAAAACCCAAACTCCTGTTCTTAGATGCAGTCTAAACCACCCACTCTAGTCTTCTCTCCCCTTTTTATATCTCCAGCTGGTTTTTCTGGATTAGCTCTCCTTTCTGACTTCTTCCAGCCAATCACATTCTGCTTGCTGTTGCTGGGTAGAATATGTGAGGGTTCCATCACAGGTACCCCAGAGCTCAGTCCTTGGTCCAGTGCTCTTCAACATTTTTATTGATGACCTGGATCAGGTGGGTGCAGGGAATGCTAACCAAATCTGCAGATGACAGATTGGGTGGAATAGCTAATATCCTGGAAGACAGAAACAAAATTCAAAATTATCTAGATAGGCATAAGCACTAGGCTGAAAACAACAGAATGAAATTTAACAGGGATAAGTGCAAAGTTCTATACCTAGTTCTGCACAGTTACAAGAAGGGGGAAACTTGCCTCACTAATATTACAAGTGAGAAGGTTCTTAGAGTCGTCGTAGATCAAAAGCAGAATATGAGCCAACAGTGTGATGTGGCTGCAAAAAAGGCAAATGCTATTTTAGGCTTTATTATCAGAAGTACTGTATAGTCTCCAAATCCCACAAGGTATTAGTTCACCTATATTTGGCCTCATCTTACTGTGTCCAGTTCTGGGCACCACGCTTCAAGAAGAATGCTGACCAATTGGAACAAGTTCAGAGGAGGGTGACAAGGATGATTAGGGGGCTGGAAACCAAGCCTTATTTATTTATATTGATTTATTTATTTAATTGAGCATGTTTAGCGTTGAGAAAAGAAGACTGAGGAGTGATATGATAGCACTTTTCAAATACTTGAAAGGCTGTCATACAGAGGAGGGGCAGGATCTGTTCTCGATCATCCCAAAGTGCAGGACATGCAAACAATGGGCTCAAGTTAAAGGAAGCCAGATATCAGTTGAATATCAGAAAAAAATTCCTAACTGTTTTAACTCTTAGAGCAGTATGACAATGGAACCAATTACCTCAAGAGGTGGTGTGTGCTCCAACACTGCAGGCATTCAAGAGAAATTTAGACAACAACCTGGCAGATATCCTTTGATTTGTATTTCTGCATTAAGCAGGGGGTTGGACTCAATGGCCTTACAGGCCCCTTCCAAATTTATTATTCTATGATTCTATGGTGGGTCATTTTTGTTTCCAGAGAATGTCCAGGCTTGATTTGACTTATGACTCACTTTTTTATATTTCTAGCAGTCCAAAGTATCTGCAAAGTTTTTCTTCAGATAAATCTTTTTTCCTCTTCTCAGCTTTCTTCACTGTCCATTTTTCACTATACATAGTGATTAGGAATACAATAGTGTGCATGATCTTAGCTGTGGCATTCAATGGCACATCCTTGATTACCTTTTCTAGATTGTTCATTGATTTTTCTAGATACTTCACTGCTGCCATTTTAAGTCTCAGTCTTCTTCATCTTTGTAGCTACCTACAAAAAATAGAAGGAAAATTATACAATGCACCCAGTCTAAGAACAGATGTACCATCTTCCCTGTGCCATGCCTGGATGCAAAACAGCTGCTCAGTTAGATGAATGAATCTGGTAAAATTTATGGGTTTCCAGAACAGGGTTTTTTGATTTCACAGACGGTTCAGCTGCCAATCTTCTTCTGTTTCAATACTTCCTCCTTTACTACAGCATCTGACACCAAGTACTATTACTCAGATCTCAGGATTTTTAATCCCAAAGGCGTTCCAGCAAACCAATGTGTAATATAAAGAATTTATTATTTGTACCATTGCCAATTCCTGATCTAGTTCTTGTACAGAGAATAGTTCTTCTCAATCATAGGCTTCCAATTATATTGTTTGTTTAATTTCTGTATTGGCCACTGGATGATGGCCTTGTAGAAGGCCTTGTAGAAGGCCAAAGCATATATTAGTGCAAATGTATGCTTTGAGCAGCCTAAGAAACATTCTGGCTTCACAGGATTCTGTGAGTGATTGTTTTGTTTCATTTCAAGGCCAAATACTTGAACAATGGTTCTATGTTTAGGTGATATCAACTAAGACAATGCTTGCCTTTAGTTCAGCATTGTCTTAGTTGTCTTTATGTTTACCTAAACATAAAACCAATTGATTTATTTACATTGAACCTTTAATGTTTATATTGCATTTATATAAAATACTCCTATCAATCATAGGTAAAGAGAGGAAAGTAATAGAGTAATAGAGTTAATGTTTAACATAGTCCTACCAAAGTCTACAGACCTAGTTTTCACAATATCATACACCTAAGAATGTATCACTTATATGCAGTTGAATATATGAACTGCTATTAATGTGTGAGTGGAATGGCTACATGGACAAATAATGTGGGAAATACTCTGGGATCAGGATGGTCAGATTTGCATTATTTTCTGTTGACTATGTTAGGATAATTGTGTTTGACTTATTCAGAGAGAAAAGAACTGGCCCCGTAAAAGCGGGCCCGACCCCTCCCTTCCTTTTTGCTTTTCTTCTTGACTCAAGGACTAATGTTTCTTGAAAGACAAAGGATCCGTTTACTGAGAAACAACGCTGGTAGTAGATAGAAACAACATGCTTTGTAGTAGATAAGAATGGAATGCAGGGGCCCCAGGGAGAGAAGAAGATCCGGTTATCTGTTCTGCGCATGTTTGAAAGGTGTTTTTACTAATCCAATGAATTTTCGCCAACTAACTTTCTGACCCCTTTAAGGAGATTGTGCGCCCACCCCAAATCGCCCGGAAGGGACAGGCTATAAGAGATTGTACCACTCCTTTTGTTCTTTGGAGAAAAGCCTTTGCCCCGCGTGGTGAATTGTTTTTCTCCCCGCTTTCTGCAGCAGGCGTTTTCCTTTGCAATAAAATAACCTCACAAGAAGCCTTCGTGCCTCAGTCTATCATTTTGGGAGCTTCCTACCTGGGGAAACCGGATAACAGTTTGGGGGCTCGTCCGGGATTTCCTAACAGCCCCGGTTGGGGCTGGGCCACAGCCCAGTTGAGGCCGAGCAGAACGAGGGCGGCGGTGAAGCGAACCGGAGGGTACCCCTGTCTCCTTTTTGGCAGCCGCTTCCTTCCCGACGCTTCGGCTGCTCGGCATCAAGAACTCGGAAAGAGGCACGAACGCAAGAGGTCCTCCAAGCCGGCCGGCCAACGGACATTGGTAAGTTAAGGTGGGGAAACTCCGAATGGGTTGGTTGTTGTTGGATGAGTGAAGGATTGAGTGGGCCTGCAGTTCCCTACGGTAGCCGTTGTGTGATCCGGTACCCTGGGTCAGGTCGAGAGAGTGGTTGTTGCAATCCTATTGTGTCTGCGCTCAAGAGACCCCTTACTCTTGTCGCAAAACCCCTTTTCCCTTTTGTATTTGTCTCCCGTGGGATGGGAAACCAGGTGTCTAGGAAGGAAAAGAGGTCCAGCGGGGACCAAAAGGAGGAATTTCGAGGGGGACGCCCCGGCACCAACTCCGAGAGGCGGAGGGGAGCTAGGAATTCCTAGCAACAGCCCATTGGGGAAGCTGTTGCTAAATTGGGAATCGGTGAAAGTACAGGAGTTTCAGTCAGAGCAGGAAATGGTCCGTATGTGCACAGAGGTCTGGACCAATCTAGAAATCAGTCCAAGATGGCCAAAACTCGGATCCAATAATTTCGATGATATTAAAAGGGTGGACAACTTCTATGTTGCTCATCCGCCCCGTACTGCCTATGTCGACTCCTGGATGTGGTACATTATAAAATTTGGACCAGGAGTTAAATTGGCAGTAAGCAGAACCCTATTAGATACCAAGCTGAAGGGTGAGGAAATGTCTAAATTTGACCCCTTAGAGTTTGTTAACTGTCAGCAGCCCATAGCACCGCCCACAGCACCACCAGAGGCTGCTGAGCAGTTAGCAGCGCCTCCCTCTTACGAAGAGGCAGGGAGGGGGGGGTAGGAATTTGGGCCCAGCCCAGGCCAGTCCCTTAAGCGCTGCCTCCACCATAGAGTATTCCCCCCCCTTTAGATCCACTTAGAGAACAAATTAATAAACTACAGAAGACCGTAGAACAGATGGGGCAGACCCCATCTCGACCAAACACCAGGTCTAGGACACGGGCAAAGGAGGCAGCTGAAATAACTGATGAATGCCCCGGTGCATCAGCTCAGTACCCATTAAGGGAAGTCCCAATGGGAACTAGGGTTGGATATGTAGAGGTCCCTTTAACTAACTCCGATATTCGGGTAATAAAACAACAACTGCCTAATCTTCCAGAAGACCCCATTGGGTTCGTGACAGGACTCAGGGACGCTCTAGGGACTATGGTTTATAAGCCCACTGAATTGTTACATATTTGCAAACAATTAGCAGGAGTAACGTATACCAACCAAGCGTTGGGTCATGCTAGAAGGCTTTGGCAGGCGCAGGATGGCGCCCGAACAGAACAGATGGCTAGGGAGAGATTCCCTGAGATAACCCCGGGGAACTGGGACTTTCAGGCTGATAATATTAGGGAGCAGTGTGGGGAAATGAAAGATTTCTTATTAAAGGGACTAGAAGCAACAGTCCCTAAAACCGTTAGCATGAAATTAGCCTTTGGACAGCCCCAAGGAAAAGATGAGAGTCCAGTCGAGTATTTAGAAAGGCTAAAACGAAATATGCGACGGTATACCGGACTAGACCCAGAGGATCAAGCAAATGTAAATATTCTGAGGCTGGAGTTTGTGTCGGGGTGTTACCCGGACATAAAGTTCAAACTACAGAAAATTGATGACTTGACAACTAAACCTATAGGAGATTTGTTAACGGAAGCTCAGAAGGTAGTGGTAAGGAGGGAAGAGGAGAAGGAAAAGAGAAAGTTGAAATTGATGGCACAGATGAAGGAAAAAGTTGAAAATAAAAGGAAATAACCCTCCATGGGTCGGGACTCGTGGACGGGGCCGTGAGAGAGGAGTGTATAGTAACCAGGGAGGTAGAGGAAAGCTTGTGGAAGGTAGAAAGAATGAAGAGGGACAAGGGCAGGTGAGGGGCTGCCTGGTAAAAAGTCCTGCCTGCGCAGAGCCCTTGTTAACTTTGCAGGTGGGCAAAGAGGGAAAGGAAATCGAATTTTTGGTAGACTCAGGAGCCACGAGATCTAGCCTGAGCCAACCTACCTGGGAAGGACAACTTCCTCTTTCTGGGGGACATTGTGACATAGTAGGAATAGAAAACCTAACGCAACGGGTTCCTGTTCTAAAACCCCTAGAGGTGCTAAAACCTGGGTCACATGAAAAGCTGTGGCATGATTTCGTGTGGACCCCAAATTCAGGAGTGAACCTACTAGGTCGAGATTTAATGGCCAAATTAGGAATATAGATATTGCTTAAAAACCAGGTGTGTGAGGTCAGGATGGCCGCCCTCAGGACTGAGGATGAAGCCGAAATTGACCCAATAGTATGGGCGAAGCCAGGAAACCCCGGCCTTATGAAAGTTACTCCAGTGAAAATGCATTTAAAAACAGAGGTACCAGTGTATAGACCCCAATATCCCATTAGACCAGAAGCTGAAGAGGGCCTTAAGCCCGTAGTAAAGGAATTGCTGGATGATGGCCTTATTGAACCCAGCGATTCGCCTTACTGTACTCCTATACTACCTGTAAAGAAATCTAATGGGACATGGCGAATGGTTCAAGATTTGAGAGAAGTAAACAAGGTAGTGATCCCTAGGGCGCCCATAGTACCAGATCCCCATACGATCATGCGAAAGATCCCTGACACTCACGTTTGGTACACAGTTATAGATTTAAAGTCAGCTTTCTTCTGTGTGCCCGTGGACTCAGTGTCGCGCCCAATATTTGCCTTTCAGTGGCCTCACCCAGAAACAGGTAAACTAACCAGATGGCAGTGGCGCGTATTGGCTCAAGGCTACACAGAAAGTCCCACTATTTTTGGGGAAATTCTAGAAGAATTGCTTCAAAAATGGACCCCTCCTCCGGGAGTACTTTTAACGCAATATGTGGATGATTTGCTTTTGAGTGGGGCGGAAGGGAAAACGGTCAGAAAGGCCAGTATTAGCCTTCTTAACTTCTTAGGCGAACAGGGACTCAGAGTATCCCAAGAGAAATTGCAGTTTTGTGAGCCAGAAGTAAAATACCTGGGATTAATACTAAAGCAAGGAACTAAGTGCATCAACCCCGAGAGGTTGAAGGGAATCCGTAGTTTGGAAATGCCAAAGACTAAGCGACAGCTCAGGAGCTTTATCGGAACAATTAATTTTTGTAGACAGTGGATTGAAGGGTTTTCAGAAATAGTCCAACCCTTTTTGAAGAAATTATTAAAGGATGAGCCCGAAGTATTGGTGCTAGAAAGGTCAGACTATAAGCTGTTTGAAAGAATCAAAGAGATTTTGTCATCGGCCCCCGCTTTGGGGCTGGCAGACCCAAAGAAACCTAGCCACTTATTTGTAACCGTGGGTAATGGAGTTGCCAAGGGAGTGCTAGCTCAGAAGAAGGCAGGACGATACCAACCGATTGGATATCTATCTAAACATTTGGACGTTGTAGTCCTAGGGTGGCCTACTTGTCTACAGGCCTGCGCGGCAGCGGCAGAATTGGTTAAATTAACTCGAAAACTATATCCTTTCGAGGCAATTGTCCTGCATTCTTCCCACCAACTTAGAACTATCCTCACCCATACGGCTAGGCGATGGATGACGGATAGTAGGTTGTTACAAATTGAGGCTATTCTCCTTGAAAAACCCGATCTGGTGCTAACCACCACTGAGCACTGTGGTCCAGCTGAAGGGTTATCAGAGACTGTCAGGAAAGAAATATGTAATGAGCATGATTGCATTGCCCTAACTGATCTGCAGACCAAATTTAGAGAAGACCTCCAGGAAGAAGAGATAAAGGAGGCATGGAACTTATACACGGACGGGTCTTCCAGAGTAGTGAACGGGAAAAGAATGACAGGATATTCAGTGGTAGAGGACGGAGGACTCGAGGTTGAATCTGGACCCCTTCCCCCGTCCATGTCTGCTCAGACTGCAGAGTTGTACGCCCTCAAGAGAGCTTTAGAAATTGGGAAAGGAAAATCCGTAAATATCTGGACGGACTCTAAATATGCTTGTGGAGTAGTGCATGTTTTCGGAAAAATTTGGAGTAAAAGGGGGCTACTAACATCCCAGGGAAAGAATCTAGCCCATCATCAGTTAGTACTAGAAACTTTGGAGGCGTTGAGCCTCCCATCCAAGGTGGCTATCATTCACATACCAGGCCACCAAAAAGGAAACGCCCCAGAAATAGTTGGAAATCGATTGGCTGATGAGTTGGCAAGAAAAGCAGCAGAAAAAGAGTTAAACCCTGCTCTCTTGGCAGCTCTCCTACCTACCAGTAAAGAAATATCCACCCCTTTGGTATATTCACAAAGAGAGTTGGAGTTGGCGGAAGCGCAAGGAGCTACAATGGTAAATGGCATACTGGAATTAAAAGATGGAAGACAATGGCTACCAGAGGGGGTGATCAGAGAAGTCCTCAAGGCACTGCATGAGGGAGGACATTGGGGAGTTAAGGCTTTGATCTCAGCCTTTCTGCAACGATATGTGGGGAAGAAAGTGTGGTCACACGCCAACACCATTTTGGCTCACTGCATTCCTTGCCAAAGAGTAAATAAGAACAACCCGAGAAAGGCAGAAATGGGAGGAAGACCTTTGGCCGTCCACCCTTTCGAACATTTACAGTGTGATTTCATTGATATGCCCAAGTCTGGAGCGTGGAATCATTGTCTGGTAGTAACTGATCAACTTACTGGCTGGGTGGAGGCTTATCCTACGACCAGGGCAACGGCAGGGACTGTTTGCAAAATCTTATTAGAACAAATTATTTGTAGATATGGATTGATCCAATCAATAGATAGCGATCGCGGGACACACTTCACTCAGAGGGTGCTACAGCGAGTAGCTGAAACTTTGGGTATAACTTGGAAACTACATGCCCCGTGGCACCCTCAGAGTTCAGGAAAAACTGAGAGGATGAATCAGACCTTAAAGAGACAAATCATCAAATTGATGCAACAGGCGCAATTGCCCTGGCCAAAGGTTTTGCCCCTAGCCTTATATGCTATAAGGACCAAGCCGCATAGCACTACAGGACTCTCGCCCTTTGAGAGTCTATATGGAATGGGAATTTGGGATGTTAGCACACAGAGAATTAGCCCCAACCTAGAACTTTTTAAAGATGCCTTTATAAGAAAATATCTGCTGGCCCTGTTCTCTATTCTCTCCGATAATAGGGAACGAGGCATCGCGGTGCAGCGAACGCCATTGGAGGTAGCAGTGCATTCCTTCCACCCCGGGGATTGGGCTTACATCAAGGCATGGAGGAGTGAACCGCTCGCCCCAAGGTGGCTTGGCCCGTTCCAGATCTTGTTAACAACAGAAACTGCCGTCAGGACCAAAGAACTAGGCTGGACTCACCACACTCGCGCCAAACACGCAACTAATCCTGAAGGACGGTGGGAAGCCGTGCATGTGTCTGAGGACGGACTAAAGACTATTTTTAGGCGACAAAAGTAATGTCCAGCAGGCAATTGGCGCATAAGTGTTGCCCCTTCTTTAGTGTGTTCCTGGAAGCAAGGAAGGTCAATAATCTGGTTCAAACTTGGAAGGTATCCTTAAAAATTAGCAGGAGTCGGTGGGGGTTCTATTTCTTTAAAGGGTATTCAATTGGAGATCAAGTAGTATTGGAAGACGAGGAGACAATCGATAGGGAGGAGGAAAGAAGAATTTTTAACGGGGTTTTTACAGAATTGTGGGATTCTCAGTGGTGGCACAATCAGTACTGTAAGGTCTGCCCTATTACGAAGAATCAGGAACTGTGTGAAATTACCGATACTGAGAGTAGTTCTGAAGGAGAATCAGAGGAGGAGTGTGTGATTTCATTATCTGATGACGAGGAGTTAGATGAGGATTGTCGGATTACATTGTTTGGACGAATATTGTAGAGTAATGTCCATAGTTCCCTATATAACAGGTAGTGTTTGCCCCTGGTTTTCCTGTTCAATCAGTCGAACACCAAAGGGAGAGGTAGAGGCGTGGATAGTGCAAATACAAACTACTTCCTATTGGGACACTGAATACGAGGGGTTGGCCTGGGGCAACCAGTTGATGGTATACCAGGCGATATCCGGAACTTAAAAGATCCCTTGCTAGGGATAGATCCCTTTGAGCCCCATTGTCTACTATATTGCCACTTTTGCCCTCACCATTGGTGTGCCAGAATAACCAAATTTGACGAAAGCCCGACATTGAGGTGGTATGTGCTGAAGGTGGGATATCCCGAGAGGTTGTGGGCCGAAAGTCTGTGGGCTGTGGAAACACCAGTCGCAAGCTATCAGTGGAGGGTTCGACCCGATAGCTCGACGCAGGCAAAAGCCATTCCTAAGGGATGGCTCCGCTACGCATCTTCGGTACACCACGAGACGTGTTGGAAGTGCAGGAGCGAAAGCCCTTGGTCCGTGCCCAGCCCAGACTCAGAGGACGAGGAACGTAACTCCCGCTGCCAGTGGCGGTAAAGCCTACCCCTCTGATGTCTTGGAAAAACATCAGGCAGATGCTTATTGGTAGACCAAGGGTAGACGGCAAAGTGATTACAGTATTAGGGATCTTTCTGAGCCTTATTCTGCAAGCGACAGGGTCTACTTGTCCTTGTGTGATAACTACCAGGAAAGGAAATCAGGAACATCAAACATTGCTCTACAAGTCCGTCTATAAATGCATGGGCAATACCTCTGTATGTCGATTCAATAATGTAGAATATACTGTCTGCAGTAAAAGGAGTCAGGAGCCAGTTTGTTTTGATCTTAAGGAAGATCCTGAAAGGATCTGGGTGGAGATCTACACCCTGGCAACCCTTCAACGACACTAAGTGTGGGGGAATGGAATGGGTAAAATACTATAAGGCACAGCACAAATACATGGGATCCACTAGATCATGCGGCCCCATGGGGGATCATGGATTTGGATTCCACACTAATCCAACTTGCATAGTATGGGCTACCTGGTCCACTGCAGATAAAACTGCAACCTTGAGATCAATACCTGCAAAACCTGACTGCACTTGGGGTACCTGTAACTTTGTTAACTTTACCATATTACAACCAAAGATGTGGGATGAGAAGAACAAATGGGGAACTTCCATGTGGGATCAGACGTTCAGTATACTCATAGAGGGAAAAGGAAGCAAACCTAAAGCGTTCCTTAAAATTGTCCAGACTAAGGAATATAAAATAGGGGAAGATTTGAGGAGATACCAGACCTTCTGGAGAGAGATGGAAACGGATCCTTGGGAACAATCTTTGACTCCCAGGACAACTAATCTGTTTGTTGAACTGGCACAAACAATAGCTACCACTATGAATGTTTCAAATTGCTACATTTGTGGCGGTACTCTTAAGGGAGATCAGTGGCCTTGGGAGGTACTTGAGTGGAGTCATACTGTACCATACAATCTCACAGGACCCCAATCTATATGCTCAATAGAATTATAAGACTCCAAGCTGTAGTAGAGTTGCTCACTAGGGAAAATGAACAAGCTTTATTATTGCTAGCCAAACAGAACACGCAAATTAGGAATGCTATATATCAGAATAGATTAGCTCTAGATTACTTATTGGCTTCGGAAGGAGGTGTGTGTGGAAAGTTTAATTTGACAAATTGTTGCCTTGAAATTGGAGATACACAGGACGCAATTGCAGAAATTACCGGTCAAATGCGGAAATTGGCTCATGTCCCTATTCAAAAATGGGCTGGAATTATGGATGACACTGGGTGGTTAGGAGGGGTTTTCAACAACTGGAAACAAGCACTATTCTTCCTAGGTATGATTATGTTTGGATTAATTCAGCAGTTCAGGCGGCAATGCCAAAAACGCAGATGACTGTAAGAGAAACTGAAATAAGCTACAAAATCATCCCAGCCCAGGACGAAATTTATAATTGTGAATAAGTCAAAGTGTGTAGAAAAAGAAAAGGAGGGATTTGTTAGGATAATTGTGTTTGACTTATTCAGAGAGAAAAGAACTGGCCCCGTAAAAGCGGGCCCGACCCCTCCCTTCCTTTTTGCTTTTCTTCTTGACTCAAGGACTAATGTTTCTTGAAAGACAAAGGATCCGTTTACTGAGAAACAACGCTGGTAGTAGATAGAAACAACATGCTTTGTAGTAGATAAGAATGGAATGCAGGGGCCCCAGGGAGAGAAGAAGATCCGGTTATCTGTTCTGCGCATGTTTGAAAGGTGTTTTTACTAATCCAATGAATTTTCGCCAACTAACTTTCTGACCCCTTTAAGGAGATTGTGCGCCCACCCCAAATCGCCCGGAAGGGACAGGCTATAAGAGATTGTACCACTCCTTTTGTTCTTTGGAGAAAAGCCTTTGCCCCGCGTGGTGAATTGTTTTTCTCCCCGCTTTCTGCAGCAGGCGTTTTCCTTTGCAATAAAATAACCTCACAAGAAGCCTTCGTGCCTCAGTCTATCATTTTGGGAGCTTCCTACCTGGGGAAACCGGATAACAACTACATGATGTACAAGTCAATGCAAACCAGCTGGGTTTTTTTTCATAGTTTTTTTCTCTACCACAGGAGCTTCTACTTCTTTGGAATTGAATGCATTCACATATGTTCAGATAGTGTGATCACTGGAACCAATGTGGAGGGGTTTGCAGCTGTTCTATTTGAAGCCATTACACATGGCTATAACTGCAATGAGAGAGGCAGGACAGTGTGGGAAATGGCTGCTGCTTGAATTCTCTCAAATCTGATGCCTGGACCTGCTTCTTTTCCATTTCCATTTCCATTTCTTTTCCATTGTGTTCTCTCTCTCTCTCTTTCAACTTGGCTTGCTGACCTTGCACTAGACCAGCGAGGTGACCAAAAGAAGAAGAAGAAGAAAGAACAAAGAATTGGCAGAGAAAGAGGAAGAAGTCATCAATCAGCTTTATTTGCAGCTTGTTAAGGTAGCTCTGTTCTGTGTGGCCTGCAAATCTAGATGGCCAGAGCAGAGCTACCTCAACAAGCTGAAAACAAAGCTGAGTGCCAGTTACCTCATCTCCCTCTGCTGACTCCTGTGTGGTTGGCTGAAGTGATTTAATCCAGGAAATCCCAACTTCTCAGATGCAACTTCACAACTGATCCATTTACATTTTTCCTGCTGTGTAGTCACACTCAGAAACAGATGGAGACAGAATGAGATCCAAACCTATTGCTCTACAAATAGAACTAGTGAAGACTTCAGTTGAAGAAACGGAGAGAGGCAATTTTCATGGTTCCAGATGTTTTGAATGTCTCCAGAACCTTAGAGGAAATGTGGGAGGGTGGAAGAATCATAGGAAGCTGTAGGGAGAAAGATGAAGAAGCTGTAAAAATTGCTTTCCTTCTTGCACTTAGGTAAGTGCCCAAATGCCAGCATTTAGATCTGGACAACTCTGGATCCAGCCCATAGTGTCTCATTTGTGATACTCAGTCCTTTAGTGATGCTATAAATATTGAGCTACAAGAAAGCATGCCATCAGAATTCTGCCAAAATTCATTATGTAAGATATATGTAATATGGATAGATTATTATGTCATTTGCAAAGGCCTTATCAGTTTTCAAGGCTATGTTAAACAATAAAAAGGGACAGGCACGGAATAAAGTGTGTCTAAAGCACCCATACCATTATATGTTTGATTACAAATATTCCAATCTTCTAAGAAATATGTCTGATGCCTTATGGAAAGATGAATCATTTGTATCTATAATGTCCAGTCAATGGCTAATGGTTTGTTTATTCAACATTTTTCATAATATTTCTTTTTAACCTTGAAGTCATATCCAGTGAACTAATAAGAGCAGTGTTAGTTGTTTATTTCCTTAAACAGGTAAGCCACTTGTTATTGGGACTTCAGATATCTCAGGATACTTTAAAGAATAATATCAGTCCCAATGTTAATATAACATAAACACTTGTACAGCAGAAGTAATCAGCACATGAGAAACAGCAAAGTGGGTGATCTGCTAAAAATTTAATATCTGACCTTGCATAATTTTAACATGGTATAAATTTGTATGGAAACATTTGCTTTCAGGGGAAATTGTTATTTATTTATTTGCAGCATTTATATACTCCCTGTTTTTCTGCATTCAAGATGGTTTACAACTGAGCACCAACTACTACAAGCAATAATCATAAAAGATGAAAAAAAGTGGCAGATTTGCCTCAGCAGTAATCTTTTCAGGAGCTGATAGCACTATTATAGGGTCCCTGGCTGGGGATTTTTAAAAGCCTCTAAGAAAATAAGGAAAAAACCACGTTGTGGCATCTTAAAGACTAACTGCTATATTTTAATGTGATCTTTTGTGGGTAAGTCCACTTCTTCAGATATGAGAGTGAGACTACAGTGGTGCCTCAACATATGAACTTAATTGGTTCCGGAACTCCGGTCGTAACTTGAAATGGTTGTAAGTCGAAGCACCATTTCCCATAGGAATGCATTGAAATGCAATTAATCCATTCCGGCCGAAGAAAAAAATCACCAAAAAAACCACCACACTGCAAGACCCATCGGAAACGCGATTAATCCGTTCCGGCCGAGGGGGGGGGGGAAGAAAAGCAAACAAACCGTGCAAGACCCTTCAGAAATGCAAAAAAAACAAAGCAAAAAGCAAGCAAACCGTGCAAGACCCATCAGAAATGCAAAAAAAGCAAAGCAGAAAGCAAGCAAACCGTGCAAGACCCATCGGAAATGCAAAAAAAGCAAAGCAGAAAGCAAGCAAACCGTGCAAGACCCATCGGAAATGCAAAAAAAGCAAAGCAAAAAGCAAGCAAACCGTGCAAGACCCATCGGAAATGGGGGGAAACCCCCCAAAAAGCAAACAAACCCCGCAAGACCCATCGGAAATGGGGGGGGAAACCAAAAAGCAAACAAACCCCCCAAGACCCATCGGAAATGGGGGGGGGACCCAAAAAACAAACAAACCCTGCAATACCCATCACAGCATAGAAACATAATCCCACCACCCAGCCCAAAACCACGCTGCAAAACCCACCCAGAACAGTTTTTAAAAAGCAGAAAGCAGCACCTTACCTTACCAGGCAGTCCGAAGCCTCCTCCGATCGCACACTCTCTAATTGCTGGGGTGAAAGAGCTACAAAGAAGCAGCCTCTCCGCCTACCAACGGTTAGCAATTTGAATTCCCCACCTTTTTTCCTTGCCTTTTTTTGGTTGTAACTCAAAGCTCCGGCCGCAAGTCGAAGCAAAATTTTGCAGCCGGAGCTGGTCGTAACTCGAAATGGTCGTATGTCGGGACGTTCGTAAGTCGAGGCACCACTGTACATGACAAATATTTATACATGGGCCCAAATCAGAGATTGTTTTAGGGCACAAGTTGTCGACCTGCCAATGCGTATCTTAAAATACTGAAATACTTAAAAGTAAACATACATATATGCATATGAAAACAAAATTACTTTTTTAACCTCTAACACAGAAAATAATACATTTCTGAATGTTCACGCAGCCATTTGTCCTGATGCGTAAACTGTATTGTGGACAAAAAGCTACCATTAAGACAGAATATGGAGAGACAGAATGGTTTCCTATAGCCACAGGTCTCAAACCTGTGGCATTTTATCCCTTTATCTGTTCAATCTTTATGCAGAGTATATCATATGGAAGCCATTCATTCAGATGAAGAAAATTGGTGAAATAAATGTCAATAATTTAAGATATGCAGATGACACTATCTTACTAGCAGAAAGCAACGACTCAAAACAACTTTCAGTTAAATTGAAAGAATAAAGTGCAAAAGCAGGACAGCAGTCAAATATTAAGAAGATAAAAATCACAACTACACAACTTTAACATTGACACTGAAGAAAGCAGAATAGTTAGAGATTTTGGTTCAATCATGAATACAAATGGAGACTGCCGCCAAGAAATTAGAAGACTGAGACTTGGAATGGCAGCAATGAAGAAATTAGAAAAGATCAAGTATACAGGATGTGTCAATGGAAACCAAGGCCAAGATCATCGACACTGTTGTATTCACCATCACCATGTACAGGTGCGAAAGCTAGGCAGTAAAGAAGGATGACAGGGGGGGAAATGATCCATTTAAAATGTGATGCTGGAGGAGAGTTTTGTGGATACCCTGGAGTGTCAGAAAAATGAAAAAGTGGGCCCTAAATCAAATCAACCCTAAACTATCTCTGGAAGCAAAAATGTTGAAACTGGGGCTGTCCTACTTTGGGCACATCATGAGAAGGCAATATTCTATAGAAAAGACAATAATGCTGGGAAAAGTGGAAGGCAGCAGGAAAAAAGGAAGATCAAATATGAAACTGAAGCCACAGGGTTGAGTGTACAAAAGCTGAGCAGGGCTGTTGAGTATAGGACATGTTGGAGATAAAGAGGTTACCTACCTCTAACTCTGCTTCTTCGAGTGGTCATCTGTGAATTCACACTAATCGGTTAATCTGCACCTGCGCAGAGCAATCTCGGAATTTTCTAGAGCTCAGGCACATGGTGCCAGGACCTCCCCCACGTTGCCTATAACTCCGCCCCGGCACCGAGTGCCTCAGTTCCGTAGAACCGTCTGCCACTATGCAGCATGCCATGAGGCACACGTGACGGTCAGCGGGAGGAAGGGTGGGAAGTGTGAATTCACAGATGACCACTTGAAGAACCAGAGTTACAGATAGGTAACCTCTTTTTCTTCTTCGTGGTCTCTGTGAATGCACACTAATGGGTGACTAGCAAGCTCACTTACCCAGAGGAGGGTGGAGGGATTGCAGATCTGGATGAAAAATCCATCCGTCGTCCCGGGACAGCAGGTGGGGAACCATCTTTAGCCTGACGTAGGCCGATGTTCTGTTGTGCAGAGCCGAAAACCATGGTTGGTGAGGCCACCAAGGGGCTATGAGAATCACATCTGCATTGTCCTGTTGGATCTTTACAATGGTCCTTTGCAGAAGGGGGATAGGTGGGAACATGTAGAGTAGGTGGGAAGACCATTGTATCATAAAGACATCTCCCAGGGACGCCGGCTCACGAGCAAAAACTGTTGCACTTTTCGTTGTCTTGGGACACAAAGACATCCACCTCCAGAGTGCCCCACCGACAGCAGAGTTGATGAAAGACTACATTGTCAAAGGCCCACTCGTGAGAGCAGGACTGAAGCCTGCTCAGGCGGTCTGTGAGGGAGTTCCCTTTTCCTGCAACATGTACTGCTACTGGGTATATGTGTCGAACAAAGCACCATTCCCAAAGGTCGACAGCTTGAAATAGGAGGCGGAGCGAATGAGTGCCACCTTGTTTGTTTATATAATATACTGCCGTAGTATTGTCTGTTGCCACTTGGACAACACGACCCAAGGAGAAAGGTCTCGAAGGCCCGAAACACCTTGGCAATCGCTAGAAGCTCCGACGACCAACAGCCATGGATTGTGTGAGGGCCTAAATGAGCACCCCAGCCTGTTGGGCTGGCATATGTAGTAATCTAAACGGTAGGGGTCAACAGGCCGAATGGCCTCCCTACCAGCAGGTTCTGGTGAAGTCTCCACCAAACCAGTTGAGTGGCAAGCTCTGACGTAACCTGCAGCTGTCTGGACAGGTGGTCTTGAGTTACCGAGAACAACAAGAGGAATCAAGCCTGAAGGGACCTCATTTTCAGGCGTGCATGCTGCACCACAGCCATGGTGGATGCCATGAGGCCGAGCAGTTGCTGAACTTCCAAGGCACGCACCTGAGAGGAAGGAGCATAACACAGTTTGAAGCTTTAAAATCCTGTTCTTGGGGAGGAAGGCTCGACCCAAGAAAGCATCCAAGGTTGCCCCTATATAATTCACACGCTGGGCAGGATGCAAAGTCGACTTCTCTATGTTGACCTTTAGTCCTAAAGCCGATAGCAGGGATAGTGTGAGTGATGTATGCTTTTCCGCCTGTGACTGGGACTGAGCTACCAGGAGCCAGTAATCCAATTACGGAACAATTGGACACCAAGAAGACGTAAGTGTGTCACCACTGGAGCTAGACATTTGATGAACACCTGAGGAGCAGTAGACAAACCAAAGGGGAGGGCCTTGAACTCGTAGGTTATACCTCCAACAGAGAATCTAAGGAAACGCCTGTGATCTGACCTGATGCTAATGTGAAAATAAGCATCCTTTAGATCAATTACAGTGAACCAGTCCCCTTGATGTAACATGTGGTTAACAGAATCTAGAGAAACCATATGAAACCTATGAGGAGTAATAAAGGAGTTCAGGTTACGAAGGTCAAGAATAGGACGGAGTCCTCCGTCCTTGGGGATAGTAAAATATCCTGAATAAAAGCCCACAGACACACCTGGGTGATGCAGAGGAATAATAGCATCCTTCTGAAGCAGGACTTGTATCTAATCTTCCAAAGGGGGGGGAGGGGGTGGTAGACTTGAAGTGACCTGTGATGGGGGGAGTATCAAACTCTATGGCATAGCCCGTGGCTATGATTGACAAAACCCACGAGTCTGATGTGATGGAGCACCACGAATGAAGGAAGGGGGCTAGACGGACTGAAGGATCAATGGTAGAGAAGGCAAAGGCGTCAAAGAGGCTGCCTGGCCTTGCGGACTGGGCAGCGTGCCTGCTGGCGCGGGCGCTGCCTGCCAACTTGCCTAGATGACGAAGGCTGGTAAGTCAAGGTTTGGGGCCTCTGCCGGTCCTGAAACCCCCTAGCCTGGTACGAGCGTTGCCAGGAACCTCTGGGATGGGACTGCTGATTTGAATAAGACTGTGCTGTCTTCCGAAGTTTTAAGAGGTTGTCGAGAATCTCATCGGTCTTCTCATCGAAAAGACCGATGCCGTCAAAAGGCAGGCCCTCGATCCTTGCTCTCGCATCTTCAGAGATACCTGCTGAGCGCAGCCAGGCATGACGGCGCAGTTGTGGGCAGTTGTTTAGATGCTGCATCCAGAGTATGCCGAGCAGCGATGCATTCCTGGCGAGCCAAATACATGGCCTCCTGGTGATAGGAGAGGCCCTGAGCCCGAATCCTCAGGTGCTGCCTCCAAAATAGGCAGTGCTAGGTTCCATAGGTGGCGATGGTAGGCCCCCATCGTGGCCGAATAATTGGTGACCCTCAAGACTAATGATGCCAAGGAATACATTCTCTTGCCAATAATGTCCAACTTACGGCCCTCCTTGTTATTAGGCGATGATGCCGTACGTTTTTTCGCCCTATTCTGGGTGGCATCCACCACGAAGGAGTTGGGCAATGGGTGTTTCATGAGAAATTCAGTGTTTTCTCCGTAAGTCTTGTAAAGGTTTTCCACTCTTCGAGGAATTTGATAGGAGGTGGATGGCTTTACTCAGGACTCCCTCATGAGTTCTGACAACAATGGAATGAAGCCCAGCCATAGCGGAGGAGTCTGGTCCTGGGTGATGTCTTCATACACCTTATCAACTTTCTTTACAGGGGGCTGATTGACATCGAGCTCCAGCACCTTCGCAATGCGAAGAATCAATTGGGAATACGAGGAGTAATCCTCCGATGGTGAAGGAGGATGCGATTCAGCTACATCCGATGCCGGAGTAGGGGCATTAGGTGGGGAATCCTCCAGTTCAAGGGACTCTGCAGAGTCCGAGTCCAAGTCCAGAGCCTCCTGGCCGTACGAGGGGGAATAACGAGGCACAGCCGAAGGTACATGGCTGGCAGCGACCTCCCCTCGATCTTGCGCCCGAAACTTTGTGGAGGGATGCGAGCGGACTGGGTCCAAGTGTCCTCCCTCCGGAGACGATACTGGCCAGGATGGGCATTTAGGCTCGACCACTGGAGTACAGTCAGCCGGTAAATGCCACTTGTGAGTCCTCGGGACTGGCAGAGGAAAAATATCGCTTTCAGCCTCAGCATAACACTCCTGAACCCGACGGTGTCGAGGAGAAGTGGGAGACAGCGAAGGCGAGTAAGGGCGATAGCGATGATACTGGTAATAAGGATCATAGCCCCAGGGCCTTGAGTAATGCCGCGGGTCGAGCTCAAAATCCTCCATCTCAGCATATGGCAGCAGGTCATAATAACGCCATCTGGGGAGGCGGGCGGACGCATGCATCCAAGCAGATGGGTACCTGTGCGGCTCGGCCTCAACGGGCAGCTCCAAGTGCCTAGCCTTATGAGTTTGCTTCCGTGGAGCTTCCTGCAGAAGCAACTCCGGCGGCGAGGCCGATACCTGCTGCTCCACTGAGCCCGGGGAGGAACGCGGGCTAACCTGTGCCAATTGCACCACCTCCGCCAAGGTGTTACCCCAGTCAGGAAAATCACTGACACATGGGGATAGCGGGGCCACTTGCACCGGCAGCAGCGTCTCGTTGTCTCCCAACAGCACACTCAGGCAAACCGAATGTCGCCAGGATGTCTCTGGCATCGGTGCCGAGGTATCAAGAGCATGAGCAGGCTTTAACAGCTTCTTCTTCTTTTTCGGCATCGACGCCGAGGGCTTCGGTGTCAATACCGGGGCCGTCGATCTTGAGCCCGAGGAAGGAGTTTTAGATTTCGACGCCAACTTAGCCACCTTAGTCTTAGAAGACAGGGGGGACCCTACAACCGAAGGCTGTTGTTCTGCCTGAGGAGGGTCCATAGGAGCGCCCTGGGATGGAGACAGGGACCTCTCCCACAAATAGGAACAAAGGTGTTGTAGCCTCAATTTCAAAGCCGACTTAGTGAAGTTTTTGCAAAAAGCACAGAGGGCTGGCTGGTGCTCTTCCCCAAGGCAAAACAAACAACGCGAGTGTCCGTCCGAGAGGGGAATCTTATTAGAACAGACCTCGCACCTTTTAAAGAGGTCTGTCGAGGCCATAAACCCTCAAGCCGGTAACAAACAGTAACAGTCCTTTTAAATTCTTTTTTAGTTAACTCACAAAGACGAAGAATGGTCAGCGGTCCAAGATGAACCTGGGAGGTCCAAGTAGATAAGGAAAGGTAAGTAAATGTAGATAAAGTATGCACGAAAGTCCCTGATGAAGCTGCTGCAGTGGCAGCAAGAAAGGAACTGAGACACTCGGTGCCGGGGGCGGAGTTATAGCCAGCGTGTGGGAGGTCCCGGCACCATGTGCTCGAGCTAGAATGTTCCAAGGCTGCTCCATGCAAGCGCGGATTAACCCATTAGTGTGCATTTACAGAGACCACAAAGAAGAACCAGCGTTACAGGTAGGTAACCTCTATTTCTTCTTTGTGGTCTCTGTGAATGCACACTAATGGGTGACTAGCAAGCTGACTTACCAGGCGGAGGGACGTCACGAGAGAACAGATGCCAGGATGGCACAGCCAACAGCGGCCTCAGCTTTGGCTCGGACGTCTAGGCTATAGTGAGCTGCAAAGGTGGAAGGTGTGGCCCATGTGGCTGCCTTACCAATGTCTGCCAAATCCACTCCTCTGAGGAAGGCTGTGGAGGAAGTGACCACCCTGGTGGAATGGGCCCTCACTGTACATGGGAGCGGTGTGTTGGCCAGCTTATACGCCAGGCGGATTGTGGAAACTATCCACCGAGAAATTGTCTCTGAAGTCACTGGGGTACCTTTTGAAACATCCTGGAAGGAAACAAACAAGCTTCGACACCGACGCCAAGGCAGTTGACCTCGAGCCTGAGGACAACGCCTTTGCTGTCTTTTTCATCCACTTAGGCGAAGAGCCTCCAACTGACAAGGTCTCTACAGGATGAACCCGTGTCGGCTCCATAGCCGAATCCCGAGATGGGCAGAGAGATTTCTCCCACAAAAAGGAGCGCAAACATTGGAGTCTGCTTCAATGCCGACTTTGTAAAAATTTTACAAACACTGCACAAAGCAGGCTGGTGCTCCTCACCCAGACAAAACAAACACTCAGAATGGCTGTCCGATAGCGGAATCTCATTCGGGCAAAACGAGCAGCACTTGAAAGGGCCTGAAGAGGTCATAAACAACTCAGTAATATTAATGGAGGGAAAAACAACACAGTTTTTTGCTTTCGTTAAACTCACAAAACCAAGCAGAACGTCATCCAAAGTCATAATAACGGGAGGTCCAAGAAGTATTCAATAAGGAAAAGGAAAAACACAACGCGAAATCTCCGACCGAGATGCTGCAACAGCGGCAGCAGAAATGGAACTGAGGCACTTGGTGCCATGGCGGAGTTATAGGCAATGTGGGGAAGGTCCCACCACCATGTGCCTGAGCTCTAGAAAATTCCTAAATTGCTCTGCGCAGGCGCAGATTAACCCATTAGTGTGAATTCACAGAGACCACGAAGAAGAACTCTCTTTCAGAGGGTTGCCATAACTGGAAGGTGACTTGATGGCACATAACAACAATATCATATCTTTATACTGTTTCCATTTTTTGTCATTCCAATCCTTTGCAGTTTGTTCTTTTCTGAAAATAAAAAAAAAATTATTGTCTCAAAACATCTCTTAATTTTGGCCATAACTCAAACAAAGAAGGAAAAAGGGGAGAGAGAAATAAATCTTTAAAAGGGTTCCAGTTGAGGAACTTGTGGTGGCAGCATTACCTAAGGCTTTGAGTCATAACAAAAGGCTTAAATAAAGATTTTCCTCACAGTGGAGATTGGACAACAGGCCCAGAGGAAACTTCAGGGTGAAGGATCATACTGGGTGTCTGATCAGATTGTAGCAGGGTCAGATGTGAGGACAGGAATTCTTGCGTGCTAGAATAAAGTGGCAACCCAGCAGAGAGGGGCTTGCGAGTGTCACAAGGTGATATACAGTCTATCCAAGAATGGTGTTAGATTGCCGTGTCACAGTGCCGCTTGGTTCTCCTAGCAGGAATAGAATTGTATGTGGTTTGCTAAATTACCAGCTGCAAACACAATTGTTACTGAGAGTGTGTGTTCCTCTTTAGCAGCTACAGCCTGAGGCAACGTCCTCCAAATAGATGTCCATATATATTGGGTGCTATTCCCGCCTGGGCCTGCCAGCATGGTTCTTGGGGAAGAGGAGTGTTTTATTCCAACACATTCAGAAAGTACCATGTTGGGAACTAAGCTAGCCTAGGCAATATAGATCACCAGAATCAGGCTAATGATCTTGGAAAAGTGCAATCATTACTTGCTGAACATGGTCAGGGGGGAAACAATAGCCAAGCCTAACCAATTGACAGCAGGAGCAAGCCAAACAGGGCCTGACACCATTTGGGAACAACACCTGTTTCTCCTGCATGACATGCAACATGGACAGTAGAAAGGAATGTGCCATGCCTTCACGTTAAATTGAACCATGGCCTTTTTGAGGAAGTACACTGATTCCTTAGGCAAAGTCTGTCGTCTCTACATTGAAGTTTGTAAGCATAGTTTTTGCTTTGAACAGGACAATCTGTCTAAATGGAATAACAATATTTTGCTGATGGTTATATCAATGAGAAGGTTTACAAATATTCTGCAGCCAACAAATTACAATAAAAAGGTAATTGACCCGCTTCCCCCTGCCCCCTAGTCTTTACTGCAAATCCTGTAAAGTACACTTGATAATTGAAACAAATGCTACAGGGAAATGAATTCTTACTGATGCTCTAATTAAACACAAAACTATATACTGTGACAGCTGATTCGTAAACTAGATGAATTATTCTTCCACATTTTGTCAAGCAATACTACAGTAACAAGCAATATTTTACTAAAATTTATTTTATAAAATATTACTTGCATTTTGCATTAAAAACTTCAAAATATGACAAACTGAAGAAGACTTTAGATGCCATGACATTAAACTGAGAATCTGCAAATGAAAATACTACTTCTCTCCAACCCCCCACCAAATCTCCTTGTCATTTGAACACTACCACTTTCAAATGTGTAACCTCCAACCAATTACCTGACATGAAAAATAGCCACATAGACAGTGATCACCTCCACATAATCCATAGATACAATAAACTGCTAACGCTGTTACTTAACAGACTGAACAAGTGACTTAGAGTGTACATGCACACTACACAGTTATAGTAGTTTGATACCACTTTAACTGTCATGACGCTATCCTACAGAATCCTGGGCTCTGTTGCTTGCTGAGATACTTACAATTTTCTGCTAAAGAGCCCTGGAGTACTCTCCTGGTCACTAGGAGAGTACTCCAGGGTACTCACTCTTGAGCAGAAAATTCTGAGTACCTCATCCAACTACAGATCTCAGGATTCTGTACAATTGAGCCATGACAGATAAAGTGGTGTCAAACTGCTGTAACTAGTAGAAAGACTTATGGTCTTGGTGGAAGTGGAGGCTTACCTAAGTCAATGTTCCATTTAAAATAATCCTTCCATGTAGACAATTAGATGTTACATAGAAGGGTTCTAAATTAGTATTGCCCCAAGCATGCTAGTTTTCTGTGTACAGAGAAGTGAGCCACAAAGGAATAATGCATAGCACTGAACTGCTGCAGTTCCAGTGGTCTTTAAAGAGAGAGAGAGAGAGAGAGAGAGAGAGAGAGATGGATGTGACCAAACTAGAGATCCTCATGGAGCTTGGGTTCTTCTTCTTACCATCCCTTTTGTTAGGCCTCCATTCAAACTTTGTGCAGAGCTCCTGTGAAAAACAAAGACATACACCTGGATAGAAATCCTCCCATCCAACCCCACAGAACCACCTGCAGAGAGAAGAGGTGCAGGGTTAAGGGAGATGAAACCGGTCCTGCATGCCCACTTCCCTTTCAGGATGTTGGAGGAAAGCCATGCCTGCAAAGCGTTCCAGGCCTTGCAGTCCTCATGGCAACTCCCATAATGAATGGAAACTTCCATCATATGAGGATCAGATTAAGGAGAAGGAATTGTCTACCAGTGGAATTTCCAAGCTTTGCTGAGTTTGTGGCTTACTTCAGTTTAGCCAGGCCAGCAAGACAAGCCACCTACTGACCCTCTTTACTGACTGTATTTATAGCTTATTACCCCAGGCTATAGCTTCTTGCTCTAATAGCTCATAACTGATGCAGCCTTATTATCACTACTTGACCCCTGCTGCATCTGCCCCAGGTCAGGATTTAAGTCACTGTTCTTAGAAAGAAGGGCCATTAAGACTTTTCACCCGACCTAACAGCATCCCTGCCTGGACCATCAGGTTACAAAACAAATTAACAGAGAGTAAATTGCACACATTTGTTGTTCTT
Source organism: Intellagama lesueurii (assembly GCA_037013535.1). Lineage (NCBI taxonomy): Eukaryota > Metazoa > Chordata > Lepidosauria > Squamata > Agamidae > Intellagama > Intellagama lesueurii. The sequence goes on along the minus strand of JBAJHW010000001.1, from coordinate 253,190,660 downwards.
TTTCATTGTGGGCACAAGATTATTAGATGAAGGTAGCTTCATAACCACCTCCATGATTTCCACAAATTAGATTACATGTGCATGCCACCGATTGCGAAACTCAGAAAGAGGAGAGGTAGGCAATACTTAATTAAGGCAACTGTGATTTCACTCACCCTTTGATTTAATGTAATTTAGCTCAGCCTTTTTGGACCTGTACTGCATTTAACTGCATTACACCCACCTACATTTCTTCAATATTTCCTTTGTAGGAGGAAAAGTTCACATTGTAAGGGCAGCTATCTCTAAGTCTCTCTCCCTCTTTCTCTTTTGTCATGCACATGACCCATGACATCAAATTACTAACATTCTCTCCCCCCCCCCCCCCAGTATTGAGGATACTGCATGAATATCCATAAGCATTACAAAACATATCTTTTCAGCACCTATATGATTTGAGGGAACTAAGGAATAGAGATGGGACATTCGTATTCATCTCCTGGGGAAGACAAATATGAATATCGCCACCACACGTGGCTGGGCCCTTTGGACCCACCCCCCAGAACTGGCCGGTCCACTTAGAGCTGGCAGCACGCACAGCTGTCATTGTTCGTGCCATGCCAACTGCGGAAGTAGCCCGGCCGGTGTTTCCTGGCCTCCCTGCACTGCTGACCACTCAGCAGCTGAGCAGGGAGACACGTCAGCCCACCTCCTTGCTGGAGTGGTCAGCAACACAGGGAGGCGGGGAAGCGTTGGAAGGGCTACTTCTGTAATTGGCATGGTGCGAATGACGACAGCTGTGCAGGCCGTGCTGCGAGCAGTAAGTGGACTGGCCAATTCGGGTGGGGGTCCAAAGATCCTGGCCACCTGTGGTGGTGATATTTATATTTGTCTCCCCTGGGAGACAAATGCAAACATCTCATCTCTTCTAAGGAACATTTATTAAGGCTGGATGTATAATTCTGGCTGCTCTCTTGAAAGGCTAAGAGGCAATCCCACCACCATTTCATTTTTGTTGCATGTAATAGGGTTGGGGGAAAAGCTCTTATTAAATATGTTCTCAGTTCCAGGGATTCATCACCAGTATACCAACAGAGTGGTGATCATGTCCTATCTGTGTTGAGGAGAAAACACATCCCAAAACAGTGAGAAAATGGCAGGTATACCCCTCAACATCTCAGAGAACACCACGAATGTACCCATCAGGGACTGGTTTGTCAACAGTGTTCAGTGAACTCATGGCAGCAGCCCCATGCTATATGGTGTTCCATCTAAGGAAGTTCTTCCTGTGTGGGATGAGAGAACACTGTGACTGAGTGCGGAGTTCCACTGTATCCTATACTTTGTTAGGCAACATGGGTGAGGTGATTGTCAGCACAGTCAGAAATGACGGTTGTTGACCACCCATGTATATGTACACACATATATGCACATGTGCATACACACAGAGAAAAGAAAATGTCTTGTATCAGATCTGAGATTGAGAGTAAACTTGTGCCACGACTGTAGCCTAGAACAGTACAAGATACAGGGTAAGTGTTTCCCCCTCCCAGCTTTTGCCCTCTTGCACCCCACTTCCATTTTAGCCATTCCTATTGGCGTAGCTTAACAGGCAGAATGTTCCCTCAATGTATCTGTTATGACAATGGCTCATCTCTTACTTTGAGGCAGTACAGTGAGGTTTCTCCTATATCCAAAGGGCCCCTTCCAGTGATGGATGGCCAGTTTAGGATTACTTCTTTAATTTCTTAAAATAATAGCATTAAAAAGGCACTTGGGGAGAAATATGTTCTATTTTTATTTGACTTCAGTATGCACATTGCTCATCTTTGATACATTATTGTAGTCTCAGTAATAAGATATCTTAATTAGCTTCTTCTATAACAAAACCATCATGAAATGTGTACTCAGTTTTAACAGGCTTGTTATATACATTTGAATTCCAAATGTATTTTTTAAAAGACATAATTAGTCACTGAGCTATTCAATATCTTAATGCTGGGTTTGTGTTCATATGCGTTAAACAGGCCAGAACCCCTGCTCTTATCAAAGACTTGCTTTTTAGAGGCACTCGTATCTGTATTCCAGTTTGGAATATGACACACACATTCTAACATTATCCTTCTGTATTAAACCCGTTCCAACTCCGTGATGTACAGGAAACATTCATACGCAAGAAGAAGTTCAGAAGGTAACTTAACATGCTTAATGTAATACATCCATGCTTATATGGTGCAGGAAAACCTTAAGCAAATTTATGGTTGTTGTGGGTTTTTCGGGCTGTTTGGCCATGTTCTGGAGCCTTCGAGAACACTTAAGCAAATCATTTATGACTCAGAAGGCTTTTGCTTAGCAATTTAGTCTGGTAGATTCCTGCAAAGTATAGTAGAATTACATTCCCTCAGGCTAATAGGTGGGAGGTTCCCACCACCTAAAAAAAAATAATTCCAAAATTTTAGAAAAAGGTTCTGGCCACTTCTTGTTTTGTCTTGGAATTTTTTCCTATCTGCTGCCTACAGGTTTTTTTTATTTTTATTTACCCTTCTCAGAATAAAAATAAGCAATTGTAAAAATGAATACATATGGCTCCTCATGCATATAATTTTGGACATCAGGACAGTCTGACCTTAGTAACCAAAGTTTCTTTCAAGTAGAACAAACATTCCATAGACTCTTTCTTTGCTTGGTTGTGAAGTGATACAGTGTGGCTTTTATCAGAATTGGTGTCTAAACTTCCCTTTAAAAAAAAAAAAAAAACTCCTTCATAGGCTTATACTTCCCCTGCAAACTCAGTTTTGCAGCTTGGATGTATACCTGGATTCATCCCTGAGCCGAGATGCTCAGGTCTTGGTGGTAGCCAGGAGTGCATTTGCACAGTTAAAGTTGGTGCACCAGTTGCACCCATTCCTTAAGTTGACTGACTTGGCTACAGTGACACTTACCTTATTTACACCCTGACTGGACCACTGCAACATGATGCACATGGGGCTGCCTTTGAAGGGTGTTCAGAAACTCAGCAGGTTTGAAGTAATGCAGCCAGACTGTTGACCAAGGCCAGTTATACAGAATATTTAACCCCCTTCCTACAGCAGCTACACTGGCTACTGGTTCATGTCCAGGTACAATTTAAAGTGTTGGTTTTGATCTCTAAAGACTTGTACCACTTAGGCCCAGGCTACCTTAAAGATCTTACTCTTCCATACAAGCCCAATTTTATAACATTTTATATTATAAGCTTCAAAAATCCTAAAGAAGAAGGGAAGCCATACTTTCTTTTTTTTTAAAAGCGAAATTGTGATATGACAAGTGTTACATATGTTTGATGCTGTCATTGATATATTGAGATGACCTATGGTTTTTAGCAATCAACCAATAAAGTAAAGTAAATATTATAATGAGTTTAATCCTATTTTAATATTTATAATTCTATTGTATTTTAATTTTCTATTGCTTTTAGTTCTTTTGTAGGTTGCCTTATGTCCCAAATTTGGCACAAAGGTGGTATATAAATACAATAAATAAACGAACAAATTTCTCTTGTCTGAAAGAAAAATACTTCTCTTTATGAAATCCTTTAAAAATGTTTAAAGACTATGTAAGAAGTTTTAATTTAATTTATTTATTTAAAATATTTTACTCCACCTTTCTCCTTAAAAGGACTCAAGGTGGCACTGGTGGAGTTTCTCTTCTATAGATGTTTTCAAATGTTAATCACACAATTAATTAAAGTTTCCAACTGGAAAGTTGTAACTGTGAGGGCATGAATTTCTGTGGTAAGCAGCATCACACTGAACTCTACCCCATGGAAGAAAAAGACTAAAAATAAAAGATGCTGAATTGAGGAATAAAAAGTCACAGAAGAAGCACTGAACTAAGCAAGACAAGCCTTCCATTTTATGGATGACAAGACAAATTTTCAGTGCAGAACCATGCACTTTTACAAGAACAGATGCTCCATCTGGATAAGCCCTAGCCTCCATGGTATGATTACGTATATCTATTACTAGTCACAGGATTCAAAGCTGATTTTATTATGAATACTCCAAAAGCCATGTGTTTGCAGCTATATGTCAAAAGTAAGACACAGTCTTAGGCACACAGTCAAGGCTGGATCTACTGGGCATAGTGAGGCAACGACTTCAGGCAGTAGATCTAAGTTCTCAGTGTCCTTTTTGCCTTGTTTCCTCCCCAAAGATCAGATGGGGGAGAGACAGCTTTTAGTAACTCCCTGATCTGAACTCTCACTTAAAAGCAAGTTGGATTTACTGGCAGGATAACAATGCAAAACAAATAATGCAGCACCTGTATGGGACAGAGTGACTGTCACCCTTTTAAGGGATTGCTGCTGAAGTACCATGTCAAAAACAGTGGGATGTGCTGGACAACATCCAAACAATCTTTTAGACCCAAACCCAATGGATACTGTGATAAACAGCCCAGAACAGCACCTTTCAGGTAGGATAGCGGAACCAAATTGACCCACCCCATCCAGCTAGAGGGGACTGGTGCAACCGACCACAAAATATCCCCAGGGACAACAGTCCAATACCTGTTCCAACCTGATTGGTCCAATGGAGCTGAACCTACAAGGCCTACCTTTATTATCTATCTACTATTGGGTAGAGTGAGGCAGCCACCTCAGGGAGCAAAAGCTGAGGGAAACTGGAGAATGGCAGCATATAAACAGCACACGGAGCAAGGAGCGTGACTTGTTGGGGGACATAACTGTGTGTACCACACAGTTTGCCCTGTACCCCCTAAGTCAAGGCACAACTCCCAGATGTGGAAGAAGATGCTGTTCATGACCAATGCTGACATAAGATTCAACTCTCTGTCACTTCAATTGGTTTCTGTAGGTGGAATGGGACACTTTCTCTCTTTTTTCACCTCAAGCAGCAAGATATCTTTGGATAGCCCTGTTCTTATTTAATGTGGTAATGGATTCAGACAGTGGTCTTGAACAAGTCAGTTCTCTATTAATAGAAAAAGATTCAAACAGCCTCTCCAAAGGGTTGCTTTGATGGGTAAGTTAAAGGAAATGTCACTTACCTTATAATGATGCTGGGGTAAAAACTATGTGCAACATTATTTAATGCCAAATAGATTCCTAATGAGTATTGGGCGTACTAATTCATTCTCAAGAGAAAGCATTCAAAAGTTAAACAGATACAAAAATAGCATTCTGGTTAGGTTTGCCATCCATAAAATGATATCTGTTAAGATATGTGCAGCTATGACAAAGGCTAAGAATGCAGGAGTTGTTTTAATTACATGAATATCAGTACCATAATGAGTTTCTTGTGACCTAGAGGGCAAGCAGATCCAATGTAGAAGTTGATTTTTCTAAACTAGCTGAGACCTGAGTCTATCCAGGCGGTCAGTTTTCCCCATGATTAGAACTGCACAACAGAGAGTGGGGATATGTGCACTAGCTTCACCCACTCTATTGCATTCCCAACACTGGCCCCACAGCCCTCCAATAGCAGGGAGCTTCCTCTAGTCATGTAGGCTCTCTGTGTGAGTTGGAACCCTCCCTCTGGTATAGAGCCTACACAAGTACAGCAAATTCCCAATGCTGAACTTTGCCTTCAAGTCTGGTAAGTGGGTAATGTGTTTTCTGTGCCATCAAGTTGGAATTGACTTACAGCAAGGCTAATAGGGCTTTCAAGGTAAGTGGGATATTTAAGGAATGGTTTTACCAGTTCCATTCCCCCAGTGAGTTTCCACAGCCAACTGGGGATTCGAACCCTGTTCTCCAGAGTCCTAGTCCATCACTCTATCCACTACACTTCACTGGGACTCACAGGTGGGTAATAGGGTTGTGACTATGAAAATGCAGCACGTTAGTGTGCAAATCTCCACAGCAATTCTAAGCAAATGTGAGGACAGAATGCCTATGTAGGCCACAAGCTGGCGCAAGATATTTCACTGCCTGAGTTGAAGGACAAAGCAGTCCTCCTCCATCCAGAAGCACTGGATTGGCTATTGAATCATACTTCAAAAACAGTGACAGGACACCCTACCATTCCTGAGAATGGCTGCCGCCACCATCTGCTTAATAGGGCTGGGGCTGTGTAGAGAGGACAGCAGCAAGGAAACCCCAGAACAGAAAGCCTGTCAAGGACAGAGTTGCCAGACTGAAGAGAGGGTGGAGGTGAATTCCGTCTTTGCAGGGCATACGGAAGATAACCCAGAGGAAGGGGCTTGAGGGGAACATTCAAGAAGACTTCTTGGAGGTGGGCCGAGGATTCTCCAGAGGAAGACCCAGAAACCCCCAGGGAACGGGACAATATCTGCAAGGACATAGATATATTGAGTGCAATTGAGGGTTCCTAAAGGAAAAGGGGGAAAACATCCCCACGTTCATATAAGGTTTCTGCCCTCCACTGAAACAGAACAGGTTACAGGTGCAGTTCTGGGGGTGGAATATTTGTTACCCAGAGCAGCAGAGGAAAACAGCACCCAATCCTGGAGGACTGACAGCCACCCAGGTCTGATGCTGGTGAACACCAGCACTGGGAAGAGAAGGGAACTGGGCCATCAGACTTGGGAGCTAGGGACCTCCAGGGAGAGACCCTCCATGTTATTGCCCTCATTGTATGCATACAGACTCTAAAAGCAGTATCACCAAAGCCATAAGTCAGTATGTGAGTAGATGGCCTGCCCACTTATCTAGTGATAAGAACTAGGGTCTTTCCCAGTGAAGGGAACCAGGGGACATTGGACCATAAAGTCAGTTAGCCAAAGAGTGCCTTCAGCTAGGTATGGGGACTTGAAGTATTGTTTGAATCCATTGCTTGTTAACCCTCTCCCTGTTCTAATAAACCCAGTCACGTTCAAATTGTCCAAAGTTTATGGAGCAAAGGATGGAAGAAGGATGCCCCATTGAACAAGCTGGAGCTGGCGGGGCCCACAGCCTGGTAGAGCTTTAGAGAATTTTCTACTTAGTTTTAAGATCAAAACCTGGAGACCTGGTATAGCACATACTTTGCGTGCCAAAGGTCCCAGATTCCATTGATGGAATCTCCTGGAAGGCATGTAATGTCACTTCCAGTCAATGCTGACACTGCTGAGGTAGGTGGACTAATTGTCTCATTCAGTGTAAGGCAATTGCCTATATTTCTAAGAATGAGCAGTGGCTAGGACTAGTATTTTTTTGTTTTTATTCATTTTGGTTTTGGGCAGGTTGGAGGTACCAATAAAGAGGCTGGTAACCAAAATGAACAAATCATTCTTAGCTATTGTAAAGAATTTAGTCTGCCTACATAAAAGAAAGACTTAACCAGTGTTGTAAAGAAATATTCTCCAAAACTCAGAATTATGCACATTTTTGTTTGTTCAACTGGAATACTGAGAAGTTCACCCTCTTCATTTTAAAACACCTATTATTGTGTATCCAGTCATGTCGCCTCCTGCTTATGGCTTTAGATTAGAAATAGAGTCTATAGAAAATAAATAAGAAAAGCCTGTCTTTCTTGATTATTTTTATGTAGTAGAAAAGACAAACTGCACCTATAACCTGTTCTGCTTCAGCAGAAAGCAGCCTGTAATACTAACAGAACCACAAATATCTATGGCCATATCAGATTTATTCATAGGATGCTGAAATATTTTGAATAATTTCACACACAGCAGTGTCTATAATTGTGATGGGCAGCCTGCTAGTACATGCTTCATTACTTGTGCTAATTCCAGTATGACGAGTTTCTCTCAACACATTCACAGTGAACAATGGAACTCCTGTTTGTACTCATTCTAAATGCTTTCCTTTTTCCTTTCTGCCATGTAGGTCTAAGAGATAATCCACTTTACTATGAATTCTAGAAACTTCCAATTGAAACAGTTCAAAAGACAAAATGACAAGTAATTTTTGGACTTTAGCCTTTTATCCTTTCCTGATGTTTTTGAACTACAGTTCCCATTAGTCTTGGTAAGGAAATCCAATGAGGAGAGCCATGTTTTGACCACTCCTGTTTTAATAAGCCAAGTAGCAAAGAGAGGATGGAACTAATTTCTTCCTCTCTCTGCTGCAAACCTGACAAATATGATTGTATTTTAAAGTATTTTAGTTAATCTGCCTGAAAATACACATGTCAAATTACATATTAACAAATTATATATAAGGCAATTAAGATTGCAATCTCTTAGGAAGGTGCCACTTAGAAAGTCTAGTCCACAGATCCCATAATTCTTCATTTTTGGAGTTCCACCTGACAGACATCTAAATGTGGCTCAGCTTGGAAGAAGAGGACATATGGGAGAAAGGCCTAAGCTTAAAGGCATTTGTGGCCACGCTAGGGCTAGTTCTACCTAAGCTTCCTGTTCAGAAAGGAAGTTACCCTAGTGCTAGGCATTTCTGGCAACTGGCTCAAAAGTGATAAACCCTACAAGGTTGGCTGGTTTTTTTCCTAGCCAGTTAGCAATACTCCTGATAAGGCCATATCACTGCAACAATGAAATGTGCATGTTGAAATAACCAAATGTTTGTTTCCTGCAATCCTGACATCAGTACAATGTCAGTGCTTTAAGGTGGTGATGGTCATGTATTATATAAACCTAGAGGTTTAGATTTTAAGTGTTTTGTTCTAATGCAAATGCATTAGTAAGAATAACTTATTAAATGAATCGTTATTTGCTGTGTGAAGTGTTGCAAAACCATTATTAGCTTTAGCTTACTGCTTATAGCGCATAGCGGGAAACAGTAGTTAAGCAGAACCCATTTCCCTAACCTTAAATGCCACTGGTTTGCCATAAATGTTTCTATAATTATTTTAAATCACTTTCTGATCTTCAGAGGAACCATGAGTAATTGTGTTTCATCTCGCACACTATTCATAGAAAACACTCTTTCTACCCTTTAGCTGTATCTTCATTAGAAGGTGTACTGTGAAGTGGGGCCTTGAGTACAGGCTCAGTGTGGATCACATTGTTTGTTAAATGACTGCAATGCTGTTATAAAGGTAAAAATCAATATTCCATCTTTTTAGAAAAGCATTGTCTATGTTCTACAGATAGATTTGCTCCACATTCAGAAATCACAAGTACATTTCTAGTTTTGTGGAAGACAACGTCTTTGCCATTATTTACACCAAAGGGAAAACTTATTTTACTGCTAAAGTACAGAGATGTTCATTAACAAAACTGGAGGAGTGTTTAGTCTAAACTTCTCCTATGCAGAGAGAACACATGGAGGAGAATTGGATCCTGCTCCATAATCCTGTCCTATGTTGGCAATAGGCCCATTAGCCATTCTCCTCCATACCTTAACTGCCCATGAGAGAATGCCTTACACAAGCAACACGCTATTTAAGGAGACCCAAGGGCTGGCCTTGTATGGAGAAACTTTATGTGCAGGCGGTGAGACCTCTTCACATATTGAAGGTATGCCTGCTGACAGAGACCATGGGGTTGTCTGCACTTCTATGGGTCTCCTATATTACTAATAAATCAATCATGGCTAGAATTAGACATGGGGACATATTAAAAAAGAAATTGTGATATTTGTGAGAAATCGCTGATTTGTGGAATATTTGTCCCTTTGTATTTGTCAATTCCCGAGACCCCAACGAATATGAAGGGACAAATATTTGCCCATTTTTATTTGTCCCCCATAGCCAGAGAGGGAAGACTAGGCTTTCAGGCAGCCTGGCTTTCCCCCTCTGCCTATGGCCTTCCCTCTCTGCCTATGGGCCCACAGAACAGCTGATTAGTGGGTCCAGAGGCAGAGAGGGAAGGGCTAGCCTAGCCTAGCTCCCCACCCCCACAGCTGACACCGACGCCTCTTACAGCCTGCCTCATCACCCCTTTCCCACTGCCCCTGTGGCCTCCTTACCTTGGGTAACTGGGCAGCCCAGTTTCCCTTAGAGCTGGCTCTGCTGCCCTAAGGGAAGCTGCTGCCACCATTTTTGCAAAGGGCAGCCTGGTTTCCCTTAAGGCATCAGAGCCAGTCCTAAGGGAATCCACAGCCGCCATCTTTGCAGAGATGGCAGCAGTGGCAGAGGTCGCAGTGGCAGAGGCTGCAGCAGTGGGGGTGGCGGTGGCCAAGGTAAGGAGGTGACGGGGGCAGTGGGAAGGGGCAGGGGGCAGGCTGTGGGGGCAGGCTGTGGGGGCAGGTGTTTCAAGGCTCAGTTTTTTAAAAAAGAGAGTCACTGGATGTTTAGGAAAAAACCTGACAAACTGATTCATGGTTTGTCGGTTAACCAGGGGAATTTCATGGTTCGTGGTTTGTTGTTCGTCAACCTTGACAAACCACAAACCAAGAACTGCCATTTTGGCAGTTTGTCCCCATCTCTAGCTGGAATCCTTTTGGTGTTTGCATGATGTATGTGAAACCTGCTGCAGCTAATTGTACCTAATTTACAATGTGCTAGGGGGCAGCTTGGTTGCACAACTGGTCATGTGACCAGGCATATATTAAGACATATCTTGGCACTTCCTCAATTAGCCACAAGTTACATAAACCTTACGTGAACAGCAATAGGACTGTGGCAGTATAACAAATATTGCATCTCAGGTAGCAGGACCAGGACCAGTGGCAGCAATTTTTGGACATGTAAGAGTTCCCTTTCCCATTACAAGGCTCCCACAGGCTTTCTCGGGATGAAAGGGATCCTTAGGGACCCCCAAAACCTGGGTGAGGAATAGGAAACTTTTAATTCTCCCCAAGTAGCCGTGGCTGATGACATCATCACAGTTGCACAGCATAAAGTGGTGCAACAGGATTCTAGCCACTGTGTATACTTTTAAACAAACAAAGCAAATAAACTTTACCCTTATTGAAATCATCTCCATAGAAATTTATCTAGACTATGTGGGAAATACATTATTGTTATAAATGTGTGTGGAAACACAAATGTCTTTTTGCAATGCAATGCTTTCTCCATTTAGAAGAATGCCATGTGAGCTTATTTATTTCACCTAGCCTCATTGTATAATCCAAACATTGCTCTCATTCAAAGCAAAGAAAGAAAAAACCATTTCATTGAAAAAGCTCTCGTTTCCAACACAAACCACTTACTGAGAGTTTGACATAAACAATATTCAAGTGTTGCTGTATATCTGTTTTTTGTTTGCACACACAGCATGCATTTCATATATATGGACAATAGGATTTTTAAAGAATCATACCTGTTCTGAAAAAATCCATATTTAAATGCTGGCTGTGCTGCAGTAAATATATCTTTCTCCCGATGTGGTATAGAGCTGATAAAGGGAGCACAAAAAACAAGTATATTTTACTCTTGCCTTGATAAAATAATGCTATATATGAATAAACAAACTAGGGATGATGTTTTTGTGACATAGCTTTGAATTTCTGGTAAAATGCTTTTTGCTACTGTGAGGGGGGTGCAGACGTGCATCCCTAGTGAACCGTCTGGCCCCAGCTCACAGGTAGCAAGTAGTGAGGAGGACGACGAATTGCCTCAGGATCAGGCCAGCTGGAGGGAGCCCCTGCAGCTGCAGGAGAGACAGTATCCTGATGAGAGGCAACTGGAGAAGGCAGGATCAAGGGGAATCAATGAGCAGAACTAGGAAGGCAAGGGGTTGCTGCCTATCCTGGAAGAAGAGGATGTGTGGGAGGAGGTCAGAAGCTGTGTATTCTTGCCAGGTTTATTGGCTTGCAACAGGAGCCAGGCACCAGAGACTCCAGCCGTACACTGGGACAAGGCTACATTAGCCTGGATGCCTCTGCAGTTCTAGAGAGGCAAGTGAGGGAAGGGACCAGGAGAGACAAGCTGCAGAGACTGAGATCTCGTGCTCATTTATACAAGCCTTCTCTCCAAGGGGTGTGTCCTGGACCTAAGCTCTCTCCTCCTTCTTGCCTTCCAGAACCTGGGCTCGGGGGGGGGGGGGGGGATCCAGTGAAACTAACTGAGTCCGCAAGCTGACAAGTAGCTTAGAGGCTGTAATTTGACTTTCTGGGACTTTCTGGGGAAGGGCAGAGGGAACTGCTGCTGTGTCTCTAATAAAAACTGAGAATTATTAACGGGGAACCCTTGGCTCTGCCGGTGAGGAGGCTGGTGGGGTGCACACTATGCAGTAGAAGTACGTACAGAGACTCATAGAGGAGAATAGCTTCAAGTTCCCCAGATAGTCCATCCCTTTCTCATTAACTGGCACCTAAGGCCTCAATAATTTATTCTGAGACATCTGTAGGAGAAAGAATAAAAGTATTTCATTACTTACGGTTGTGAACAGATAAACAGCAAACTAAGAAACTGACTACTTCCAACAGATTTAAGAGAGGGAAAGAAATGTGCAGCAGAGAGGCAGGGCTCTCTTTGAATTCAGAGGCAGGAGAGGGAACAATTGGGTAGGGCTGAATAGACTGACAGTCCTCCCAGCCAGAAAAGTCCCTCAAATCACAGACAGCATGTGAGACTGTACAAAACTTCAACAGTTTTTACGCAGAAGCAGAATCCTATTGCTGTTAAGTATGTTTTGTGTAACTTGCTGTTGCTAATTGATAAGGTGCTGGGCCCTTCTTGGTTGCATGTCCAGTTGCACCATTGAGGTGCTCCCTGGCACCTCATGAATTAGCTGCAAATATCTGTGATAAGTTATGCAAACCTTACATGGATATCAATAGGACTGCAGACACATCTTTTGGTAGTTATCTATTTATTTTATATTCTGTCTTTTGCCTCAGAACAGTGTCTCAAGGTGACTACCAATGAGACTGATTTTTAAAAAATGCAGATAAAAAGATAAAACATTAAAACCTAGTTATAATTATAAGTTCATGATAATATTAAAATGTCATCAAATTAAAAGCACATCAGTAAAGAAGTATGGCACCCACTTCTTCAAAGCCCTTTGCAGCTATTCAGTTAGCAAAATTGCATGTAACTCAAAATGCCTTGGCCGGCCAGCCCAAAGACAACAAGAAGGGGGCCCGCTTAGTCTCCCTTGAGTGGGAACTCCACAGTGTGGGATCAGCCACTGAGCATGTCATCTCTTGTGCCCATCGAACATGCTAAGGAGGAGATGGGTTCTGGAAGTGGAGAAGCAGGGCAACTATGGGTATACAAGAGGTGACAGAGAAATGTAGTTAAGATTGACAAAATGGTTCCTCACCCGGTACATTACTACTTTTGAAACACAGCGCTACAACAAAAAGGAAATGTTATCCATGCACATGTATAATCTTTTCCTTTGCATAAATGGATTTACTGAATTTCAGCCAAGCAGTTTGTATGTCTTTACATTTGTCACTAAATTTTGACCAAGATTCATAGCACCACAACCATCATAACAGCTGTGACAACTAAATGTCTGAGCTGAGCTATGAAGTTTTCTTGTTAAAACTGTGATCCTAAATACTTGCGTAGGCTTAGAAAAGCAAATCAATACCATCATCAGCTGTCTTTCTCCTTCCATCTGTAAAATGAACATAACAATACAGATCAACCTTATTTGGCTATTGGAAGCTCTGAGTAATGTCACTAATTAATGATGCCACTACCACTTTTCTAATAAAGCTAACATGCTATTGCCATTGGATTTTTTCCTAATTGACTTATGCAGCAGCCTGAAATAAAGCACTACACAAATGTCAAGGATTAACTAAAATAACACTCACTGAATTATTAGTACTAGCATTATAATTATTTCACAGGAATGTTAAATTCTGTCAGTTTGCCATTTTTATAAGAAGTACAAAACAAAAACTGATTCGAAACAAATCAAACCACCCCTAAATCCTTCATCTTAAAAGAAAATGTTCATAATTTGGAATCTGAAAATGTAAACTTTGTAATGTGCCAATGGGCAAAATTCTGTTGGTGTAACTTTCTGTGGCATAAACCAGATTGGGCGCTGGAAGCATTTAAATTAAAATAATTAAAAGCTTCCTATCCCCTTCCTTCTGGTTCTGAGACTCTAGACCTCCCTTTTGCCCTGGGGAAGCCTTTGAGAGCCTCAGGACATTGCAGAGGGAATCTTTCAATAGTAAAGAAATTGCTGTGGGATCAGTGCTGGCAGAATCAAGATCACTGGCACTGATCTGGATGCAATTTTGTACGGTTAAATGCCGCCGCCCCCCCGGCATCCTGAGCTTCCCCAGGGCAAAAGGGAGCCCAAGAGACTCTTGGAACCTAAACAGTGAGGGATCAGAAGTTTTAATCACTTTAAATTAAATGCTCCAGTAACGGGTTATGCCACACAACGTCCCACCAACAGGACTTTGCCCTGTGTTATTTAAACATGCAAAAATATATCAATAGAGCAAAATGGCTTTTGGGTTTCAGTTGTGCTACTCAGTGGCTGGCATCCTGTTCAGTATTTACATGGATATGGACTTCCAGCTACATAAACTAGCAAGGTGATCGGACAAGGTAGTGGTCACACACAACAAGACACACAACCTTGCTGTGACAACTTCCACAAGTGAAGTTTCACAGTGGTAGGTATTGAACAGCATACTGATCCAGTATCTCCAGGTTTCTCATTTAATTTGTGTTTGATTCTCCTCAGCTCCAACTGCAAACCTGTATCTCTCCTGAAATGTAAGTCACATGGGCTGTTCATGTACTAACTACACCATGCTACAGAGATGGCCATACTGCTACCTGACAGGTGTTGTGGGATGATCGTTCCCAGAATTCCTCACAATTGTTGGTATATACTGGCTCAGGGAGATGCAAGCAGTAAACCAATAACATGTAGAGGGCTGCAATTTGCCCACCCCACCTTCTTAAATAACAGTTGTGTCAGCACAATATAGAAACAGCTGAAGGAACACATTTTCTGTTTCCAAAATGCATTCTGCAAAGAGAAATTATCAGCAGACAGCTAACAGCATTGTGCCCTCTTAGTGAGCAAAACTCTTGATTTGTTTCAAATGGTTGTGGGTTGTTTTTTGTTTTGTTTCTTGTTTTGGTCTAAATGAGGGTGCTTGCGGCCAGATGGCTCCAAGTGCTACCAATCAAACAACATTGTGGAGCTATTCTATCATTCCCTCCTTAATGTTTGTTTTTTATTTGTAAAAGAGTGGGGGAAAAGACAGAAGGAGTGGGAAAACACAAGAAGGTTACAAATGGAAGATGAGAATGCATTGAATTCTCCTTGCCCAGGTGAAATTTCACAAGCAAGACAAGATAATTGGACAAGAGAAACCTTTTCCAGAAGTTCCTTCAGATGCCCTGTGAGATACTGAATATGTGGAAAGGGGCAAAGAGGGGCTATGGGAGGGGCTTCATGTTTTCATTGGCTGCTCTGCACAAACTCTACACCCACAGGGCAGACCATTGGCAAAGAACCAGGTGTCTAACTGTTCAGAAAGCAACTCTGTGTGTACAATGTGTATGAATATTTGGCCTATCCAGAAAAGGTGATAGTCATGTGGAGATGGGCAGGAAGTCTGTTCTGCCATGCTCCCCTCCACACATATAGAGTGTTCCCTCCTATATCATGTAAACTAAAGCTTGAAAAAATTACTATTTTAAGACTACAACTCCCAGAATCCTCTGTGGATTGCATAGTAGTAATGTAAGGTAAAGGTTCCCCTTGACATTTAGTCCAGTCGTGTCCGACTCTAGGGCGCAGTGCTCATCCCTGTCTCCAAGCCATAGAGCCAGCGTTTGTCCGTAGACAGTTTCCGTGGTCACGTGGCCAGCGTGACTAGACACAGAACGCCGTTACCTTCCCACCGTGGTGGTACCTATTTATCTACTTGCATTTACATGCTTTCGAACTGCTAGGTTGGCAGGAGCTGGGAGAAGCCACAGGAGCTCACTCCGTCGTGTGGATTCGATCTTATGACTGCTGGTCTTCTGACCTTGCCGCACAGAGGCTTCTGCAGTTTAACCCGCAGCGCCACCACGTCCCTTTTAGTGGTAATGTAGGCTTTAGGGTCCAAGCTGGGCTAGAGGAGTTCCTAGGGGGAGTTTCTGGAACCAAAGCATGATGGGAAAAATACCCTCTGTGTTCTGAAACAAACTCAGAACAGAAACTATCCTCCTCAGCATCCTTTGATTCAGAGCACTCCCCTTGGAACTGACACGCAAGGCAGGAGCTGGGGCGGCAGAGAGGGAGCTCCTTCCCTCAGAACGTGTGACTCCTTTCACTCCTTTCTCTTGTGATGATGCCCGGGGGTGGGCAGGAGGGTTGGGCTTTTAAAAATCCATTCAATGTATGGAGGGTACAGTGGGGCAATGACTCAGCAGTGGGAGCAGGGGCAATGCCCTGTGTTGTGATCAGTATTTGGGGCTGCTAATTTGAAGTAATTTTTAAAATGCTGAAGAGTTCAATACTTGATTTGAATGAACAAATAAAACTTGTCTAATTTATTTCATTTCATTTGTTTCATAATGCATTTAATCTAAGGGATAAATACTTGTGAATAAATTACCAAAAATATTGTTTGTAAATAACAATCAGTTTTGAGTGGGTTGTAGTGAGCATTTTATCGTTTAATTCTCAATAAATGTATTTCAATGCAGTTAAAGATAAAATATAAAACAGATATGATTTTCCAAGTATATTTATAGTTAATGAATTGCAGAAAAATATTAAGCTATTAGACACTATGCTTTATTGATTTAATTTATATTCTCCCTTTCTCTGGGACCTAAGGCAATCAGCTGGTCAGCCTTCTGCTCTATGATAAGTTATATGCTGTAATTCTACTTAAAGTATAGCAGATATATCTAATTATGACATATCTGCCTATATTAACTGAAATTAGCAATTTTAAAGCAAAAATGTCCTCTTCTGGTGGTAAATGTCCTCTGCATCCTCTATTTCGGTGATGCAGCAATGGCCACCCTATCAGGTCACTTGATATTTGGATCTGCTGCCCTATGTTTCTGGGTCCTATACAACTTCAGCTGTAAAGGTGGCCTTTCCTCTCAAGTGTGGGTTTGTGGGTTTTTACCTACTCAGTACTTTGCCCCTTAACATGAAGGTTACAAAATCCATCCTGATTCTTGCAACGATAGTGAGGGTTCCAGCTGAGGTAAAACAGAGCATGGGAATCTGAGAGTGGCAGCTGGTGATGACATTGTTCCTCCTGTTCAAAATGTCCTAGTATTTGAACCCTGCTTCAACAGTGTTAATGACTGGAGTGGGAGGAAGGGGAATAATCACAAGGCCTACTTCCATGTAATTTCAAGAAGGTTCAAAGGATGAGAAGAAATGCAGTTTGTTTCTTGGAAGCAAAGACATGTGTCCACACCTTCACTCAATTTTCTGTGGTGTTATGAGCTATCTTGGTGTTAGATAAACAAAAGGATGTATGCAGAGAGCCGTTGGAATTATATATTGACTCCCCTTTTTACCATTTTATTCCAATTCTCTTCATTCAAACAAAGACTAAATGCCATAGGACTAAAATAATGACTCATGCAGTAATGAAACAATGAATTACATTGTGAACACAAATTGCAAGCAACCTATTATTGGGATTCTATGCCCATTAAGCACTCAAAGAATTACAACTAGCAAACAAATCAGTACTAGTCAAAGTGTTCTAAAAACAAAACAAGGTTATATTATTGGAATAAAGTACACATTATAATAATGCCACTCAGTAATTATTTAGGTCTTTTTTTTAAAAAAATATCATCATGCAATGACAAGCCTTTTCTGTGGAGAAATGTTCTGTGGAGGACAGGAATCTGTTGGTATTCATAACTGTCACAGCCAAAAAAGCAGGCCAGTTTTTTTAACTCTCATGCGCTAGGATTTTTGTTTTAAAAATGGACACACACACACACACACACACACACACACACACACACACACACACACGTTATTGCAAACATTTTTTAAAAAATGGTAAATGACTGGAATTCAGGTACATTGTCTTTAATTATAGAGGTGGCAATGCCTTGCAAGTGGTCATGTGATGATGTGTAGGTTTTCTTTTGTATGGGTTTTGCAACAAAATGTGACTCTAGGGAAAACATCCAATCCTATTACATGAGGGTTAAAGAGCAAAGAAACATGGCATCAATACATGACACAGGGGCAAGATTCTGTCTATATAGAGAGACCAGAAAGAACCCATCTATAGGAGGCTCCTATAAAACAAATTAAAATAGCCTGCTAAATTGGTATCTAAGTGGCTCATCAAACATTATGAACCTTCCATTCCCTCAAGAAAGCAGAGAGCGAGGCCAGTGCCCGGACTTGAGACAACAGTTGCAAGGGGGTTGCTCTGAGAGGCAATCGTACATAAAGCAAGGCTGGATCTGCTGGAGACCTATTGGCCGGGGGTGAAAGAGGGACAGGTGATCTCTGGATATTTTTTTTGAGACAAAGAGGCAGCTGATAAATGTTCTGAAGAAATGTGGTTCTTCCCTCCCCACCCCTAACATTCAGTGAACCACTATTATTGATGCTGGTGCTGATGCTGGGCATCACCTGCAGCTTCTGAAGACTGAGCCAGATGCTATGCAATTACCAGAAGGATGGAGGGTCTTTGGCCCCGCTGAGCCTGCCTATGTGAGCAGAACAGCACAACAGGAACAGGCCACAGACAAATGTGATAAGGTCTCCATTTCTCACCCCTGAGAAAGCATGGCATATCCTCTACCCTAACGTAAGAACTTTGATCACAGGAGCAATGTGAGGGTAAATAAAACCAACAGTATTATCATTTACTATTACTTTTTTTTAATGCAAAGATGAATGGTGGAAAAGACCTCAGTTGCTTCACTTCTGCCTACCAGGCAGATATTAAAATAAAAACCATGTCTCCTTCCCCAAACACTGGGACCCTGCTAACAAAACCTCCCATTGAAACCTCATTTTATTATGATCCCTATGCTTCTGGGATATGAAGGCACCAAAACCCTTCAAAGCATTTCAGAAATGTTACCCTTCAGTCTATCGCAGATGCATTTCTGTCTTACACCTCCAATACTCAGTAAGAGAAGCTAAAAGACCTTCCATGTCTATATATACTTTGCATACTACACTTGCCTTAAAGTAAAGTTTCACTGAGTATAGATAGATGTATTTCTAAGTAAACCTATGTAGGGTTGCACTGCACATACATTGCAATAATATGAAATGTCCCATGTCATGTTGTGTTTAAAGTACTGAAGTGCCTAAGGCCAGCATAAGGATACTTTAAACCCGTGACAGCTGCCCAACATTCCATGTAGCTTAAACTGAGTTCTGCTGGCACGCACATTCACAATGGGGTTTTGTTGTTTAGCAATGCTCAAGTTCCATTTTCACTGTACTATGAGACTGCCTGGCGAGGTGTGAAAGCACTGATAAGAACCACAATCAAGATAGGTCATTTCTGACTTTGCAACACCTTTGAGCATGTTTGGGATCTGTCAGGAGCAACAAGTGATACACATGAGATAAGGAAGAGTGGCACTATCTCCATTGCATGTAAGTGGAGCGAAGAAGGACATAGGAGGTAAGGCTAATGACTGCAAGTAGCCATTGTGTTGGGAACTGCTTGGCTAAGCTCTGTCATTTATAGAATTCCTTGGCTGTAGTTCTTCCTTAGCAGAAGCAGAAAAAGAAGAAGGGATATTGCTTGTATTACTTGAGAAGAAAATCAAGACCCATTGTAACAGAAAGGAATGGTTATATGAACTGTTGGATAGGCAGCAGCTCAGTCTCTGACTGCAGAGCCAGAGTTTGGAGGTTCAGTTCCCCACTATGCCTCTGTGACAAGGGCTGGACTCAATGATTCATAAGGTCCCTTTCAGCTCTGCAGTTCTACGATGATTATGGTGACAGACAAAGCAATTAAGCTTGCCTCTAATGTTTCTAATATGGTGTGCGTGCATGCTGTTGTCTCTCACACACACATATTGATATCCTCCCTTTCCTCCAATAAGCTCAAGGCTGTATACATGGCTCTCCTCTTCTCTACTTTATCCTCACAATACCCCAGTGAGGTAAATTGGCAGAGAATGACTCGCCCAAAGTCATCCAGTGACCTTGACGGCTCAGTGGGGACCAGAACCTGCATCTCCCAAGTCTTGGTCCATGCAATTTAGAGCATGGTGATCAGGATGAGGCTGAAGGAACGGTAGCTAGCAATGCTATCTCATACAGGTTTCTTCAGAAGTAAATTGCATGGACTTCAGTTGGAGGTATTATTAGACTCTGCATGTATGCATTGGATTATGACATTAGGAAAAAAATTAATTTGAAAATGGAAACTTCTAGGTTCACAACATAGCAGTTATCTCATTCACTGAACCTTGCCTCATGTCAGGGTTACACTCACAACATGTATCACACACACATTTTTTACTAAGAGAGCTCCAACATGGCCAACAGACACAAGATGTACCTTACATCTTGTGCCATCTTGAGACAGCACCCATGTGAAACCATGTCCCATGTGAAAGAGCATAGCATGGGTGTGCTGTACAAGTTCCAGAAGATCTATAGCACAGATTATGATGCATTCTGCAGTAGCAGCATGAAGAAAGACTCAGCAAGGATTCATTTGCAAGGCAACTCTACGTGATAAGCAAAATGTTGAAGATTAACTTTTGGAATCTAACTGTGAAGTACTAGTAAAACAATAAGGCTTTTCTAGCAAAGGTGCCAGTGACAAAGAATGCATTATACATTGTTCTATAAGTATCATTAAAATAAAGAATAACAGTCACAGAAGCAAATCAGACTTGTAAATGTTATGCAGGGGCAATGCCTTCTTGGGAGGCACAACGCATTTAGTTCCAAGAACCTGCAAGCCACTTAGACGCTTCCTGTCATTTTGAAAGGAAGTATTAAAAGCCACAGGAACAAGATCACTGGGAAGAATGACAGCTGATGCAAAATGATAGCAACACAGTAAGGCGCACTGCTGCTGTTTCCATGAACAGTACGATTGCTCCATAATGATGGGCAATAGAGATGTTGGATATTTTCTGAGGATGCTGCATTGTCTCCACATAATAACACTGATTTCGGATTCTTCTCACAATTACCGTAACAGTAGCATCTGCAGAGAGGAGCTTTGTTTCAATCGCTTGTTAGGCTCATCAGAACAGAGTGCACTTGGAGATCAAGGAGGAGTCAACTACATCTGCAGGTTAGGCCAAAAAATCTTCAAAGGAGAATAAGACAAAATAAGGGAAGTTGGTTTGCCTTGACAAAGAGGGCAAGAATGCACAGTTCTGGACACCAACCTATCCTCCTTTCCTCGCAAAACATATTTACTTTGAACGTGAAATGCATTATATCTTCATAACTACCATCCCGTATATCCTAAAAGTCTGCATATACCAGAGAGGGAGAGAAGGAGGGGGTAGGGAGGGGGGCAGTTTAGCATCACTAAGTCATGCAAAGACCCAAATGCTAAGGGGAGTTTTGTTCAGGGCAGGAACAACCATATAGATTTCAAATTAACAAAACTTATTTACAATACTAACACATAAAGCTTACCTGAATTTCTTGACCTTTCTGTACATATATTTATCTCTATTAGATTTTATTTTAGCTTCATGGGTGTTCCTTCTTCTGAGTTCTAAAGAGTCTATGCAAACCACGATTCATTTCCTAGAAAGGAAAACCAAAATCACAATCACTCTGGTATACAGTTTTCATTGTAAGAGCTTAAGTACACCAGAAGATTCTTGACAGCTGAGTTCAAAGTCCTATCTAGTGCAGTATTTTATTCACACAATGGCCAAACAGTCAACTAGGAAGATTGCATGTTATCACCTAAGATAGTGAGGCTCCCTCTTTGATGCACATCTTAATGTGGTGGTGGTGGGGTTGAGTGTGTTGGAGATACTGACAGCAACGCCATCAAGGAGGCCAGACTCCCATTACGAGCCTGGACTCGTAGCAAGCTCATGAAAAGCAGAATTGTCACAGTTGAGGTATCAGACTAAGGGCACAGTAACATTATGAAAATGAATCGGGAGGGGGGTTGGGGTTTTGAAATTGGTTTAAAGTCACATGGTAGTCATATAATTTTTGAGTTGGTGTATGTGTCCTCTTGGGAAAACTTCTAATCTGTTTTTAAACTGTGTGGTGTATCAGCAGAGGCAGACTACACAGACTTTTAGAACTGGTGAATTTGAGGCTTTGTTCTGTGCCCACATGACCTCACACTAACTGCCTCTCAAAAGCACTAGCTGCTGCCACTGTGGTCTTATTTTTATTTTTTTAATTTCCTGCAATCTGGCATAGCACTGGTATGACAGAAAAAAATTAAAATAGATCAGACTACAAGCTTTCATTGCATCTCAGCACATGATAGACAGACAGACACAGGCACACACATACGGGGTGGGTGGGGGGAGGGAGGGAGGGAGAGAGAGAGAGAGAGTGGGGGTGAAGAAGAAGAGATGAGGGAACCGGCAGTGCCATGCACTGGTGTGCCTTCCCTTTCAACAACTTGGGCTGCCGATTCCCTCACTTCCTCTCCTTCTCCAACCCGTGTGAGATTGATTCTCTTTTTTATCACACAACATAGCTCAATAGGCTATGGGAATTTCCAAAGACATTTCTTGCACAGCATAAAGGTACTATGGATAGGAGAAAGGGAATGAAAACCCTGATGCTCAAAGGACAACGTATAAAATGCACATGAAGAGGGTCTCTGAATTGTGTGGACCCAAAATATATATCTTTCATACGGGAAACCTATGTAATAATAAAATGTTTCACTAGAACATTTTAAAGCATAGTTACAATTTTAATGAGAAGAGGGATATTTTCGGTGCTGTTAAATAATTAATTGAAGTTCCTAATATTATTTGAGTAGTGAAAGGGAAACATTTTCAGAAAACTGTGGGAAAGCCTCATTACACCAAATGATCGCTTACAATTTTTCCTTAGTAAATTGCTTTTGGTAGCAGTCATTAAGATTTCTATTAGACTTTTTAAACAAACATTTTCTTCCTGAATTGAAGTTGCTTTTCAACCTTGCTAAAAAATCCAAAGCTCCCAACTTCCATCTCCTTGATTTTTATATTGCAGTATATATTTTTATATCCTGAGAGCTGATAAAAAATATACAGGGAGACTGTGATTGCAGACTGTTGTTTTACAGACTGTAGCAAAAGTGAATTGATCCAAGCTGTATTGCTGAGCATGGGGACTCTAATTCAGTTTGGAGGCCATTTCAGGGCTTCAAAATGCATTTGGTCCAGAGTGATTTGTGTCCCCTCTAGCTTGATTCATGCACCGAGTTTGAACTAGTTTGTAAATTTATGAAGTCATAAAGTCAGCACATTAGCAAACAAAAACAGCTATAACTAGGGTTATGCACAAGTCCCTCAATTTAGTTTGAAGGACAGTTCAGGGTTTCAGAATGTATCCGCATTCAGTTCAGAGTTCTTTGTCCTTCACACAATTCGCTTTGTGCCTTGGATCTGAATCAGTTTATAGTTAATGCACTGTAAAAACCAAAACCGCTATCACTTTTTAAAATTTTGCACTGAATGTTATCTGACAGTGGACTGACTGATAGATAGTGTGGATAGAATGATGAACTAGGATGGTGGTTCCCAACCCTGGGTCCCTAGATGTTCTTGGACTACAACACCCAGAAATCCTGGCTAGCACAGCTGGCAGTGAAGGCTTTCAAGAACTTTAGTCCAAGAACATCTGGGGACTCAAGGCTGGGGACCATTGGACTAGGAAACATTTGTTCTAATCCTCCCTCAGCCACAGAAATTCACTGGGGGTGGGCAATGGAAAACAATGTCTTAAATATCTCACATAGCTTGGAAACCCTATTAGGTTTCCATAAATCAGATGAGACTTGAACAGTAGATAAACAAAACATGAAATCTGGAAACTTGATAGACTTTAAATTGGAGTGGGGGAATCTGTCAAATTTCAGACAAATTTCAACCCATGCCTATGATAATTGATGTATACAAATGTGGGTGGGAACCACTTGCAAGGATATTTTTTCCATCATGTAGTGAAAGTAGGAAAAAAGCAAGGCACCTTTCTTAACACCTTCAGAATATTTCTAAAAGATGCCATTACTGGCAATTTGGATGTTGATTTAGTCATTTGTCTTGCCTCTTCTCCCATGCTTCAAGTGGGTTGTCTTTACTTTATCTTTACTTAAAGTGGTGCATACGCTACCACATTTTAAAAGTAAACAACTTTGAAGTTTGAACTTTGACCAAAAGATTTAAGTATGTCTATGAAGTAGGTAAGTTGGAGATATTACAAGTATCAATAATGAACACAATTGTTTCAACCTATAATTGGGAGGACTAGTTTTTCCCTGATCTTGGTCTTAAGACACCAAATGGTTACCTATGTACACCAGAGTAAGTGCATTTCCACTATGGCTTAAATGCTCAAATACTATGTACCCAGTCACAGAAAAGGTATCATGCCAGCAGTGAGTAAATGCTATGATCTATAATCCACTAGTGGCAATTTATTCCACAAAAGTACAGTTGTGATCTTACTGTCAATCTTCCTTAGGGTTAAGACCAAATGAACTTAATGGGACTGACTTCTGAATAGACTTGTGCAAGATCAGAATGTTGATGTTCTATTTTCCCAGAACTTTGGGAACAATTGTACCCACTTCTTTGGCACAGAACTAGTGCCTACTACCTGATTTTATAGTGGCCTAGAATTTCCATCCACTTTGAGATTAAATCCCTTGCAAAATTTCATTAAAACACAAGCCCTGTGACGCTTCGTTTAAATATCTCACAAGCCTGGTTGGTCTTATGACATTCCAGTGGGCTTACTGGACAGAGAGCCAACCCTTTCCTTTCCTTTCTTTTCTGATTTACCTGAGGTATTTGCTGGTCACTCTTTGGAGGAATGTGAACTAATATTTTGCATGTTGTGGTGCAATGCTTTTCTCTTCTCTAGATGTTTTGTTTATGTTCTGTTTATCTGTTTGTTTGTACTTTAATCCAGCTGAATGTTATATGACTTTCCATCTCCAGTTGTGCCTTATGCTGCTTTGAGTGCCAGTTTGTCACAGCTAGAAGGTACAATGGTAAGGGTGGAGAAAGCAAAGTTGTAGCTTGGTGGGAGAAAATTATCTTTAGGTGCTGGGAAGAGAACGTGGAGACGGGCACTCCCATGGAAGATGTCTCACAGTCCTGAACAGCCACCTGCACACTGGAATTTAAGATCCCCTAGTGGTCTGGGTATCTGCAGAAGGCTGTCTGAAGGAGCTTTTGGCATATGACATCTCCCCTTTTTCTCTTCCAGAATATGTTTTATTCCCTGCATATATTTGCTAGCATAGAGTTGTGACCTCCTGTTTCATCCACATGCTGTGTCTAGCTCTTCTTGATGGTCTCCTGTATTACAGTTTGGGCAGATGCTGTCAGATTGTGATGTGCTTGATGAATCAAAGGTCTGGTAAGATAACTCTTGATATTTCTTCTGCATATGCGGGACCCATTTGGAAGACATTCTGGAAGTGGGAAGCTGGATCCACCCATGCATCTTTCAGCTTTACTGGGAAAATAGGCTGCAACTAGTAAACATTTATTACCATTGCATTTGTATTAGAAAGGTATGTTGACTACAGGCCCAGAAAAGACATAAGTTTGAGCTTCTCCTCTATGCTTGAAGGCACAGTTGCACAGCATTAATTAGTAGGCTTCTCTTTAAAAGAGAGAGAGAATGGAATTAGATTTATATCTCCCATAGCACTTCATAAAAAAAGAAGGAATATTTTCCACTCCCCCTGAGGAGGATTCATGCTGGCTACTTGCTCAAAATATTCTCAAAAGCTTATTGCCAGCAATACAGGCAGGTTGCCCAGAAGGAGTGGGCAGCAGCTGGTGGATTGCTTGACAGTTTGCACACACTGAAGTGTTTAAAGGAAAGCTGTACTTCCCTTTATTACAAAGAGTGAATCAATGCTAATTTTAAATTGTCTTAGACATAATACAGAATAATGACAAGGAAATTGCCATTTTGCTAGTCAGATGGATAAAACTGAATCCAAAGGTAGAATTGCTTGTTTTACAAATGCTGTAGTATATGGGCCCCCAACATTTACACTTCCGCACTAAACACATCTAATTAGAAGCTCTTCTTGTTTCCATGAAATCTACTTCAAAGGATATGGTCTTATGGGAACAGTGTAATAGTCTGTTATAACAAACCAGTTAATCTCTAACAATCCCACCTACATCAGAATCCCTCACACATGTACTTCTTTGAAGACAATGTACTTACTAGTGAAAGTACTTAGGGAAGAACAGCTCATGGCAGTTTAAAGATTTCTGTACACTACATACACAACCTGCTCTCCCTCCAGTTAACGCACAGAAGAGTAAAGGGCTTTTCCCTACAGTTTCTCCTCACAAGAATTCATCTGTTATGGCCAGTTTTCTTCCAAGCTGAAACCCTCCAGATATGGTCACTATAACTCTCATCATTCCATTTAGTATGCTGTGGTTGACTGGGTATGATGGGTGTTGTAGTCAGCATCTGAAGGTGCCACGTTCAGGAGGACTGGTGGATGAGAGACAGTGGCCTCTTCATGGCTAAACAGGAATCTGCACTTGGTTTCTTCCATCTTCGTTTGAAACAGTAGCTACTATCTTCGTTTGAAACAGTAGCTACTATATCATATCTCTGGGATGCAGTAATACTTGATTGCAGAATCCAAAACATAGTTGATCTTCATGGGATTCCCAAGAATTTCTACTAGAACAGGATGGGTCTGTGTCTATCAGTTGTTGTTTAACTGTAAAATTTACAATATTTAATTGTGTAATTCACTTTGGAAGAATAAGGACTGAGTGAAGGAAATCATGTTAAGTGGCAAATTGAGTGAAGGAAATCATGTTGGTGGCAGATTGTGTCTCATTAATGAGGTGCTGGTTACATTCCTGGTTGCACACCTTATCAAGTGACTGGGCATGCACCTAGTTAATAAGCAGTAATTTGCTTCCAAGATTTACACAATTTCCTTACACATGTATAAATCAGCGTTATAATTGTGAACAATGTATATCAATTTGTAGTGTCTTTGTACAATTTTGAATTACCAATTATAACAGAAAAGTTGAATCATTTCTCGATTTGTCACTTTCTAACGTTGCTGTAAGGTATTTGGAATATAGTTTTTCTACAGAAACATGGCATATGCACAAATATAGAGGCTGTGGAGCAGGTGGCAATAGTGATATCCACACCAACCAACATATCCTTTTAAATTCAATTTTATTAGTTTTATTTATAAACTGTTTTATGAGCCAATTGTGACTGGAAAGTGGAGCATACATATTTATCTATAATAAATAAATAGTTTCTCTGTACCATGTCCTTAGCATTAGTCTGACCCAGACATTTTGTGCAAAACACCCCGTGCTGGGCAGTCACTTAAACAATAGTTAAGCCTCATGTAATATTCCCCCCATCAGAATTAACATTCACAGAATTAAAAAGGTAGTCCAAATGGTTGCAGTGGTGCAACTGAGTGATATCAAGCAACGGCAGGCCATGTCACTAAACTCTGTACACTTTGATCTGAGCAGATGTCATCCGTCAAAGGAAAGCCTGTGCATTTGGCCTTATCTGCCTGCTTTACCCTCACTGCCACAATTGCCTCTGTCACTCAAGCTTTTCTTTTGGCTGGAGCTTTGATTCTATTACATGTTGGACAGCAGCCTGACTGTAATGCCAGCAAGTGTTGAGGCCTGCTATAAATACACAAAATTGTGAGAATCAAAGTGTGTGTGTGTGTGTGTGTTAGGAGGGGTCTTGTTTCAAGTTACATAACATCCATCAAAAGAATTTGAGACATAGAGAAAAACAAAGAGATAACACCAAAGCAGGGTGGACAAAATCAGAATTTCTTTTTCTTACCTAATCAGAGCCCTCTGAACTTAAGAAGCAACTCATGATGCAGGAGACCCAAGCTATATCCAAAGAAACTGAATACACTTCTCCCTTCATGAGGGTTAAGGGCACCAGACCCCCGTGTAATTCAGAATCCATGTACAACACTTATGCCCCCAAAATGTAACTACAAAGCACAAACAGTTGATTCACACATGCACACACACACTTCTCCCTTAACATGTGTCAGACTCCCAGCATGCCCTAACACCCTCCCTGGCCAACACATGGCGCCACCATGACAAGACTGGGGGCCGGCCAGGCAGCTGCCATCAGACCAGGGGCTGCTGGACCACCACCAACAGGGCCCTAGGTAAGCCCAAGACCCACCTTTCTAAGGCCACTTCCTGGAGTCAAATAGCAGCACAGAATTTATTTATTTATTTATTTATTTATTTATTTATAAGCAAACCCATGCTGCTTAGATTCATGCAATTCAAGGGAGAAGCGTAATTAGAGCCTTTGGTCAATATACTGTGTTCAAAATGCTTTTAACCCACATAATCTCCCCTTAAGAAACTGTAAGACATGTTCCTTTGAGAGAAGTCATGAATTTTGATTTGTAGCCCTAGCACTCAGTACGATAATATTGTATTTAAGCATTATGCTACAGCAGCCAAGAGGACATCTTTTTAAGGACCAGGTTCCGCTGGTATATGTGTGATGTAAAACGGGTGTTTTTATATTTACGTAATCTTGGTTGAAATCCTGTTGCTGAGCACAGTAAGTTGCAACTATAATAGGCCCATTGAATCAGTGGGGATTTGGTGAGTCAATTCCTCCATAAATTCCACTGATTCAATGGGTCTATTCTAATTACAACTTGTTCAATTATTATTCATATATTGTTTGTTTAAAGCATTTATACCCTGCCATCCCCTCAAGAGGAC
Organism: Intellagama lesueurii; assembly: GCA_037013535.1. Taxonomy (NCBI): domain Eukaryota; kingdom Metazoa; phylum Chordata; class Lepidosauria; order Squamata; family Agamidae; genus Intellagama; species Intellagama lesueurii. Next base: position 253,161,999 of record JBAJHW010000001.1, on the reverse strand, counting down.
CAAAGTCAGCTTACACTAATAAAATAAATGAATAAATAAAAACAAAAAAATCATTATAATATTAAAAAAGAACTAGATAGCTATAAAATTAAAAACTCGTACTAGACAAAAAGCAGTTTCAAACTATTCTAAAAACACATTAAGATACACATGCAAACACAGTAGCCTCATTTTCAAGAACCTCCCCTTAAGCAGTCAGGTCACCCTTCCTGAAGAGAAAGGTCTTTGCCGAGTTGTGGAAGGACAGCAAAGGAAGGGCCAGCCTGTCCTCCCGCGGGAGGGAATTCCACAGCTTGGGAGCTGAGACAGAGAAAGCCAACTCTAGTGTTCTCACCAAATGCAATTTTGCATGTCTCAATATGTGCTATTGAGACTTTAAGTGCCAGTTAATGAGAACGAATGAATGAGCCTGCCCAGGTTTTAAAATCATCAGAGGAGTCCTTTCTCCTGGTCCTGCCACCAGCAAAATTGCATTTGGTGAGAACACTAGAGAGGGCCTTCTCTGCCTCGGCTCCCAAGCTGTGGAACTCTCTCCCACAGGAGGACATGCTGGCCCTTTCTTTGCTGCCCTTCCACAACCAGGCAAAGACCTTTCTCTTCAGGAAGGGTTTTCACTGGGTAACCTTAGGCTTGTTACAGAGTTTTGAATTTCTAGTAAAATTCTGTTTGCTATTCAGTAGAAGTACAGAGATCAACAGAGGATAATAGTTACAAGTTCCCCAGAGTAAACCCCTTTCTGATAGCTTACTACACTAAACAACAGGATTTCAGCCATTTTGATGCATGTATTCTGAAATACTGATCATAAATTCAGAAGACTTGTTTATTCATTGCATTACATTTATCTCTCATATTTACTATACTGAGCTCAATATAAAGTATAGGACTTCCCATTCACAGCCATGCTGTGAGGACAAGAGACTGTGACTAGCCCTGTTTAAATTTCGTTTGCAACCTTGTATGCTGTCTGTGATTGGGAGGAGTTTTTCTGGGGTGATTCTATATCTATCTAGTACCAATCAATTGTTCTTTCCACCCTTTGAATTCATAGAGAGCCCTGTAAAATCTGTAAAAAGTGAGTAAATTAGTTTGCCACCAGGCAAAGAGACATTTGGCACTGAGGTAGTTTGGTTTGCCACCAGACACGCAGATTGATGGCACTGGGGTAGTTTGGTTTGCCACCAGACACGCAGATTGATGGCACTGAGGTAGTTTGGTTTGCCATCAAGCATAGAGGCAGATGGAATAGATGTGATTTTGAGGGTGTTTAAGGGGCTAGTAACTTCTCCCTGGGTTAGCAGGGTACATGGCGGGGACATTGAGGCAGGCAGGCTTCTTTCTGCAACAAGCCTAAGGTTACCCAGTGAACTTCCTAAATCACTGGGGACTAGAAGCTCCCAGATCCCAATCCACGACTCTAAACCAGGCATTCCCAACTTCCAGTGTAGGGACCACAAATACCATTTGCTGCATCTTGAAAGGATGCACCTGCTCCCATTCCCCCATTTATTTTTTATTTTTCTTTAAATATCTGTTGTTGTTTTACAACAACAACAACAACAACAACAATAGGATGAGGGTTCAAAACATGGCAAAATTGCCCCATGCCACCTAGGGGACTTTTTGAGATTATTATTTTAAAAAAATAAATTTGGGGTGTGGGGGATGGAGGCTACATGTTGCACATCCCTGCCCTGTTATAATAAATGACTGCAAAATAGTCCAGAATGCTGAAATAAATGTTATCACAAAATCCCAGTGCCAGGATCTCTGGTGTTATATATAACAAGAGCATATTTACTCAAGTATTTAGTCTGTGATCTGTAAAGTTAACAGTAGAATTGGCTCCCTCCCATTATTACTGATATCACTGTCCCTGCATGCTTATTCCCTTTATTTTTGCAATGAACTTGATGCCTTATGCACAGAAAATATGAATGAAGGTACTCTTCGCCTTCTCATGTTTCAAACTTGAAAGATTTGAAGTTCAAGTTTGTTAAGCATTTAGCCCTATCTAGAAACAAAAGCAAAAAGCAAGTCTTGATAAAAATCCTTATTCAATGCCAAGCAAAAATAGGCCAAGACATCCTTTTTCAGACTACAACTGCCACTGCGCTAGCCATTATGGCTGGGGATTCTGCCAGTTGTAGCTCCAGAAAGAAGTCTTCTAAATGGGGGTGGGGATGGACAGTTTGAAATTCCTATATTATAGTCCTAGTCAGATTATGGAAAGAGAAGCCCTACTGACAGAACAGGGCAAGAGGTGGAGCCATCTCACAAGGATGTCTTTGCTTATTAGCCTCTGAAATTTTGGTACCTATCATTTTTTGTTGTTGTTTTAAAAGCTGGCTCAGCAGAGTGTTATTTTCTTAAATTATTATTCTTGAGATTAAAGGACGATTCTATCATGGTGGTTTAATTTATTCTAGAGATGGGCACGAACCACCACTTTGGTGGTTCGTGCCGGTTTGGACAATGGCCCACCCCACCCCCACCCCCACCCCCCCCGGTGCGCACACACTCGAAAGCAGCCCCCTGGCTTCCCTACCCCACTTCCTCAGGGCACTGCTTCAGAATGAGCACCCGCTCCTGCAGGGGTGGGGTGCTGAACCACAGAACACCTGTTTGGCCGTTGTCCAAAATGGCACGAACCACCGAACTGGCAGTTCGTGCCCATCTCTAATTTGTTCTAATTCGTGAACATGGTTATTGTCTGTTGAGGCGGAAGCCTAAAAATAAAAACATACACTTTTAAATAAAATCACAATGACTATTAGCCAAATATTTATAATATTGGTTACCACAGGGATTGAGAGACTGTCTACACAGCTTTGTTGGAGTGGGATAGAGTGGACTTAATAGGGTCACTAGGAGGTCCAGTATGCCATCTGGTGCGATCCTCACATCCAAATGGCATATAGACCTCAAAGAACTTTGGACTGCTTTTTAAAAATGTTTGTGTATTACAGGTGATATCTAAGAGAAGTGTATTAGGTATGTGCACACACACTTCTCTTAAAGATCCAGTCAAGACGCTGCCACAGCTTAAAACGTAGATCTAATACACAAATACATGTATTTCCTCTTTCTTAAAGGGCCAGTCTAGAAACGGTCACAGCAGCAGATTCAGCTGCAGGGACCTGCTTGACCAGCCCTGTAAGACAAGAGAAAGAAAGGAAAAATCAGCGCATTTTTGCTGCCCCAACTGAGGCCAAAAAAATATATTAAAAAATCACTTCCTTCGCCCCTCCTTCGAGGAACAGAGGGAATGCTTTGGCAACATTCTGATGGTTCTATTAAGCCACTTCACAATATTGCCAAATCAAAAAAGGAAAGGTTTTGTTTTGTTCCCAAGAATCACACGAGCTGAAAACAGACCAAAATGGAGCTGTTCTACCCCACACCAAGAAAAAAAAAAGCACTCAACTGCATTGGGCAAAATTCCCAAAACTCTAATAAAATGTTTCCTTCCCAAAGGCATGGAAATATAATGATTTTTTTAAAAAAGAAAAAACACTGGTTTAAGACCAAAATTAAATTCCCAACCTCTACCTAAACCCCTGAGCTGCTTGAATACAACTTGCCCTCTGTGGACAAAAGCCTTGTTTTGGACTTTCAGACCCAAATCTAGATGGCGGTCAGGACGAGTATGCCTCGAATCTAGCCGTAAGGTATTACCTCCCCGCCTCCCCTTTTTTTGAATGGGGAAAAGATGTCAACGGTCGACCAGAACTCCCTTTTCTAGATCGCTGCACCGTCGCTCTACAATAAACGTACGTCTAGAGTTCCCTTCCCAAGTGGGCGCGCCAGGAAAGGAAACGAAAGAGAAACGCGGAGCTCTTCGCAGCAAACCGAGACGAAGAAACGAAAGTTGGGACGCCTTGACCCGTCGGGAACTCCTCCCGGGCGATGAACTCTCGTCCCAGTTCCTAAAGGCTGGGCTCCACCCGCCTGATTCAGCCGGCGCAGAGGCGCCTAGGCAAGGGGAGAAACCCGGAAGCGGCTTCACTGAAATGGAAAGCCACGCGGCGGCTTCCCTGGAGAGGAAGTAGCGAGGGGTGCCCTTGGCTATTCCGTAGAGGCGCCGTGGGTGTAGACGAAGCAGCTGGAGACGCGAGCAACTTTCGCCCTCTCGTGTCTGGCCTCTGCAGGAAGATGCCCCAGAAAATATCTGGTCTGTGGAGGCGTGAGACGTCGTGTCTCTTCCTGCGGAGAAATCCTATGGCCTCCACAGCGGTTGATCCCAGTTCAGGGTGCCTGAGGTCGCAGCTGGTGTGGAGGGGAGTCCATAACCCATTCCTTGTCTTTGCGGGGCGGGCAGTCGTGGCTTTCTTTCCCCTCGCGGCTCGATCTTAGACATGTTTCTTTGAAAGCAAAGCCCACTAAGTTTAATGGAGCATCCTCCCGAGGAAGCGCACATATGCTCGTTAACTTTTTTTTCTCCCCCCTTCAAATCACCATAAGCCCCAGTCAGGTTTGTTCGCGTCCTCCTGTCAGGGTCTAAGAGCCGTCCCTTTAACCCAATGCTGTTCATATGACGAAGGGATATATTGGTTCTGGATAGTAGTGCAGCTGTGGGTGGACTGGCAGTCCGCTCCTCTTCATGGTAATTTGGAAGTAAAACCCACTGATGTCAGTGGGACTTACTCCCAAGTCAGCATGCATGTTCTGTCTCACTGTTGTGAACCGCACATGTGGGATTAAAAGAAAATTGGGTTGTACATCAGGCTTTGAAGGTCCACAGATGCTTTTGAATGAAAACATATTGAGTTGATTCTCACCCCACTTGCCTTCAAAGTCATGAGGGTGGAAGAAGTTCTCCCAGGATTCTGAGCCTGCAAAGTATTTGCACACTTCACATGCAGACTGCCACCACCACCTGGTTCAAGTATTTCAGCTCAAAGACAACAGGTGATGGGGAAGTCTGTGCCTAAGATTTGGAGAATATGTGCCAGACAATGTGGACAATATCGGGTTACATACATGGACAGATAAACGAGGTAATAGGCAGCTTCCCATGTTGGGATATGTAAGGACCATGTGTATAAGTGATATGTACCTGAAAAACATAAATGCAAATATGATTTTGCTTCTTCCCAGTGGTTCAGATTTCTGTTTTCTTCCTGTCAGGCTTTTTTTTCCTTTCCTGGACTTCCATGACAGGCTCCCCTGACAAACTATTACATTTTCTTCTCCCTCCTGCATGTCACAAATTTATTTATTTGGATTGCGTTGTTAGGGAAAGAATGCAAAAAAGGCAGAACTAAGAGGTGAAAGGTAGGTTTAATAAACTTGTCATTGAGGTGCAAAAATGAAGGAACTTTAAGAGAAAATGTTTGGTTCATATATGAAAAAGATATTTACTTTACTTTATTGGATTTTTACCCCGCCCCCCCTAGACAAAGTCTACTCGGGGCGGCTTACAAATATCATAAAAACATCATTATATAACAAAATCATAAAACATCATAATTTTTAAACAATTAAATTAGATCAATACCAAGATGGGAGTGATTATAAAAAAAAGAATAGATATCAGTTATTGACTGAAGGGAAGGCCTGCCTAAAGAGCCAAGTTTTTAAATGGCTTTTAAAAACACCCAGCGAGGGTGCCAGTCGGATCTCTGTTGGGAGACTATTCCATAGCCGAGGGGCCACTGCCGAGAAGGCCCGGTTTCTTGTTCTTTCTTTCCGGGCCTCTCTCGGCGTTATATAATATACATAATATGTATATTATGGTTCAGCATTCTTTTTCTTTTCTTTTCTTTTGGGTAGAACGTTGGTGAGGACACGGGGGAGGGCCTTCTGTGTTGCTCCTCCCAGGCTCTGGAACTCCCACCCTTGGGAGGCCAGGCTGGCCCCATCTTTGCTGGTTTCTTTTTTTTCAGGCAGGCTTTCTCTTAGTGACTGGCTCTTTGAGAGGGGTTTTTAAATGGATCGTCGTGCCTTGTTGCTTTTAAATGTGTTTTTAGTTTCCTCTTTTTTAATATATTTTCTTAATTCTTTTTAAATGTTTGTATACTTGCAGTTTTTAGCTTTTAAATATAGTCTTTTAAATTATGTAAGCTGCCTTGTGTCCTTTCTAAGGAGAAAGGCAGGATAAACAAATATTCCTAAGAAAATTGTGTTTATAGGTCTAATAGCACACCCTACTGTGTGATCCTAATAGTTTAATTTTGCAATGGTCTGATGTTCTAAAACCCTGATGTAATAAGGCCTTGTTGGTTTAGGGGCTTATACTTACAGATTATTAGAGTTCTAGGGTTTGTAAAATCGGTATCAAAACAATGATGAAAACCATAATAATGGCAGTGAGCAAATATGAAATTGCAGACCCCAGAGACACAAAGCCTCCAGGAAAGTTTTGCTGGACCTCCAGGACCCTACAACTTGCAGACCCTGCAGATAAGGTTTGTTTACAAAAAAAGGAGGAAGTGAAAACAACGTAAAGAGTTATAAATATGGGGAAATAGAACACACAAAAACAAGGCATTCAACTCATCATAATATGACAGCTCCATGCTGCACTACACATTCTGGATATCAACAATGATCATGTAGCAAAGCAGCTGCACTCAGAGACAACTCACATTTAGTAAATGACTGGGGGAACATTTAAAATTGTATTTTTCTCTCTGTTAATATGCTTAGAGGCTGAGAAAGTTTTTTCTTTAATATATTTTTTACTTTTGATAACTGTCCATGCTTTCTAAGTAAGGCAAAAGATTACTTAAAGTTATAAAGCTTTTTACTTTTAAATAATGTTATTGAAATGTCTTCTGTTCTCATATTTGCCACTTTTAGGCTATAGTCTTTATATTTACTTTATTTAATTTCTGCCTACAACTGCAGTTTTATATTTTAATGTCTACAACTTCTCATAGTTGTAAGACTTTGGGATGATGATCACACTTGTATCTTTTTGCAATTTGCAGGGAAAGATTACTGAAGCATTTGTGCCTACAGTTTTCCCCATAGCTGTAAGACTTGTGTATTTTACAACACCTCTGAAGTATTTTGTGCATATGTAATATAGAAACAGTGTAGACAAATAAAGCTTGTAGAATTAGACAAGCTCATGTTGCCTGGAATTATTACAATAATGAAAAAGACTTATACTTTGATATACAGATGATTTTTTTAATATATATAATTAGAGATGGGCATGAACTGCTGGTTTGGCCAACAGCCGCACAGCTGATCCACAGTTTGGCACCCTGCCTCCTCTAGCAGGCTCCCCCTTGGAGGCAGTGACCAGAGGAGTCAGGGTGGGAAAGCCAGGGTGCTACTTTTGAGTGGGCACCTGCTGAAGGGGGCGCAACGCCAAACCATGCATCAGCCGTGTAGCCGTTGTGCCCATCTCTAGATATGATTGTTAATGATTGTTTGGTTTCATCCTGAAATTAATGTCTCCTGTGATTAACACAGGCTTCTGATCTCCCCCCCCCCCTTGTCTATAAAGTTCTGTAGGACTCCTAGGGAGGTTCAAGGATCAGTTTTCTGATCTGACAGGTACTCCCTGTGTTCAAAGAAAGACATTCATAAGGAGAAATAAAATTAACTGCATTATTTCTTATGATTTCAAAATTAATTCTCAGCACATTTAAAATAAAGGTGTGTGGTTTCATAGATTCAAGCAAAAATTATAGAATTGCAGATCACACACACGATCATACATGGTACAAAGGCTCATTTTGATATATTAAATATATTATTTTCTAACTTAAAAGCTAACACGTTAAAAACAAACTGTAATTATGCCACCATACATGATGATATTGCAACTATAATTAAAAATGAGTCATGCTTGACTTCTGTACAGTCCTTCTCTGAGAGTTTACAATTTTATATTCTGAAATGACAAAACAGAAGTATAAATATCTGCTTCAGGTTTTAAGTGATAAAGCACAAGAAAGCCCTTCTCTAAGAAGCAGTGTTGTACTAGAGCAGAGTTGCTGTTTATTAAGTACCAGGGCTAGAATCCCACTGGTTATTTGCAGACACTTAAGAAACGTTCAGTGTAGGGGATACCTTGAAATCTTCCTTCTAAGAGTGTAGAGGGCAGGAGATTGAATCTCGCTAGAGTAAAGGCTCTTCTAAACTTAGGGAGTGTTGAATTGGACAGATAGACAGGAGGTTTCAAGTTTCCATTTCGTACTGCACTGAGTTTGTCTGGCAAGCCTAAGTGTTCTTGTAGTTCTATATCCTGGATCCTTTGTTTTATGACTGCTTTAGCATTTGCGTAACCCATTGTTACGAGAACGCTGGGAGAAAAACCTATCTGAGTCAATTCCGTATTCAGGAAACGCTTCCATTCAGAGTAGAAAGTGTCTAATAATATCAATGGTGCCAAACCTACCGGGCAAATAATAACACAACAGAATAATACCAGTAAAAGCATAATAAAAGCATAATGAAAGCATAGCGAAGGGCTGAGTATTCTTAGAGGCACTATTGCATCAGGATGTTTTAAAATCTGGGAAGGCCTGTCTAAAAAGTCATGTTTTTAGTGATCTTTGAAGGTTCCCAGTGAAGGGGCCAGGTGAATTTCGGGCAGGAGACTTCCAAAGTTGTGGGGTGACCGCCGAGAAGGCCCGGTTTCTGGTTGTCATTTTCCTGGCCTCTCTCGGGATCAGGACTCTAAACCGCCTGGCCTGAAAAGATCTTACAGGATGGGCAGATCTAATTGGAAGGAGGTGTTCTGCCAGATATTGAGGTCCTAAACTGTTTAGGGCATTATAGGTTAGCACCATCACCTTGAAGCTGGTACAGAAGCGGACAGGTAACCAGTGCAGGGCGGCCAGGGTGGGGGAAATATGTTGATGTTTCCTTACCCCACTCAAGAGTCTGGCTGCCAAGTTCTGGACCTGCTGGAGTCTCCGTAACAGCCCCAAGGGCAGCTCCACATAGAGCAGGAGTCCCCAACCCCCAGTCCGTGGCCTTGGCAGGACCGGGCCGCAGAGACATCTCCTGCCCCCCGCACACACTCCCCCCACGCTCGCCCACACGGCCTGCCCACCTGCATGGGTGCCCTGCCCACCTGCGTGTTAAAACACTCGTGTAGAAGCAAGCATGAGATTTGACCATACACAGACTCAAGAGAGAACAAGCGCTGTTTATTTCGAGTGGCCACTCGGGTCCCCCAGACACGAGGGACATTGACCTAAAAGTACAAAGAGCTTTTATGCCATCTAACCACAAGGAAATAAAGGTACAGAAAAATCCTCATTGGCTGACAAGTAGGTCAAGGGGGTTATTCAGTATGCATTCTATAGGGTAGAACAACAAAGGGGCATATGTTTTCTAAGTATGCAGGCAGTTCCACCCCCTTTGGGTACTCAACTACAAGCTGTTCTGTGGTTACATTTCAAATTAGGTAGGATATTCGTGGTCGGCCGATATACCACAGCCTAGCTTTAAAGTGCCGGGAGGCAGTGGAAGACAGGAGGGCCTGGCGTGCTCTGGTCCATGGGGTCACGAAGAGTCGGACACGACTTAATGACTAAACAAAGCTTCAAAGTGGAGCAAGCAGGTGCATCTGTGACAGAGTCTAGTGACACCAAGTTCAGTGAGAAAAGCAAAGCTTTTCTATGCTTTAAAGCAAACAAGAAGAGTAAGGGTCTGGGGGGGGGCTGTGGAAGCATCCTTTAATAAACTCAGACATTCACGTTCACAATGTGCTGTAACAATTTCCAGATGAATACCCATGTTGATATGCAAAACCAAAAGAAAAATAGAAAAATTAAAGGAGAGAAAAACTTTGTGGCACTTTAAAGACTAACTGCGTGGAAGACGGGAGGGCCTGGCATGCTCTGGTCCATGGGGTCACGAAGAATCGGACACGACTAAACAACAACAACAAAGACTAACTGCAATATTTTAATATGAGCTTTCGTGGACAAGTCTACTCCTTCAAACAAGAAGTGGAATTGTCTGTGAAAGCTCACATTAAAATATTCATGTTAATATGCTGCCATTAAAAGAACACCAAATTCCAGACAAAAGCAAATCAAAAACAAAAAAACCCTAATTCCTCCCCCCATAAAAAACCAAAACTGCAGTGGCACCTTATAAACTGCATTTCCATGTAAGCTTTGGTGGATCAAGTCTATTTCCTCAGACAGAGCATTTGATCCACAAAAACTCATGTGGCATTATAACAATTAGTCTTTAAGATGCCACTGCATTTTAAAATATTGTTTTACTCCCCCCCCCCGTTTTGCACAGATTAAAGCATCTACTTCTTTGAAAACAACCTCCCCCCCCCCCCGCACACCAAAATAACATACACTAGTACTTAAAGAGCCACAAAAAACTTTTTGCAGTTTTTATATGCCCTCACCCAGAGTGACAAGCACCAGGCAAAGACTGATTGAGGAAGTGGATTTGCCCACAAAAGCTCACCTTATAATACAGCAGTTAGTCTTTAAGGTTCCACAACGTTTTTGCCTTCTTTAAATATATCAGATAATTTTCGCCCAATAATGGGCAACAGCAAGAACATTTGGAACAGTTTACATCATTTGAGACAACTAGCCTCCTTTAACTCATGTAGTAGTATTCTGAAGGTCTTTGAAAGCAAAATGTACCGCATTAAAAAGATTAATCATCATCACCATCGATCTAACCCCGTTTAGTTTTGTATACACTGACGCCTGCGCAAAATTCTATAAACTTTACACGTGGACTACGATAGAGGATCGCTTTCACCATAACTAAGCGAACTTGCGTAATGCGATGTCTCGCTCATTTTATCATTACTTCGCTCCCCTGAGCGCCAACTTGACTCCTCGCCCATGTAAGCGGGCGCACATATTATACTGGTCGAGCATTCTCCTCGCCGTGAGTAGGTGGCGCTGTTTGGGCCCGCGTGTCGTGGGAGCGGACGGGCTGGCCCTGACGTCTATGGTCTCGGGAAGCGCGGAAGTGCGCATGCGTGGTAGGGGAAGGTGTCGCGTTTTTCTGGGGTTGCCGACCTGAGGGAAAAAGAGCACCGGGGGAGCCGCCGCCGCTGCTTCAGAGGACGGGCTGCCTGAGCGCTTCTTTAACTCGCGGTGGGGGAAGTGTGTCTAGCAGCCGCGCCCGGGCCAGGTGAGGTGTGTATGTGTGTGGGGATAACCCGAAAGTGGAGGGAAGGGGGGGGCGTGCTCTTGGCTTCTGGTCTCACGCCGGTTTTTCGCCGTTGCGCCTTGGTTGGCCGGAACGAGGAAATGTCAGGAGCCGGTTAAGTCATCTTTGACCTATGCTCAGAGCCGTGTGTCCTGACTCGTAGGCGTTTGGCTCCCGTTCACGCGTGGCATGTGCGGTCCTTCTTTTTCTCTGCCATTGGTGACGAGCAAGCTGTATATCTGGTCCCACTCGCTTAAAACGCGTTGAGGTTCGAGCGAGGAGAGAAGTCATTTGCAGTTTATGATGATGACAACATTCACGTCGTTTCCTTCTGGTCACTGTTACTGCTTCAGAGGGACGTCGGATCGTGTCGCTTAGGACAGGGAGGCTTTGGGACCAACACCTTTCTTTGTGTTTTACTTAGAACTCTTAAGATCTGGCCACTCAGGTCCAAAGCAGTGAGTCAGGACAAGGATTACATCTGGCCTGGTCCTCTCACTGTAATTTACACAGATAAAGGCTGTACCATCACACAATGCAATATGAGTATTTGAACTAGAAACAAGCTGCAGCAAGTCAGATATAAAAAGAAAATGACAGAACACTGCTAGTCACTTGTAGCTTCCAGCTTGACACCACTCACAGCTGTTGTCAATGAGCTACACCTCATTATGGACAATAATACTTCTCTCTCTTTGGATGGGAGGGCTGTACTTGTTTACACCCAGCCCCTAACTGTAAGCAACTACTGTAACAGGCAACACATGAATGGAGGGCTAGAGACAAGACCCTGCTGTAAACCTGCACACCAGCACTGTCCCTGCATTTACTCTGGTAGCACAGTTAAAGGATCCAGCAGTGTCATCTCCACCATCAAAGGCTCATTTGCTTGTTAATTTTCTAAGCCAATGTCTGAACGTTTCAGACTGTCAGAATATTCTGGTCATTGATCTCTAAGTAGCTCTTTTAGGAAAAAGAATCAAAGGAAGATTAGGTAGGGGGACAACTGAATTTCAGTATATTAGTTCATGCATAAATTAATTAATTCCAGTTTTTAACTATATTATTAAATAGATTTCTAAGCTGTTTTTCACAAAAGTTATATATGTAGCTCCAGAGTTGATTTGTTTTTCATGAGAACTCTGATCTCAGTAGTACCAACTGTTTCTTGAGAGGATAACTTATTGCTTCAACACTTCAAAGGCATTTCTATATTAACCTACAGATGCCCAGCATTATCTAATTACTCTACTTGTTATCATATTGTTTGTGTAGTTAACACAATTAACATTTTGAAAGTTCGTTATCAATATTAATAATACAGTGTTCACATAGATGGCATTTGTCTGAAGAGGAGAGCCTCCCCTATGCTGCAAGCTCTTCACCTAATACTTCAGGGTTTCTGACCACATGGAGAGCCTCCATATGCTATTTCACCACATATGAGGAGCTAGAATAGTGGTCATCCTTGTATGCTTAGTTTAATTGTATTGCAAAGACTGGAATAGAGCTACACGCTTTGTGCAGAATCTTTCTTCTCTGGTACAAATGTTCTATTCCTTCTTTGTCTCAACTGTTGTTAAGGTTTATAGCTATAACCATTGCTAACTGCAGGCAGCTCTAAGTAGCCTGCTCTTTAACCAGGATCTGCAAATATGCTTTAACAGCTGATTTAATTTAACTAGAGTCAGTTTTGGCTGAATGATCATGGCTAATGAAAGAAAACTGAATTTATGCCAGACAAGGCAGGAGGTATAGAACCCAACATGTCATCTTCACCAGATCAGTGATAGAAAGGAGGTTCAAATGATTTAAAAATGTATTGATTTTATATAAGCAAATGGACAGAGATTTACATTAGAAGAACCTTATTACATGAGAGAAAGCCCTCGGCGCTGTAAAACATAAATTTCTGACTACTCATTGGATTTTTATTTTATTTTATAACTTCTTTATTTTAGTCTAGATTTGATAGCAGTGGCTACCTGTGGTAATGGATACTATTTTAAGTTATTAATAAAAGACTGCTCTTCCTAACTCTGATTAAATAGTCATCACAAAGTCATCAGCACTAGCAAGTTTAAATAGATTTGGTTTAAAGTATGGCAGTATCTATTCATTGGATTGGGAGAGATAATTAATTTAGCTTTTGAGTGTTGTTAGACTTGCCATCTATGTTTCAGCACCACACCAAACTGCTTTTTTTTTTTTTTTTGCAAGATAAGAATAAGTACAGCCTTCTCCTGTGTTCATGCCTTTTTTTGTTGCAAGAAGGAAGAGTTTGGAAGCATTCACTTCCAATTTGGTTAACAGTGATTCATTTCAAACAAGTCAATTTTGGGCCAGGTTTAGTACTGAATAATCATTGCTAATGAAAAAAGGCAGAATTTATGCCAGACATGGCAGGAGGGAAGGGGCACACTTTTGCAATCTATAACTGACCTGTTTAACTAAATAGTAGTTAAGATTAATCATAGTTCCACATGACTAGAAAGAGAAGAGTGGACGACGGGGGCACAGGAGCTCAGGTCATTCCTGTTTCATTCAGCTGTAGTTCAGTTTTATGTCCAAGTGCAACTAGTGGCTTGGATCCTAAGTGCTCCTTTTGCAAACAAAAGGATTCCTTCAATACTTTGGCTTTAGATCAGCAGTGGATCCTCTCAGCAGTAGGGGATGTAGGTATTCTATAATTTTCTAGGGGGTTTCCCAATCTGATTAGACTGGGCAGGGAGAGGTTATGGAAGGGGAAAGAAGTAATGGGGGAGGCTACAATGGTAAAATAAGTCGACCTTTCTTTCTGGAGGGAGCAGTCTACGATATAAAAAACTTCATGGAAGCTTCAAATGAAGATTTCGGCACCAGCAAAAATATAAAGTTGAAAATCTTATAGCATGACTTTTGGTAATCAATTGAGCATGAACTAAGCTCAGCTTCATGCCACTTGTGGCCCTTTCAAAGCATATAATTACTGCCAAACTAAGGCTTTTTCATGGTTGCCAATTATTTTTCCATTTTTGGGATTGCCTGCCATCTAGATTTTTTCAGCTTTGACACATTGTTTTTTAAAAATCTATGCTTCATAATATCTACTAGCTGTAATAAGGAAAGAGGGTGAGATGGTGGCTTACATGTAAAAATCAAACCCCTCCTATCAGCCAAATTTCCAAGATCCTCCTCCTCTCCTGGACAAGTCTCAACTATGTGGAAGCAATCTGCCATTTCTTTCCTTTCTTCCTTAATCATTGCTAATCAAATAGCTTCTGTGTTACTTTCTAGTAGCTCTAGATCATACATTTAAGGCCAAACTCAGAAGGAGACTTTCCTACAATTGCCAATTATTTTTCCATTTCCAGGGCTGCTTCCTATCTAGATTTTGTCAATTTTGTAAAAGAAGAAGAAGAGGGAATAAAAAATGAGTTCAACCAATTAAACCAATGGTTCCCAACCTTGAGTCCTGACATGTTCTGGGACTAAAACCTCCAGAAGCCTTCACCACTAGCTGTGCTGGCCAGGATTTCTGGGAGTTGTATTTTTATTTATTTATTTATTTATTACATTTATAGCCCGCCCATCTAGTCATATAGACTACTCTAGGTGGGTAACAACATATGATGTAACAATTTAACAATTTAAAATCATAACAATATATTACTAAATAAACAATGATCCAAGATGGGAGAAAACACAAAATAACAAAAATTCAGACGGTGGGTGGAGGGAAGGCTTGCTTAAACAGCCAGGTTTTCAGTTGGCATTTAAAGATGCCCAGCGACGGGGCCATGCGAATCTCAGGAGGGAGGCTGTTCCAAAGACAAGGAGCCACTGCCGAGAAGGCCCGGTTTCTTGTTTTTTCCTTCCGGGCCTCCCTCGGCGTTAGGCTCCTCAGCCTCACCTCCTGGCTAGATCGGGTGATATGGGTAGATCTAGGTGGGAGAAGGCGTTCCGTCAGGTAGTGAGGCCCTAAACCGTTTAGGGCTTTATACGTAAGCATTAAAACTTTGAAATCTACGCGGAACCGAACGGGCAGCCAATGCAAGGCGGCCAGAGTGGGAGTAATATGTTGATGTTTCCTTACCCCACTGAGAAGTCTGGCTGCTGCATTCTGCACCATCTGGAGTTTCCGCATAGATCTCAAAGGCAGCCCCACGTAGAGAGCATTACAGTAGTCTAATCTCGAGATTACGAGTGCATGGACCAAAGTGGTGAGCGACCCAACATCTAGATAGGGACACAGCTGGGCTATCCGCCAGAGATGGAAATAAGCGGTGCGGACCACTGACGCTACCTGGGATTCCATGGCAAGCGCCTGGTCCAGATAGACCCCCAAGCTGCGCACCTCACTCTTCGCGGTGAGAGTCACCCCCCCCAAAAGAGAGGGAGTTTCCCAAACCGCTGATGGTAGGCCCCCCGACCCTCAGGACCTCCGTCTTGTCCGGGTTCAGCCTCAGCCCATTTTCCTGCATCCACTGCAATACAGACCCCAGGCAGCGCTGCAGGGACAGAACGGCATCCACTGTAGTTGGCAAAAAGGAGACGTAGAGCTGCGTGTCATCGGCATATTGATGGCACGATGCTCCACACCCCCTGATAACCTCGCCTAGCGGCCTCATATAGATGTTAAACAGCATTGGAGAGATGGTCGAACCCTGCGGAACCCCACAATTGAGACTCCACGGGACCGACTCATGCTCCCCAAGCTGAACTCTCTGAGGACGGTCCCCCAGGAAGGACCGGAGCCAGGCCAACGCCTGACCACCGATTCCCAACTCGGAGACCCTCCTCAGGAGGATACCGTGGTCGACGGTATCAAAGGCGGCTGAGATATCGAGGAAGACCAACAGAGAGGTTTTTCCCCTGTCAGCCTCCCTCAAGAGGTCATCTAACAGGGCGACCAATGCCGTTTCTGTACCATGGCGCGGCCTGAAGCCCGACTGGAACGGATCCAGGGCATTTGTTTCATCCAAGTGCACCCGAAGCTGATCGGCCACCACCCTCTCAACCACTTTACTCATGAAAGAAACATTGGCGACGGGCCTATAATTGCCAATATCGTCCGTCGCCAAATTAAGTTTCTTTCGAATGGGCCTAATGAGTGTCTCCTTGAGGGCAGGGGGAAACCTGCCCTCCTGGAGAGACCCATTAATTATCGCTGTAGCCCATTCGGTTGTTATAGGCCTGGCTGCTTTGATTAGCCAGGCCGGGCAAGGGTCAAAGGGAGGAGGTGGTGGCCCGACAGCGAACTAGCGCCTTGTCCACAATGTCAGGCGTCACAGGTTGAAAGTGGTCAAAACTCACCGGGCAAGGCGGAGCGCTGGACATCTCTGCTCGATCCACTGTAACCAAAAAAGGAGAAAGCTCCCGCCGGATGGCCTCCACTTTAGTTTTTAAAAATGTTGCAAATTGGTCAGGGGAGATGCTAGGGGGAGGCCCTTCATCCCGACCAATTCCGGATAGGTCGCGAACTATACGGAAAATTTCCGCCTGCTGATTTGAAGCCTCGCTTATCCGGTTAGCGAGGTGAGCTCGACTAGCAGCCCTTATCTTAGCCAGATAAAGGTTAGTCGCGGCCCTAACAGCTTCTTTATTATACTCCGTCGGTTTCCTTCTCCATTTGCTCTCTAGCCTTCTCCTAGTTTGCTTCATTGCTCGTAGCTCCTGGTTATACCAGGGCGCTGGACAAGCTCTGCATTGGAGAGGGCGTTTAGGAGCGATCGTGTCTACAGCCCTAGTGGCGGCCGTAGCCCAACCATCCACCAGAGCCTCGACAGGAGCGCCAACCAGATCTGCCGGTATCCCTCTCATGGTATCCTGGAATCCTATAGGATCCAGTAACCTTCGAGGGCGGACCATTAAAATAGGTCCTTGCTCCCTGCGAGGTGGGAGGGCCATTAAGAGGTTACATTTTATTAGGTGGTGATCCGACCATGACAAGGGAACCGACACAAGGTCGGTCACCATCAGATCACGCTCGCTCCAGTTGGTGGAAAAAACCAGGTCTAGCATATGGCCACCCACGTGGGTGGGGCTGTTAACATGTTGGGACATGTTCAAGGAAGCCATGGTTTCCAGGAACTCAAGAGCTGGACCAGATACCTCAGCCTCCGCATGGATATTGAAATCCCCCAAGACTAAAAGCCTCGGGGATTCCAACAGAGCCGCGGAGACGAAGCTCACCAGCTCTGGTAGGGAGATGGCTGGGTCGCGTGGAGCACAGTAACCCAGCAAAATCCCAATACCATCCCTAGCCCCTATCGACAAGTGGAGGGCCTCCAAACCTGGCTTCACCACCTCGGAGCGCCTAGTAACCTCTAGGGTGTTTTTATATATAATGGCAACTCTCCCCCCCCCCCGTCCCTCCAGTCTACCCCGGTGCTGGATCGCATAGCCGGGAGGACAGGCGAGGGCAAGAGGTGGACCCCCCTCCCCGCCAATCCAGGTTTTGGTTATGCATGCCAGGTCTGCATCCTCTTCCAGAATAAGATCGTAAATAATCTGGAATTTATTGGATACAGACCTGGCATTCAACAGCACCAGTTTTAGAGTGGAGGGTCGGCTAATCTGGTTACCTCGGTCCTGACAGTTGGTCAGGGTCCCAGAACAGTGAACAGCTTTCAAGCATCTGCTCACCGTTCTTCTGACACGAGTAGGGGCCCTGCCAACGCCATATCTCCCTCTACCTGTAATCACCCGGATGTTCAGTGGCCCCTCACTGGGAGGGCAAGCCTTCCACTCCATAGAGTTAACCAAAGTAACTTGAAGTGCAGATAGTTCAAATAAAAAACATAAAACAATTACTAATCAAGTAACCTAAAAGAACAGAAAGCAAATTCAGCAAATAGATTGACCTACAGTGAAATAAAAATAAATATAAAAAACATTAAATAGGCCTTAATAATATAAACAATAATATAATCAATAAACTAAATAGTGTTTAAAAGTATTTACAACGAAAAATATCCCCAAACTCCCCCTCACATACAATAAGCTAACTAAAGAATAAATAAAATAATATAAATAAAGAAAAAGAAGAATTTAAACTCCCCCCCCCCCTCACTGTCCTGTTCCTTCGAGTTGGAATGCTTGTGGGGCTGATTTTATAGCTGTAAAATGCTTCTGTGGTGGAGATTGAGAGCAGCGCAGGCAGCAGTAGCGAAAAGCTGGAAGGGATAATAGAAGCAGCACAGGCAACAGTAGCAAAGAAAGCTGGAAAGGAAAATGGCGCTACTGTTGCCGTTTTCCAGTCCCGGCATGTAGTTCCCAAGACCTCGCTGGTCCCCGTAGATAGCAAAACAGGGGGGGGGGGGGTGGCTCCAGATAGAGTTTTCAGCATGGCAATACACAAGGGAGCAGCTGGCAGGAACCCACAACATGCGGGACCCCTCCGTCCAACTCCCTGCTCCGCACACCCCGCAGCAAACATTCGGCACCTCCAGATCTCCCAGCGGCTTGTCGAGCCCTCCGCGTTGGGTCCCGTCGACATCACCGGAGCCCTGTCCGTGTCCCCCCGGATTCACCTCCAGGCGGAACCTTCTGAGACTCCAGACTCTCGACCCCCCAGATGCTTCTCCTCCTGGCTCAGCCGATCTGCCGCAACAGCTCCC
Organism: Intellagama lesueurii; assembly: GCA_037013535.1. NCBI lineage: Eukaryota > Metazoa > Chordata > Lepidosauria > Squamata > Agamidae > Intellagama > Intellagama lesueurii. The sequence continues at coordinate 253,143,289 of JBAJHW010000001.1, read as the reverse complement.
ACAGCTCCCGCAGCTCAATCTCCGGTGCCAGTTCCCAGCGCTCGCTGCCTCGCCTCTCTCCCTCCGCTGCTCAGGCTTCGGCCCAAACAGCCCCAAAACGGTCTCCCCGCTCAACCCCCGAAGCTCAGACCACCACAGAACAACAGGACAGGACAGGTCATAATAACATCCAAGGGAAGGAAGGAAAAAAGAAGGTAAAGAAAGAAAAAACAGACCAGTGCGGCGGAGAGCAATGTTACCAACCGCTACCGGTCCGCCATCTTGGATGGAGTTGTAGTTGTAGTTCAAGAACATCTGGGGACCCAAGGTTGAGAAGCACTGAATTAGACCAAGGATGGTCAACATGTAGCTCTCCAGATGTTTTCAGACTGCATTTCTTACTATCCCTCATATTGGTTTTGTTTCCTTGCACTGATAGGAGTTGCAATCAAACAAAGTCTGGAGGGTCACACATTTCCCATTTGGCTCATTAGAAGGATAATGTGAGTTTCTGCGTTTGTTTATCCTAGAGAGGTTACTTATATATGCTAATATTTAAATATCTTTTAGAGGAAGCTCTTTATTCATATTTGTTCTTTAGCTGCATATAACGTCTCTTGGTGTTGTGAACGTGGACTATTTATGCAATGTTTATTGGCAGATTTAGTGTTCAGAGGGGTGAGTGAGCAGGCCAGGTACTTAATTTGTGAAAAGCCATGGTTTCCTGTTTTAGGAAAGTGCCATTGTGTACTTTTTTCCATTTGTTTTGCAGTGCATTGTTTTTAAAATCAGAACTCAGAAGAATTGATTTTTTAAATTACAACTGCCAGTGAACCAGGACTTAGAACATGTACAACTCCCTGTGGCCATGCTGCCTAGGGGATTTTGCAGATTGTAGTCCCAGAAAGTAAATTACTGAGTCAGACATAAACCAAAATGCCTTTTATTAACGAATCTTAACCATTGAAAAAGCATCTGTTTGTCCTTAGAGTATTTATTTGGAAGATATTATTATAACACCTTGTAATGGTATAATTATATTGATGCTTATGTCAGCACTGAAAATTATCGAGTCATCTAAGAACTTGATCCTACTGCCTAAGACATTTGGAATGTTCTAATACTTAAATGTTTTTTACCAGTTATTAAATTTATGAAGGGGAGAGGCAAAAGTGGACAGCTTCATTGTAACTAATGTTTTGTAATTTCATTACATATTGCTGTTTTTTATATGAACATTATAAGCATTTTCAAAACAATCATAGATGTTGCATGTTGACAAACATAGCACTGTTTGAGTTAAATCTAGTGCTAGTGAATAGACCATTTTAAGTGAATGGGAATTACAGCTAACTATCTGGCATTCTGAGCAGTGGCAGAGCAGAATACTCTATCATTGGAATTACACTGGCTTTGCAGCTGGCCATTGTGCACATGTGCTGTTACAGTAGCCCAATTTACAAATTCCATTTGCACAAGGATCTAGTGCAGTGCTTCCCAACCGTGGATAATTAAGGTATTCTTGGACTGCAATTCCCAGAAGCCTTCACCACCAGCTGTACTGGCTGTTATTTCTGGGACTTGCAGTCCAAGAACACCTGGTGATCTAGTGGATACCTCCTTAAGTGAGGAAAGGAAAAGCCAGGCTACTTGTGCAATCGTCCATTTTGTTGTTGTTGTTGTCGTTTAGTCGTGTCCGACTCTTCGTGGCCCCATGGACCAGAGCATGCCAGACCCTCCTGTCTTCCACTGCCTCCCGGAGTTGGGTCAAATTCATGTTGGTAGCTTCGATGACACTGTCCAACCATCTCATCCTCTGTCGTCCCCTTCTCCTCTTGCCTTCACACTTTCCCAGCATCAGGGTCTTTTCCAGGGAGTCTTCTCTTCTCATGAGATGACCAAAGTATTGGAGCCTCAGCTTCAGGATCTGTCCTTCCAGTGAGCACTCAGGGTTGATTTCCTTTCGAATGGATAGGTTTGTTCTCCTTGCAGTCCAGGGGACTCTCAAGAGTCTCCTCCAGCACTACAATTCAAAAGCATCAATTCTTCAGCGGTCAGCCTTCTTTATGGTCCAGCTCTCACTTCCATACATCGCTACTGGAAAAACCATAGCTTTGACTATGCGGACCTTTGTCGGCAAGGTGATGTCTCTGCTTTTTAAGATGCTGTCTAGGTTTGTCATCGCTTTCCTTCCAAGAAGCAGGCGTCTTTTAATTTCGTGGCTGCTGTCACCATCTGCAGTGATCATGGAACCCAAGAAGGTAAACTCTGTCACTGCCTCCATATCTTCCCCTTCTATTTGCCAGGAGGTGATGGGACCAGTGGCCATGATCTTCGTTTTTTTTTATGTTGAGCTTCAGACCATTTTTTGCGCTCTCCTCTTTCACCCTCATTACGAGGTTCTTTAATTCCTCCTCACTTTCTGCCCTCAGAGTGGTATCATCTGCATATCTGAGGTTGTTGATATTTCTTTTGGCAATCTTAATTCCGGCCTGGGATTCATCCAGTCCAGCCTTTTGCATGATGTATTCTGCATATAAGTTAAATAAGCAGGGAGACAATATACAGCCTTGTCGTACTCCTTTCCCAATTTTGAACCAATCAGTTGGTTCAAATGGTCCATTTACTTCAGCTCATTAATTCAGTAGATCTGCTTTAGATAGAACTAATTTTGGATTTAACTATTGATTAATTAATACATTGCTTTTGGACTGAAAGTTTATAAAACATTAGCAAACCTGTATTTTGATTTTGTCATTGTTTTTAGGAGTTTACATGTTGAATGCGAATTTAACAGCTCGTCATACGGATCACTGCATGGATAATAAATGGCCCTTCCTCGCTTAACAGGAGCGTTGCGTTCTTTTTCAAATGTCACTAAACAAGATGATTATAATGAAGAATCTGCTGACTTAACGGTAACTTTTCTCTGTAAAACTTAAATAGTGGAGAAATGTTTAGTGCCTTGATTTACTTAAAACGTTTTTGTCAATAACATCATGGACGATGCATTTGTTGCTTTCCCCCCCCCCCCAAAAAAAAAGCTTGTACAAGAGAGACACAAAATGTTTTGACAGTGGACATGTTATAATTAGAGATGGGGATATTTGTATAATGAGAGTCTGGCCCCTGGGACTGGACTGTCCATGTGTTCCGCTCATCCTGCCAATGGCACCCGGAGCTCCGCTGTCTTCCTACTCATCTGAACACTCAGCAGCCATTCAGGGAGACTTGTCGTCCTGCCCCCTGCCTGGAGTGTCCAGCCAAGCAGGAAGACAGTGGAGCTCTATGCGCCATTGGCAGGATGAGTGGGACCATAGCTGCGGGGGGGGGGGGAATGCATGAGTCGATGGTCCAGTCCTGGGGGCTTCATTAGGGCCAGCTGGGGCAGGGATATTTGTATTCATATACATGCGTGTGTGCAGGTGGGTGTGCATGCATGCAGGGGGGCGGTGGCGGGTGGATCTATGCATGCACACATGTTCCTTCGGCCCTCGAAAATGTGGAAAATATATGATGTGGCACTCACGGTGAAAAGTTTGGAGACCCCTGATGTAGAGTAATCTTTTGCCATACTGCAGCTTTATTAAATGGTCTAATTCCTGATCATGGGAAGTATATGTAAAGGCTGATTCTTACAGCCTTTTGTTTTCTTTGTAAGTACTGAGATTGTGCTGCAAGGAAAAAGGAAGACTGAAAATTCTAACCAATGGGAGATGAAACAAAAAAATAAAGTAGCAGAGATAATGATACAACTTTAGAAAAGTTATTGCTAGCCAATCATATCTCACTTCAAGATAAACTGAAAAGAAGCAAATTGGTGTCTGGCAATTTGATGCTAAGATGCCATCTACGCCTACACATACTCAAGCACTTCATGCTGATCCTGATTTCAGTCACATCAGTATAAGGCTAGAGTAACCCTTCTGACTTTACACTTACACCATTTTTTTCATCACTATAACTAGTACATCAATTTGGCCCTCTCTTCCCATGTCATTTGAAACAGTGCACTTACGTAACTAAGTGAACCATTAAAAGAGATTCCGTTCTCTGAAACAAGCATCAGCAACGACTAATATAGGATAAACTGAAGGAACATTCTGTACGGCACTTTAATGCATTTTTCTTAAACAAACTCTCAATGCATGTTAGAGAAGACTTGAAATACTGGTTATATTTAATAAAAATCAGGACATACAGCTCTTCTAGCTGCCACTAGATTTTTAAAAATTCTTCTTGGTATAGTACACAACAGTGAGGCTAATAAAGAGGTTGGACTTACCCTGAAATGTGTAAGTGTTAATGTCTTGTTTCTTTTAGTTATCCTATCCTTGAAAACAGTTGAAAGAATTTGAAAAAAGGGACTGACTGGTAAAATTAAGGGTGAAATAAGGAAGAGAGAAGGAGAATTTAAAAATGAGGCCATCACTGCAGTACAGAGAAAAATATGATTAATAAATGAAACAGCATATTTGGTCAGTGTATTTCACCTTTTTGACTAGGAGAGAGGGCTGTGGGTCAGAAGATGGATCAGAGAAGAATTTGGAAGAAGATTTCTTGGCACAACACGTTTAAACAAGATGACTCATGAAACGTCTTGCCATGCACTAGAGGTTAAATCAGATGGACATAGATTAACTTGCGCACAGCTGCATATATGTCCAGCCCTTAGCATTTTAATTATAGTATTAATTTTATGTTTTATGATAGTCTGTAAAGGGAATCTAGGTGTCATCTTTCATGACAATGGGCATTGTTCTGGCTTTAAGCCCCTTCTGTATTATTTGTATTCTAGGTGGTGATGATGACAATAAAAGGCAATATGAATAGCTCCTTAAAGCTATAATTCTCTATCCATAACAGCAAACGCTATTGAAATAAATAGGACTTACTTCTATATAGATATGTATATGGTTGCACAGCATCAGTCCTGTTTTCATTCCTGATTTATTATTCTCAAAGATGCCTTCTGTCAGCAACATTTAGTATTTCCTACTGTATGCATTTCCATATCTTGTATAAATTGAAGAATATGAGTGCAGTTTATTACATAGTGACTTTGAAAGCCATTTTGCATGTTATTTTCTTAGGTGTAAACTAGGGATGGCTTGTATATGGATTGCATGTATTCTCCCAGCTGTTTTGAGTCCTCACACAGTTGCCCCCAATTTTAATATAGTGGTAGAAAGATGAATCTCATTTTGATGCCAAAACAAGATGTTTGGAGGGTGTATACCATACTTTAGAGTAAAATTGTGCTCCTTGAAGATTCTGAGAAGCAATGTTTATTCTAAAATAAGGCACCTGTTCCTGAGCACCTAGTTTTATTTGCTAAATATGCTTTTTGTTGACAAACCAAAAGTGGCTGTTGTGGAAGAAGGAATTTAAGTGGGAGACTTGAGAGGCAGACAGTGGATATATACGTAAGTTCCAGTGTTTAACTTCAGACTTAGTCAGAGACTGGGGCTTGTTTGTACACTATATATATATGAATAAGCTGATTTTTACTGTAGTTTTGTGTATGTCCAGCCAGTTGTTTTCTCTGGCAAGACACTATCAACTTTTTATTGAGAACAGAATTCATGGCTTCATAGCTTCAATGACAAAAATCTAGCTGTTGTATATTGGCCTATAAATGCTTTGCATTAAATAATTACTCTACCTGATACTAGGGTGTTTATCTAATTAACTTTTAGACTGCTCATTGCCAGTGCTAAAAATGTGGTTGTCATTTCTGTGTCCCATTTCTCTCAATCTAGCTTCCCAGATCTATGTATACTGTTCATATACACCTGTGGACTCTAATGTGCTCCATGGGCCCGAAGAAGTGACTTGTAATCCATTAAAGCTCACCTTGAAGTAAATGTGTTAGTCTCAAAGGTCCCACAGAACTTTGGGAAAGATTATATGCTTTCAAAACATTTTTACACCTGGAGCAGTATAATAGGTAGTTTGATTTTTAAAATTTCCTGTGTAGAAGATCAATTTGTTCAAGAAAAACACTGTTCTCCCACTACTTAACAAGCACTAATGTTTGTGTTCAGAATAAAAGGTTTAAGTTACAAGAACAGTTATCGAATTCCGGTCTTACTTGGAAGAAAATAGTCAAATTTGTTGATGACAATTCCAGCAAGGAAAACCAGCCATCTCTACATGAGGATTTAAAGATAATAGCACAAGCTGCCAAACAAATAGGTAAGTGATAATTTAGAATTGTCCTTGTTTTTTATGGTTCTTTTAGCTGTGTAGAATTATGGTTCTGGCTGTCATAGTAATAGTTGAGTACAGATTTCCATGTCCTCCGCTCCATAGGAATGAAAGGTAGAGACTGTGGGTGTGGGGGTTTTATCACAACTGCAGTTCTATTTCCCAGTTTTGCCACCTTTTTATTAGGCTATTCGTCAACAATGTTGTAGTTCTCTCTCTCAATCCTGCCACCTTCTTAAAGGTTAAATATCTTATGTATTTTACCCAATGAGAAACGTAGAGGAACAGTTAACAGGTGATCATTGTGTTTTTTCTACCCTTTCCACCCTTGACTAGCAGTTGGTGGGGGCCTCTTATCCCAGATCGTTTACTAGGGGAACACTTTGAACAACAAAGTAACATCCTATGAAAGGATATTAATGAGTGATACCACATGTGCCAGACCTGTATCTTTAAGAGAAATGCTTAAATGGCAACTCTCTCTCCTTTGTGAACAGCGTCCTTAGAGATCCAGTTAGAACTGGTTGGGAGAAGTTTTAGAAGAGGTTGCCATGGCATTCTGTGCTAGCATATTAGGTAAATACAAAATAAATAAATAAAGAAAACAAAATCATTGTAGCACCTTAAAGACTAATTGCTATATTTTAATGTCAGTTTTCATGGACATGGTTTTAGGGACGTGGTGGCACTGCAGGTTAAACCGCAGAAGCCTCTGTGCTGCAAGGTCAGAAGACCAGCAGTCGTAAGATCGAATCCACGCGACGGAGTGAGCTCCCGTCGCTTGTCCCAGCTCCTGCCAACCTAGCAGTTCGAAAGCATGTAAAAATGCGAGTAGATAAATAGGTACCACCTCGGTGGGAAGGTAACGGCGTTCTGTGTCTAGTCACGCTGGCCACGTGACCATGGAAACTGTCTATGGACAAACTCTGGCCCTATGGCTTGGAAACGGGGATGAGCACCGCGCCCTAGAGTCGGACACGACTGGACTAAATGTCAAGGGGAACCTTTACTTTCATGGACAAGTCCACTTCCTCAGATATATGCCACAGTGTTTTTGTCTTTTTTTGTTTTTTATGTTTCTTTTGTTTTTGCCTGGTTGGGATAAGTTGCTCTGCTTTGTACAATGAATCCAAAGAGTCAAAGTTGCTGTTAACTCTGTTTTTCATTTATTTCTTCAGTGGCTCTAATTTTTTTTCTCTTCAATAATTCAGTAAAGACAGACTTTGTTTTTTCACCATTCCAGCACCAGTGTCTGTATGTTTAAAAGTTTCAAAGGCCAAAGAAGTTTTCGAAAGAGATAGAAACAATTTCTGCCTAAGGAATGTTATTGTCAAACCTATACCCCCAAAGAAAGAAAATTCAGACAGAGATGACCTTTCTTTTCCATTTGTATTGATAACATGGTAAAATCTAGCATCATAATGTCCATCCCAAGTAAAAAAAATGTTTCTGATCAACAAGGTGAGAGGGTGATCTGTTTTCTGAATATCTGTGCTATTGGGGGTATATCTTCCATTCTCACATTTTTTGGCTTTAAATGAACATTTCCCCCCTATTCTGAGAGATAATTCTAGACAGATCAGGAGATCAGCCTTGTCAACCAAATTTAAACGTGGAGAAGTTGGGAAGTGACACTGTGGAACACCTTAGCTTAATCTGCAGAAGCTACTTGTGTTAACTGGTATTTTAACAGACCCTTCGTTATTAGGGAATGGGCAGTGAAGCTAGATGTTGTTCTGCTTTGCCTAGAAACACTATTACATCTTGTCAATATCATGTCAGTAGCCTCCTCAAAAACCCATAACTTTCAACAGAGATGTACATTTTTGTACACTTAATATGTGTATGCATGAGCATATCTTCCAATCTGCTTCATGTATATGATGGATTTGTTACAGTAAAAAAATCATGGGTAAACTTTAATAGCAATTTTAATTGTTGTGGACTAGGTCACTGATTAGGGACGTGGTGGCGCTGCGGGTTAAACCGCAGAAGCCTCTGTGCTGTAAGATCTATAGATCTGCAGCTGTAAGATCGAATCCACGCGACGGAGTGAGCGCCCGTCGCTTGTCCCAGCTCCCGCCAACCTAGCAGTTCGAAAGCATGCAAATGCGAGTAGATAAATAGGGACCACCTCGGTGGGAAGGTAACAGCGTTCCATGTCTAAGTCGCACTGGCCATGTGACCACGGAAGATTGTCTTCGGACAAACGCTGGCTCTATGGCTTGGAAACGGGGATGAGCACCGACCCCTAGAGTCGGACACGACTGGACAAATTGTCAAGGGGAACCTTTACCTTTACCTTTACCTTTAGGTCACTGATGGTAGCTGTGAACTGGTGTAGGTTTTGTTGTTGTTGTTGTTGTTGTTTTGCCTTATATATCACCCCATAGCACTAGAGCAGTCTTTCTCAAACTTGGGTCCCCAGATGTTCTTGGACTGCAACTCCCCAGAAATCCTGCCAAGTACAGCAAGTGGTGAAAGCTTCTGGGAATTGTGGTCCAAGAACATCTGGGGATCTGTTTGAAAACCACTGCTCTAGAGCACTCTCTGGGTGGTTTACAACATAATTATGCAAGGAACACTTTGCCCCCTCCCCCCTCCCCAGTGAGCTGGGTTCTCATTTTACTGACCTTGGAAGGATAAAAGGCTGATTCAACCTTGAGCTGGCTATCTGAACCTGTTGAGATCGAACTCTGGTCATATAAGCAGAGCTAGGCTGCAATACCACAGTTTAACCACTGTTCCATGAGACTCTATTGCCCTCGAATCACCTCTGACTTATGATGACCATATGAATATTTGATCTCTAAAATGTTTTGTCCTCAACAGCCCTACTCAGCTCTTGTAAAGCTGTAGCTTTCCTTCATGAAGACAATCCATATCATATTTGGTCTTCCTCTTTTTATGCTGCTTTCAGTAGTGAAGGTGTTAGCTGCAGAAAATATTCTGTCAAATAGAAGTACTAGGTCACTGTACAACTTGTAATTCAAGTCAAATAGAAGTTCTTATTCAAATTAACATTTGTATTCTTGTTGCTCTATTTTCAGTCTCATAAAATAAAGCATTGAACTAAATATGTCAAAGATATGAAAACTGATTTTTTTTATTTAGAGCCTTGCCTTGCATACAAATAAAATAAAAGTAAAAGACCAAATTATAAAAAATGTTTTTTTCATTTTCCGTCTTTTCAGCAAGGTAGACCGTGTAACATTTGCTTAAGTTCTGAAATTTGGGCTTGTCTTTTGTGCTAGTTTGGAGACCACACATCTTACTTTGGCAAAAGGTCCAAAGTTTGTAGCTGTATGCAGATACCTTGGGAGTGTTGGAAAAGTTTTGCAAAGGCTGCTGATTAAAATATATATATATCCGTTTAATCTGTTACAATGCCCCTTACAAATGAATGTGCTAAAATACTATTATTTTTGGCCGTCACTGCTTCTGTAGATGAGCCTGGGTGTTCTCTACCTTTCTTCCCAAGTACTGTGCCTTGCAGTATACCTGAGGGTATACCAGCTTTTGGGGTTACTTTCTAATGAACTCAGAAGCTTTTTGGCCCTTTTGGAAACTTCCCACAGACTTTTTTGCAACCGAGTTTAAAATGGGAACATGTTATACACAGTGAAGTGGTAAACGGAGTTGGACAATATTGGGATTGTATCATTCCAGATGGCTTGAGGTGGGGAGTACCCCATTGCTTGGAAGGAAGTGAAGAATACTCAGTCTTGTGTGAACTGTAGCAGGGAGGGGTACTAATCAAAAGGGAGAGCCTAGCCAGTAACTGCTCCCTGCTTGTATCATATAGGGGGGAAAAGACTCTTCAGCAGTATTGCACTTTCTATCTGTCTTATTTAGAAGGGTTTCAGTGGAGAGGTATGGCACTATTCCTGCCCAAACTCTCCACCCCCACATCAAAAGTTGCCTGCACATTCTAGCACATTACGGAGAGGTCTTGGCAGACTCTTTGCTTTGATACATTGGTTCAGTACATGTTAGGAACTTAAGTAGAAGTGTTAGAGAAGTATCATCTCTTACTCTGCCCTCCCCCAGTAGCATTCTTGTAATTATATTGTTTGATACATCAGTCTTTGTAGCGTATAGATTTGATCTAAGAAAGTGGATTTGCTTCTTCAGTTTCCTAGGATTTCATTCTTGGAGCCAGTTTATTCTGAAGGCTAGATTCTTCCTTTCTGTTTCTTTGCTTCAGGGATGAAGAAACTGTGGCAACTCACTTTATGTCTAACAATTGACTATGCTGGCCAGAACACATGGGAGGTTATGTCAAGCACCATCTGTAGGTTCACAGGTTCACCACGCCTACTTTAAGGACTTACTAGATTGTTACAGAAAGCACTCAGATGTAGCTTTAGTACAAAAAAAAATGGTTAGTATGTAGAGATGTCATGTTTTCCTCTTTTGTTTTCTGTACAGTGGGAACTGAGAATGGACAGGAAGTGATTGAAAGTGGTGCAGTTTTCCTTTTTACAATATTCCACACAAAGGACTATGTTGGCCATGAGGAGACCAAAGTCATCAAGCAGATGTTTGGGCCCTTTCCATCATCTTCTGCTACCGCTGCCTGTGATGCCACCTGCCGGATTGTTTCTCACTTTACCGAAGAACAGCTTGCTGCCCTTCTGCAGATGTCAGAAGAGCGAAATGGTAAAACAAAACTGTGTTTTGGTAAAAGCATTGCCTTTTCGTTTGATATGTTTGATTTGGATTTCTTTGAAGAACTGCCAGTAAATGGTGAAACGGAGGGGCAGGAATTTGTGACCTTGGATTACAAGAAATTTCAGAATAACCATTTGGAGCACTTCTCAAACTGCTATGACGAAAGCTCTGGCTTGAAGTCACCAGAAAAAGTGGACGATTCATTTCTGTGGTGTGAGGTTGGGAAATACCTGAACGAATCATTAAAGGGATCTTCTGGAGGTCCAGCAGTGGAACATCTTTGCTGTACATTATATGAGATGCTTGCTTCACAAAGAAGTGGTGATGAGCTTCAGAATGAGGTATGATACATATAAATGTCCACAATATTCATGTAGTTTTAATATGAGCAGCTTAATAAGTAGCTTGAATGTAGAGGGTACTTGAGTAGAAGTCATTTGCACAATAGGGCTTTCCCACTTTCCCACTGAAATATCTGTGATCCCACAAATGCATTTTCTGAGGGCCAAGAACCCCCTTAGAAAGGCTCATGAAATGGAAAAGAGATATTTAAGTAAGTTCTTTGCAAGTACTGTGCTGCTCTTCAAAGTGCTCTGTGAAACAGTTCATCTGGATATGGCATGAGGGTATTTTAAGGAAACGTTTCTACCTATTTATTGTGGAGTGATAGTGCCTCAGCTTGTTAGAAAAGTAGCAGTGAGATAATATATAAACTGTAGTCAGTTCCTGTTTTTAATGCAAATCAAATGACATTTTGAATCAATTGAAAATGTTAATGGAATTCATAGATATGGGAAGATTGGTCCCACACTGAATGTGATCTTGGGTTTGTTATTCCTATTGCTTATTCCATTTGGCTTACTGTGCAAGAGAGGGCAGTTTGGGATTTAATTATGGGAAGACTGCTCTATAGCACCACCATGTGTGATCTGCCACATCTAGAAGAAACTCAGAAATTGGCAGGGCAAAAAAATTATTTATTTATTTATTTATTAGATTTATACCCCGCCCATCTAGACCAAAGTCTAGATAAAAAAGGTGTCTTGTGAAGAAAATCCAGCTATCTTTTTGTTGGAAGAATACAAGAGAAGTCAGAGCTAGAAAGCTGTTATAGGGAAATAATCTGATTCTCAAAGTAGTGGTAGTGAATGCAAAAAGCACAAATTTGATTAAAAGAGCCCCAAGGTATGATAATAATAATAGCTGCACAGTAGTGCAGATATGTTATTTTGCTGTAGAGCAAATCAGCATTCTACAAACTAAAAATATGGGCAGCCTAGGTAAATAATTAGAACTTTGAAATGGGACTTCAGATCAGCACCAAAATTGGCACAGATGTAGTGGACAGTCTGCTCTTCCTCTGTACCAGATTTGGAGAAGATGGGCAAAGGGTTTTCAAGTTACAATGTTTAAAAGCAAAACTGTTCCCTCCTGTGCAGAAACAAGCAACCCTAAATGTCCCCAGATTTAAAATAGTTCATACAAATTGAAAAGACCAGTCATGCTTATCTTGAAAGAGAATGGTCTGTCCCACCTGCTTTTTTTATTTGGAAAGAATCTAGGCTGCAGGGGTTGAAATATTGATACTCAAAAAAAGGCCTTTCAAATGGGAAAAACAGCCACTCTGTTTTAAGACTGAGCATGTGTAGAATAGGCTTACCACTAAGAGCATTGCAAAGTAGATACATTGTTGCAGCTTTGTGGTATCAGGTTAGTTCCGCGAATGCCTGAAACCAACGCTGTTTTTGCTTCTGTCCTCTCCCAGCAACTATAATACATATCATGTGCTTATCTTCTGGGATCCTCTAGCACTAGGTAATTCTCTATGAGGGAAATTTCTGTTTGAATTTGTGTGTAGCATATGTATACTTAAACTTCTGTTTTAAGAAGTAGACATGTTCTAGATGGGCGGTATATAAATCTAATAAGTAAGTAAGAAAGTAAGTAAGAAAGAAAGAAAGAAAGAAGCCAGGAAATTCAGTTCTTCAAAAACTCTCCATTTTATGAATGTGGGATATTGTGCTTCTTTATCTATGATTCAAAACACCAGGAAATGGCCTGATATTGCTGCACAGTACTGTGCCTGTGTTGCCAACAAGAAAAAGGCTGCCAAGCTTTACATAGCAAAGGGCAACCTGAATGTTGACAACACCCATGGTAACATTGAAGGTGGTCTACAGAATACCCTATTGTGCTCACTAACTGACCGTTGCTTTGTGACACAAACCTTGCTTTCTGTCCATTTAGTAGTTGCTGCCTGTTCAATATTTGGTGATGTCATATCTTTTTGCATCGGCAGAAGTGACCACTTTGCTTGAACCGATGCTGATTTGCATTGGTTTGTACATTTTGTAATCCGTGGAAAATAATGCGAAACTGAGCATCCCAGTTGAAGAGATTTTCCTTATTTGTCAGTGTAGTCACCCTCTCAGATTGGAGGAAGTCTCTTTTTAAAGGAGACTTTTATAAGCTTCCAAATACAAGGACTGTGGCTCTTTCTTCTTTGTTGGTGGGGCGGGATTTCTGTGCTGCTGGTTATCAGAGTAAGTTTACAATTCTGATGGAACCAAGGTTGTCGGCTTCTTCAGTGTGTAGTGTCATTTGAGGAAGATTTGAAACAGCAGCACAATCTGGAGAGGCTGCCTTCTGTGAAACACATGCATTTGTATACATCACATTTTGTGATGTATTATACACTGCTTTTTGTATGAGATACAGAGATTCATCTAATGTTTTTGTGGTACAGTGGTGCCTCGCTAGACGATGTTAATCCGTTCCACGAGGATCGCTGTCTAGCGAAAACATCGTCTAGCGAAGCACGTTTTCCCATTGGAATGCATTGAAATCGCTTCAATGCGTTCCAAGGGAAAACGCAGTCGTCTTGCGAAATTTCCCATAGGGAAACCTCGTCTAGCGAGTGAAGGTCCCCATAGGAATGCACTGACAGCTGCACTGACAGCTTTTGACCACTAGTCGGCGCACTCCTATGGGGAAACCTCATCGTCTAGCGAAAATCGCCATAGGGAAACATCGTTTTGCGAAGCGCAGTAGCGCTCGCAAAAAGGCATCGTCTAGCGATTTCCTCGTCCTGCGAGGCAATCGTCTAGCGAGGCACCACTGTATATTTATTGTCTTTGTAAGTAATACAGTAGGTATTCAGTTTTTTTCCCAGTGTTTGTTAAATGGCATTGTTAGAATCATGACTACGTTTGGTTTGGCTCGCTCTTGCTGTTGTAGAACCTTCTCTTTTGATGGCTTAATTAAATTTGCATTTCACCTCTCCAGCAAGTGGTAATCAAGGAGGCTAGCAACAAAAATTAAGTACGGTGATATGCAAAATAAAAATTTAAAAAGTGAGGCAAATAGGACTCGATTAAAATGCATACAAACAAGGTTAAAACAACTTATGGTAGTTATACAGGTCAGCTTCATTATCAAAGATTTGTATTTGTTTATTTGCCTTTGGCTTAGCTAAGCAAAAATTGTGAACCTGTTTGTGTCCATAAAACTTTTGTGAAGATAAAATGAGATAGAGATGTTCCATGGACCCACTCCTTGGTATAAATCAACAGAGTACTTGCAAACTTAAATTCCTGTGTGAGTTCTCTTCTATTTTTTAAAAATAATTAAATGCCTCGTGAGTTATAGGAGGGGAATGATAGCAGTATAGTTGTAGTAGATGACTCAGGTGTACCTGTTCCACCCTAAACCGCATAAATGACAGTTTGTGTCCAACAATTAAGCTTTGACAGTCTCACTGTTCTATTTTCTTTTCTTTTCTATTGGTCTATTCCCTAGTTACTGGCATGCTACTGTTCCTTCTGATTTAGTAATCTGATATACAATAGGACCCTCTTATCTGCAGGATCAGTATCCACTGATTCACTTATCCACGATCTGAAAATATTAATTCAAAGAAAATTTCTCCCAAATATATATTTTTAACAATGAAGTTACCAGAACTGGCTGCTAGAGGGAGCCAGAAACCATGCTATGTATAACATTTGCTATTAAAATACCAATCTGTGTTTTTCAGCATCCACGGGGGCTTGGAACCAATCCCCTGCGAATACAGGGGAGGGGGGATCTACGGTAAATTCTTTTTCCAAAGAAAAATTATCTCAATTGCATATTCCTTTCTTCATCACTTGTTGGAACCAAGCTATCTGTGATATGTAGTTTTTGCCCATGAGGTTTATTCGTATTTAATACGTCAATAGAGATTATAGGAGCATGGCTTGGAAGGCTCATTAGGGGACACTGGGATTTTAAAGAAAAAATGTATAGCAAATATTTGGATACAAATTAGATAAGATGCTATCGGCATATCCTTGTATTACACACTTGCAGGCCCTGGTACAGGCAATCATGTTAAATATTCAGTTCTTCAAAAAACCTCTGTGTTATGAATGTGGGGTATTGTGCTTCAGTATCCATGATTCAAAACAACAGGAAATGGCCCAATATTGTGCCCTAATTGTCAGCAGGAAAAAGGATGCCAAGCTTTACATACCAAAAGGCATCCTGCATGTTGATGTCACCAATGACAGCAGTTAAGATGATCTACAAGACACCCTCTTGTATTCATTACCATTCACACATGCCAGAAAACAGACATGATAATTGCTTTATGTTTGGATGAGAAGTGGTTAGCTCATGAAAAAGGAGTCAGCTTCTGGGATTTTTCCTTGCTTGGTATCTCTTTGTGAATGGTGGTGAACACAAGGGTGTATCTTGTAGACCATCTTGACTGCTACCAATAGTGCTGTGAATATTCAGGCTGTTCTTTGGTATGTAAAGCTTGGGATTCTTTTTCCTGCTGACAACATGGGCATGATATGGTGTAGCAATACTGGACCATTTCCTGGTGTTTCAAAACATTGATACAGGAGCATGATATCCCAGATTCATGAAACAGAGGGTTTTTTGAATAATTGAATAAAGATTTAAGCCCAGTTGATACCATATATGTATGTATCTAGATACATCTGTGTGTATGCATATTTGGAATAGTTGATGCTTGGGAGAATCAAATGAGTTTCTTCCCACATTAAGCTCTCTTGTGTTAGTGTACGGACCTTCAGTGAAGTTCCAGTAAATCTCCCAAGTTTTTCAAATACATTAGTAAAAACAGAGAACATTTTAAGAGATGAATAGCTTCTGAATTACTGTATAATAGCATTCTAATTTGCAGATTAGCTTGACCCATGGGGGTGTTATTTGGAGAACGGGATGGTTATTTGTTGTTTTGTTCTTAGTAGTGCCATTGATTTGGAAATGTAGTTTTCGATATTTTATGTACAGGGCAGTCTTTTGATTTGTTTGGGAGCAAACTCATTCCTGTCATCAGGATATGTTTTTAAAATACAAGAAGGTGGTTGGATAGGCTCACAGCCAGGAACAATAGCTGAATTGTTAGACTACTGCATAGTAAAGATATGGTTCTGATAAATTCCTTGGTGCGGATTGTATCTGATACGCTTGAAAAATGGGCTTCAGAGCAACAGGAGGATCATCTCCATCTGGCAGTTTGCTACAGAAAAAAAAACCAAGTACAGTGGTACCTCGCAAGACGAATGCCTCGCCCGACGAAAAACTCGCAAAACGAAAGCGTTTTGCGATTGCTTCGGTGACTCGCAAGACGGCTTCTTCTATGGCCGTGCTTCGCAAGACGATTTCTTTTTCGCAAGACCGATGCCTCGCAAGATGGAAATAAATCGTTCGTCTTACGAGGTTTCCCATAGGAATGCATTGCAATGCATTCCTATGGGAAACCGCTTTTCGCAAGACGAAAATTTCGCAAGACGGCGCTACTCGCGGAACGAATTACTTTAGTCTTGCGAGGCATCACTGTATGACTGAAGAAGATGCATGATGTCACAGTTAACCAATTGACAGGGAGGCAATTGAAGCTCAGTGCAGCTAGACTACTTAGAAGGCAGTTTATCCATCCATTTATCTAGAGTCCCATGATTCAGGTCTTCTTTCTGAGAGTCTGGACTGGCCTCAGTTCAAAAGATGTATGCATTTTGGTGTCTTAAAAGATGACTGTTTATCACTTCTTTTCAGGAAGAGGATACTCTTTAATTTGATTTGGGATGTATGGTGAGCTTGGGGAGAGTTTAAGGGCGATGAACTGTTTGAGAAAGTAAAGCAAGTACAGTGGTGCCTTGACTTACGAACGCCCCGACGTACAAACATTTTGACTTACGAACAGCTCCGTTCACAAAATTTTGCTTTGACTTGCGAACGGAGCTTTGACTTACGAACAAAAAACCCACGGGGAAAGCGGTAAATGGACTTTGGACTGCCTGGTACTGTAATTTTAAAATGTAAAAATTGGTTTAAAAGGTGCTTGGTTTGGTTTAAAGCTGCTTGGTTTTAAAGGTGTTCTGTTTAAAAGGTGTTCGTTCCCTCCCTCCCTCCTTTCCTGCCCTTTTTTTTAACCTAAGTCATCTTAGGTTAAAAAAAAATTTCTCCCCCTAGTGGTAGAGGACGGATTAACCGGTTTTGCATTAGTTCCTATGGGAACTAATGCTTTGACTTACAAACGGCGCCTCGACATAAGAACAAAAAACAGCCGGAACGGATTAATCGGTTTTCAGTGCATTCCTATGGGAAATGCTGATTTGACTTACGAACGTTTTGACTTACGAACATCTTCTGGGACGGATTAAGTTCGTAAGTCTGTATAAGCACATATAACCTGTGGGTTGTATGTAGCTTCCTGAGCCATTTTCGATGCTGTCTTATACACCCCAGGCTACCAAGTCACCCTCAGTTTGCTCCAAACTTCCCTTGGGCCCTCTAGGGGCCATGAGGGCAATTTTGCTGTCTTTTGAGGGGTTTCCCATACCCTGGTGCCACCTGTACCCTGATTATTTATTTTGCACACTGTTTAATTAAGTTTTTTGTTAAAAACCTTTCAGTTAACAAAAATCCATCGTAGCAACTCTTACAGTACATGTTCATTACATTAGTTTTAAAGATTACATTAACATTAAGTATGGAATTTTTCTAGTTCTCCTTGAGTGAGAGGTTCTTGGACTGCTTGCAGATCAGAAAAATGTCCCTCACCTTTACTGAGATCACACACTCCTGGAGTAGAAGGATGGGTAAAATCATAATGAAGTTTTAATGCTTTGCATCTTTAAAAAGTTTTTCTTTTGAATTCTCATTGCTTTTGGAGTTGCATTTTGTTATTACAGTAAATACAGATGGAGCTTCTTCAGTAAAGGAGTGCCATAACCAGAGAGGAATAAATCTTCTACTTGTGCAAATGTAGGCTAAATACTGTTCTGGAACATGTCTTTTAAAGGGAAATTAAAAGGTGTGAACTCTTCACAGCTTTTTGTATTTTCCAAATTGTAACACACAAATGCTTGAAAATCCAGCATGTGCTCTTGTTTACAACAGTGGGAAACTTGGGTTTTAATTGTCTCAAACCAGATGCTTCAAAATCTTGCTCTCCAGCCCATCCATGTTCCCTGCTGGCATAAGACTCTCCAATTGCATCCAGGACTTAGTTTCTCAATATTAACTGCTGCCCTTTCTCTAAATGGATCAACATCTCAGACTTCCAGATGCCTTCCAGCTGCTGCTTTCTTTCTGTTTGAACCAGAACCAAAAGGTTTTTCTCAGAGCACTCAGATCACAGCTGCTTTCTGTGCTACCATGGACAAAGTTGCTGATCTGTATTATAATCAATTGGTTTCTTTTGAACAAGGAAAAAGTTATAATAAAATTGGAACTAAAATTCATTCTTGGAAACTAATGCAGGTGACTTTAAACTTGATATGCTCATTATGTAAATTAGTACTACTCATAAATGTAATATTAATATTGAAATGGAGTGATCATGGTGATGGAGGAAAAAAATAAAGTAATCTCAGTAATGAAAGCTAAATTAGTTTTGATCCATTTTACTTTTAGGTTAGAACTGTATTGCAATGTTGGTAATTACTTGAATAGGTGGAAATTGAAGTATAGAATCCTGATACTTGATGTCATTAACAGGTTTTAGTAGGTTGTACTATTTACAGTTGCCATGCCTACAAATATATCTTGGAGTTTAGTCAGATGTAGAATCTCTTGGCACGTATTGTCAGCTATGTTCCAATTACCTGGACACTTTTCTATAGTTTCTTCGTCATGTAGCTTTCATCCCCCCATCATCATTTCTTTTCTATTTCTCTTGGTATAGCTGTACCGGTTGGCTAATCTTCACTTATACAGTTTCAAGTAGGTTTTGAGAGCTTTATGTTGTTGCAGTAACTTGCCATTTTGCTAGAACTAATGAGAATGGCGATAGCTACAATAGTTGGGTTCAAAATGTCTGCTTTAGGTATAATTTTGCTCCTCTCCTTTTAAAAAGAACAGATCTTCATGGCCATGAGGAACTGCTGTTAAGGGTCACTGAATTTCAAAAGTGGTTTGCTAAGTGGCATGGTAGTTTATTGTTTGAAAAACGTAACCTCAAAGTTCATTTGAGCTGCTTTGAATCCTTGGCTTTCTTCTGCAGGGCATCGTTAATCTAGAGCTAGTCAGTGGTGCGCCATATATAACGCATTTATATTATCATCATCATCTCAGAAATACAGAGCTGGAAGGGACTCTATGGATCATTGAGTCCAGCCCCTGTCAGAGAGGCATAGTGGGGAATCGAACTCCCAACCTCTGGCTCTGCAGCCGGGCACCTAAGCCACTGAGCTATCTACTGGTGTAGGAAATGGTTAGGGTTAGGGTTAGATGCTTGTACTAAATTTATCAAAATAGTGTCAAGATGCATTTGTAATTAGTGCTACTGTGATGTTTACTTAAAGAGATTATTGTGATTTTTTTTGAGTGTTGATAACTGAATATCATGGCTTTATAATTTTTATTAATGCTAATTATACATATTCCGACAATAACAAATTTCCTTGTCTCTGCATGGAAGAAATGAAAACAGTGACAACATGAGTGTGTTCTTAGTATCAGAAAGAGTGTTTCATTTGGGAAGATCCATTCCATATGTGACTTTTAAGCCACAAAGATAGTATCAGTTTTGGAAGGATTGCCTGTTTTCAGAAGTACAGTTGGAACATATTTAAATATAAATGTGCCAGAACATGTGGCCCATCAGTGTCTACATGTGCTCTTTCTCTCCTCATGTCAGCTGTTAGTCTATGCTTAGAAATCTTAAGGTTCTACTTTTCATAATTCATGTATTCAGTCCAGAATAAATTTTTAAAAATTATCTTTGTATGGAACATGTACCTGTTCATTAGTTACTTTGAAAATACAAGAAGAACGTGGGACTTTGGAGGAGAGAAAAAGAGTATGGCTTTTGAAACTGGATACTGTTTTATATAAATGAAGTGAAACCAAGAAACTAATTTGCATGCATTTTGTAGTATTTTTTAGAAATAAAGAGTTGCAGATTTTAAAACATTATTGTCTAATAATTTCTAAACTAGAAGTGGCTGTATTGCAGATAGATGTGAAGGAGACAACGGGCATGGATTTGTTATTAATAAACTATAATTGAGGAGAATAGGTTATGCAAAATTATAGAACAACAGTTTTGGAAGATAAGTTTCTGCTTCGCCATACAGAAACTTATGAGGTTGCATATGGTGGATTTTAACTATGACTACTAGCAAGGAGTATATACACTAAGCCAGGGTGGTGAATCTTTCAAAATCCAGATATATTTGGACTACAACTCCCAGAATCCATAGTCTATATTGCAAATGATAAAGGACTGTGGGAATTGTAGTCTAAAACATCTGGAGTGCTGGAGGTTCGCCACCACTATCCTAAGCTACAGTATGGAATCCCTTGGGCAGCGATACCCCCCTTTAGCTGATTCTTCTACTCCAGAAGCACCACTGGATTGCCTCTGACACAAATGAGGAAGAAACAGCAGTGTGGAAGAATTGTGCTGCTTTTCGAAAATAAAGCTACAGTAGATTTCTAATTAGATCAAGTGTGGTCTAGTGGATAAAAAGAAATTAAATTCATTTGTTTGTTTGTATGTATGTATGTATGTATGTATGTATGTATGTATGTATGTATGTATGTATGTATGTAGGAGAGAGTTCCATACTCTCTCACCAACAGCAAGGACCCTTTCTCGTTTAAGACACCTGTAAGGACTAAAAGAAACACCTCCCCGGAGGGTCTTAAAATCCAGCCTACTTGAACATTTGTAACCTGTAAAAATGAGATGGGTTCACTAGCTATCCCTATTGAATTTCTTTATTTCTTTTATTTCTTTTCATTTATCTACACAATTATTCTCTCAAAGAAACCCAGAACAGTGCAGAGCACACAAACAGTACATACAGCAACATGTCTTTGGGTATGGTCCTGCTGTTTCAAGTAGCATCTGGCATGTTGCTCAGTGCTCTATTGAGGATTGCATTTACGTTTGTTTGGTTTTTTTTTAACTCAGTTGAAAAGCAAGATGTATGTATTGCCTCTTTAGTTCTCAGTTAATGATCAATATCTCTTCTCTCCTTTGACAAGTTGCAGTTGATATTTTGACTATGTTAGAAACATTTGATTTGCAGTGCTTAGCAGGAATGGACATGAATGGTGGTGTCTGTATGTGTGAATTGGATTCTGGATTGGATTCCTCACAAGCAGGTGGTTTTGTCATGGCTGATAACACAAGCCATCTGTACAATGCATGCTTGCAGCTTCATGCTGTTGTTGAATTATTAGCATAAATTGTTGTTGAATCATTAGCATAAATGACTGAAAACTTTCATTTCTGAAAACTAAAATTAGTACAACACCCCTGAAAGGAGCAGTAGAAGCACAGAATATTTTGCACACAACTTTATACTAGTAGTGTGATGATTTTTCTTTTTCTCTCTGCTTAGTTGTTTGAGTTACTAGGACCTGAGGGATTTGAACTTATAGAGAAGCTCCTACAGAATAGATCTACAATTGTAGAGAGATCTTTCTCTGGACCAGATGACAAGCTACAGTCTTTGCAAGGTAAAGTATTAAATCACAGTTTTACATAGTTGTTTAGAATCTCATGTAAGTCTTCAGGGCACCAACTGAAGAACAACTTGAGTTCTTGAACATCATGGACTCTTGACACCAAACAAGCAGTACTACATGCTAAAGACAGCATCCACCAGGTAAAACTTTATTTAGCTTTAATTTGGCTAACTTTGACTGTTCCTGGTGGTTTAACTAAATTCTTAATTCCAACTTGTGTTCTTTCATGTGTTGCTGGCTTGCTATCTTCAATGTCAATGTTTATTGGCCTTGCTGGCTGGGCTTTTGGTAGTTGGAGTCCCTTCTCTGGGACAAAGACAGGATATATATTATAAGTAAGTAAGTGAATAACTAGGTAAATGAACAACTTTTTTTTTTTAATAGCAAGTAGTCTAATGTGAAAAAAAAGTTCAAGACTACTTTGGACCTTAATAATTTTGCTATGAATTAAAGTCGCAAACAACCAGATCTACAGACAGCTGTACCTATTTCCATGTTGCAGAGCAGTGCAGGAGGTTTGCAGGAGAGAACACTAAACCCAGTTATGGCTGCCAAGTCACAATTCAGTCTGAGCAGGAGAAACAGTTAATGAAACTGTATCGGCGTGAAGAAAAACGGAGCGCAAGGAGGGAAAAACGAACAGGGGACGATGGAGAAGTAGTTATAGATGGAGGAACATGTTTTGATCCCAAGGAGCTACGGATGCAAAGGTAAGAAAATCCGTAGGTTGAAAATTTATATATTTAAAATATTTTTACTTCGTCTTTCTCTTTAAAAAGGATACAAGGTGGCTTACATCATTTAAAAGACAGTATTTAAAAGGTAAAAACAGTGAGTATACAAATATTTTAAAAACAATTAAATATATTAAAAATAGTAAATAAAATCAATATTAAAAACACATTTAAAAGCAACAAGGCATAACACTCCATCTAAAAACACCTCAGACAGTGAGCCACTAAGGGAAAGCTTGCCTGAAGTGAAAGGTCTTTGTCTGCTCATGAAAGGTCAGCAAGATGAGGCCAGTCTGGCTTCCTGTGGGAGGGAATTCCAAAGTCTGGGAGCAGCAACAGAGAAGGCCCTCTCCTTTGTCCCCACCAAATGTACCCGTGAAAGTAGCAGGACTGAGAGAAAGGCCTCCCCTGATGATCTTAACACCTGAGCAGGTTTGTGAAGGGAGACAGAATCCTGGAGATAGGCTGCACCTAAGCTGCTTAGGGCTTTGTAGGTTAAAACCAGTGCAGTAGGGCTGCAGTATTTGTGGGGGGATTAGTTCCAAGCACCTCCCCCCCCCCCCCACTACAGATGCTGGAAAACAAGGAAGTATTGAACGCTATACATTGCATAGTCTCTGGCTCCCTCTAGTGACCAGTTCTGGTAAACACACCCTGGAAATACGTATAAATGGGGGGGGGGGGGTTAGCAGTGGTCTTACTACTTCTTCCTTTAAATATGCTGGAATCCTACCCTGTTTCAAGGAAACATTCACTACTACTACTCCTCACTTGACCAGTTCCTTTCTGGCAGCTTTTATAAGCCAGGAAGTGCAAAGGTCCAATAGACATGTAGTAGCCTTCGCCTCACCAAGTGTCCTTTCCACATCATCAGGGTGCAAAAATTGAAACTTCTGCTCTAATGCAGTTGAAGCAGTGGCCATTGTTACATTCACAGGATCAACTTCAGTATCAACAACAGTATCCAAATTAGAGCAGATCTGAGCAAATTTGCCTGCAAAGCAAAAACTGAAACTTCTGCTCTAATGCAGTTGAAGCAGTGGCCATTTTTACATTCACAGGATCAACTTCAGTATCAACAACAGTATCCAAATTAGAGCAGATCTGAGCAAATTTGCCTGCAAAGCATCGTGCAATTTCTTCACGGGAAGTTACATTGTGGTCTGTATTCTCTTTCTGTGGGCCATGTTATAATAGACCCTGGACCACTTGAAAGAACTCTGCCAGATGACTCTGTTCAGATGTGATGGTGGCAGAGAAGGATCGCCTTTGCCACCACCACTTCCTGGAATAGGTATTTCAATGGGCTGTAGCCCCTGTTCAGTCGGATACACTACCACATTTTCCTCCATCATTGCTCTAGTCTCCATCCCACTCATTTCATCATCACCAGCTTTCTGGTAAACCTGGGGGCCAGTTTGACTTTGTGGGAGGTGACACCTAGGAGCAGTTGTCTCAATGGCCTTGGCCATTTCCCCATTCCAGATGCTGTTATTGCCATCTTTATAGTTTTTAGTTTAGTTTGGTTATCAGATGAATAATCTGGTTTTATTTTTAATAACTGCAGAGAACAAGCGCTTTCGAATGCTCGCACAATGCCGGTCTTAGGCAGACAGCGAGATACAGAATTTGAAAAAATACATTACCCACATGTCTATGACTCACAAGCTGAAGCCAGGAAGACCTCAGCATTCATTGGAGGATCAAAGGTATGTTTTGGGTGTCTCTTTCCCAGTAATATGTGTGAGCATGGAATTGTTTTAAAACAGTTTTCAGACATTTTTTTTCATTCTGAAGATGCAATATTTTTTCTTTCCATTGATATAACATTACTTTCCCCCATACGATGAATCTTTGTATATTGGGCTGGTTATCTTGTCCACGAAAGCTCATATTAAAATATAATCTTTAAGCTGCCACATGTTTTTTTTGTTTTGTTTTGTTTTGTTTCTTTGGATTTTGCCTGATATAGGTTATCTCAATGACATTTATTAGTCTCTAGCTGTAGAGACATCTAAGTGAATCTTGCCGTTAGCTCCACTGAAGTACTTTTGGAGCCTTAGCAGCCTTTGCCATATTCAGTTGTTTTCTTAGAAGATTTAAAGTAGAGCAATTTTCTTACAGTGGTTGGTGAAATTATAAATTAGTGGATGAGCTATTGGTTCAGAGTAGTTGTTGGGAACTGTCAAGATAAGGTTGGGAATTAGGTCACTCCCCTGTACTACTGTACTGGTTTTATTTTAGTTTGCAAACCGTATTTAAAATATCAGGTGTGTTTCTTAGTTTAACTATTATTTATTTATTATTTCATTATTATTTCATTTCATTTATAAATTACCTTTCTCCCAACTCAGGGACCCAAAGTTGGGTATGGGGGGGGGGGGGGAACACAACTTGGATTCCTAAATTATTGTATATTATATATTGAAAATGCAGTTATGCATGCAGTTGTATTAAAAGAGAATGTGGAAACAGCAATAAAACACACATAAAGATTTTTTTTAAAAAATGCAGTATCCTCCATTTAAAAATCTTTTCTGTTTAGACTGTTAAGTTACCAAAAGTTTGCTTGAAGAGGATGGTGTTTGCCTTCCAGTGGAGAGACTATAAGGGAACCTCTCATGGATGGAGGTTCCATGGTCCTTCAGAAGGCCTTCTTTCCTCACCACATGTGTCTGTGAGGGTATTTGACCAAGAGAAGAGCTTCCCCTGAAGATCTTAAAACCTGGGGAGGCCTTTAATGAGGAGATCTAGTCTTTCAGATAGGAAAGCCTTGTAAAAAAACATTATGTAACTTTAGAGTGAATTGGAGGGGAAATGAATGATGTTGTAAAATTTATTTGTTTATTTCTTCCTTTATATGCTGTTTTTCTTTCCAAAGAGGCCTAGAATGGCTCATAACACAAAAACAATACATATAGCAATAAAATACTCCATATAAATGATGGAATAAAACCTAGCAGTAACATAGACATTAACATATAAAAATGCATGCCCCATAAGTGGTGGAATAGCATTTCCTTGCCTCTGAAACCCTGCTGAAACAACTCTGCCTTACATACTCTCCTGAATCCTGGCAGGGATGTCATACTTTGCAGAGGCTCAGGAAGGAAATACCAGAGTATGGAAGAATCTTTTTCAAATGTCCTCAGGCCAGACTGCTTGGGTGCTTGGCACCTTTAGAGGGGCAGTTCTGGATGACCTTAGTTGGTGCAGGGACTCAGATGGGTAGAAGTAGTCTGGTAAGTAGGTGGATCCCAAGGCATATAAGATATTAAAAGTGATAACCAACATCTTGAATTGAACCTGAAAAACCACTGGCAACCAGTGCAGCTGATGCAAAATGGGTATCATATCACAACTGGAAGCATTCATTCATAGCCTAGCTGCTGTGTGTTGTACAAGTTGGAGCTTCCAAGTTGTTTCCAAGGTTATCCCCACATAGAGCAAATTGGTCTATGTGGTCTAATCTCAAGGTTACAGTTTCATGGATTGATGCGACTATGTGGGCCTTCTCTTAAGTAGGAAGAAAGTTTCTGGACCAGGGACAGAGGATGAAATGCTGACCTGGCCACGGTTCTTACTTGTTTCCCCTGGAGGAGCATTGGATCTAACTAGATACCTAGACTCCTTACCTGGTTCACAGGGGGGAATGCAGGTGGTTTATAATGTTGTTTTTCATTGTGGCTAAACAATCGTTTTGAGAAATTACAAAAGCATGTAGCAGCATTTGAAAAATTGGTATTGCTGTTGAAAGCTCTCCCTTTTTGAACCCATACCTTTGTTTTTGTTGGACCAATATGCCTTTTAATACGTTAAAACAAACAATTCATAATCAAATCTCCTTGTTCCTAACAAAAAGATATTTATTCTGTTGTTTAAGTGAACTTGTTGTTACAACCCGAATGCAAGTGTCAAAATGGATTGTGCGGTAACAGATGAATATTTTTACAGTTTACCTGTATGATTTTCCACACCCCTTTTCTGGACTACTGTGAGTCAATGGGGATTTGGTGAGTCAACTCCTCTGTAAGTTCAACTGATTCAAATGACACTCCTCTAGTTGTGACTTACTTTAGCGTTCAGTCAGCGGAACTTACAGAAGAATTGACTCACTAAACTCCCATTCATTCAATGGGCCTATTCTAGTGTGATTTACTATGCTATGCAACAGGATTCTGGCCTCTGTTTAAGCTGTCTTTTACCTGTTTCTGCAGCAGTTTCAATCTATTGTGTAATTGGTTTGTTATTGATACATCTTTCTACCTCTTTTTCCTCATAATTTTCACAGATGCTTCTGCCAGAAGGCATTGAGAGAGAAAGTAATAAAATGTATGAAGAAATACAGATCCCTCACACTGAACCAATGCCTGTTGGTTTTGAAGAAAAAACAGTCTATATTAAGGATTTAGATGAGGTGAGGAAATTTAAATTTAATTCCTGCTATAGAATAGATAAACAAACCTTTGCATTTTTTGGTCTGCAGTGCTGCTGTTGAAGCAGTGCTATGTCTGCGTGTTTCTAGTTGGCTTCCTTCAGTCTCGAGAGACTATGGTAACATGCTCTGAATAGAGGTCTTGGAGCAGCGTCTAGGCCAATTCAAGAATGGCAATCCCTTCCACACTGAAGACAAATACAATCTGTCCCCTGTCCAGCTCCCTGATTTTGCTGGTTTCGGGACTGCCTCTTTGCCTCGGCCTGCTGGACAAGTGTCTCTTCAAAATGGGAGAGGCCATGATGCACCGCCTGCCTCCAGGCTGAACGCTCAGATGTCAAGGTTTCCCATCTGTTGAGGTCCATTCCTAAGGCCTTCAGATCCCGCTTGCAGATATCCTTGTATCACAGCTGCAGTCTCCCTCTGGGGTGCTTTCCCTGCACTAATCCTCCATACAGGAGATCTTTTGGAATCCGACTGTCAGCCATTCTCACGACATGCCCAAGCTAGCATAGACGTCGCTGTTTCAGTAATGTATACATGCTAAAAATTCCAGCTCGTTCTAGGACTACTCTATTTGGAACTTTGTCCTGCCAGGTGATACCAAAAATGCGTCGGAGTGCTGCTGTTGAAGCAGTGCTATGTCTGCGTGTTTAAGAAAAGGAAAATTATATTTTTAATAATATTTATATGTAGTATTTATTATAGGGTTTGATCCCAGAGTTGTTTTTTACAAGTGAAGCGGCAAGTCAGTCCCTCATCCTTCTATAGTCCTCTTAGATGTTCCATTCTCAGTAGCAGATATGCAAGAGATGCAGTTAGAGTCAGTAGAGAAAAAAGTCCTAATGTATAACTGAAACTCTAGGGACTAAGCTATAGTGCACTTGATGTGTGTGAAATTTTGCAAAGCAAGATAAGCAAAAAGTGAAAACAAACAAATGGACGGATAAAAAGACAAATCCTACCACAGTCCATGGTGGGGAAATGACAGAAGCATTCTTAGGTGAATCATATTCAAGGCCTGGAACCAACATTCTATTGGTGCTTAATGCCAATTGGACCAAACATTTTCTCTTTATCACCATCAGCAGTCTGTGCTGCCTAAAAATTGGTCCCAGGGTTTTTAGTGGCCCACTCATGTTGGTTTTGAGGTGTAGAGTCAGGTTTGCAGAGGAATGGGAATGTATCCTGATTCTGTTTGTAGAAGGAGACCTGTCAACAGAACCATATGCTTTAATTTTAACCTGTGATGACAGAAATGGCTAAAATGGTATTGCTAGTCTGAAGGAGAATAAATTTGTTGAAGCAATTATTGAATGGCGAGTCAACATCTGTGTAGACCCCATTCATGCATCTCTTCAATTTGGCATCACTAACAAGATTCTGGTACGGGAATATATGAAATCTTTACAAAGCTAAGTGTGATACTTTAACTGTAATACAATGGATGGATGTCATGCTACCATTAATAGGACTTGCTTCTGAGCAGATAGTCATAGGATTTAGTTGCTTCCTGTGTCTAGAGACCAAATTTAGTATGTTTTCCTTAGGGGAAAAATTACCATGTTATTTCTTCACTTACACAAGTCACTTGAATGATCTTCTGAATGTATCAGTATCTCTCCTAGAACCTGCCCAACAGGGTAGATGTAGGAAGTAATTTGTAATGGGAATAAGTTTATTTTAGTTGTGAACTTGATGAAAGAGTTAGGCTAGGGCTAGAAAACATCTGGAACAGGAGTTTGCATTCACACATTTCTGACTGAACTGCAGTACTTTTCTCTTCTGGGATGTTCTTGTTTCCTCCGCAATGCATGGACTTATTATGGAAATGTAGAAATTGTAAAATAGCAAGTTGTTTAATGTGAGTTATTTCTAACCCTAGTTTACCAGCAACTTTGAACAGTTGGCATCATCCATGGAAAATTCAACATAAGGTCACTAGACTTTAAACCTTATTAGGCCTTCAGAGCTGTTCATTGTGTCTAGATTGTATCCAATTAAGGATAAATGAGCGCTTAGAAACAGAGGTTTATATATATAGAGAGAGAAATTTACCCTGGCAGACAGTGTTACTCAGGTTTTAGAGTCCAAGGGTACACTGGGCTAAAAGGTCTGTGTACTGACCTACAGATATATTGCCTGTGGACTGTTCTACCAACATGTGAAATAACTGGCCTATTGAATGAAACTGAGGAGGTCTTTGGTTTGTTTTATAAACAGCACAATTGACTTTCTAGTTGGCAAAAAGGGTTTTTTTCTCTCAGATTGCAATTTTGTGTTATAGAATGAGCAAAATGTACACACATGAAAATTAGCAGTGTCAGCGAAACAAACAGCAGTCACTGTGGGAGAGAAAACTCATGCTCACACACACACATACACATGCTTTGCAGCTCACTTTTTCTCATGTAGTTTTTACTTGGGCAGATTTTGCTTGCTCTGAGGTAGGTTTTCCTAGTCATTTGTGGCCTGTGGACTAAAGCGAACTTTGATTCCTGAGTGAACTCTGAAAGGCTAACTATAACTACGTTTGCATGTTATAATTTCATCTGATACTTTTAATTCAGATTTTTCTGAACTTCTTGGATTTTTAAAATTTTTTTAGTTTATTTGTTTAGTTTTTATTTCATTACTGTATTATTTTAGAAATTAATTGATTTTTCTCTTTATTTCTTTTATGTTATGCTTTCCTTTCATGTATAATATTCTGTGTTTATCTGCTGTGATTTGAATAAATCTTCAACTTAACTGCACCTATGAATAACCTCAGATCATCTCTGGTTACTCCCTCTTGCTCACTAGGACAAATACTGAGCCTCATTTTCAGGCAGAAACAGGAAATCTTTATGAAATGGCTCTGAAGCCAAAGAAGATGCATTATTGTACTTCTTCTGACATGGTTTTCAGTGAAGCACTGTATTGTAAACTGGTAGCTGAAATGTTTGAGTCTTTTGAGAATCCAAGGAGGACTGCATAATTTAACCAAGAACATATGTTGCTAAAAGTGTGACTTCCAACGATTAAAACTGTAATTAACAGATGGGGAGGGGGCTGTCACTTTGAGTACATTAAACCAGTGCACCTTAGTGAAGGTAGGACAAGACACGTACATCTTTGCTCCGTTATCTATATATATTTCAAGCCCTTGTTATTGCAGTTTTGCTGACTACTGCTGTCATGAGTTCTCAATGTAGATTACGTTCCTAACTTCCATGTTGGAGGACATGGTAATCAGATGCCCAAACTCTGAATGCAGCAATACAGTACCAGAAATCTTCCCTTTTGCACATGCTCTTCTTAAGCTTGGAGGAATAGTAAAGCCAGCTTCTATATGTGCAAGGCTTTGGAGTTGGCTTTTGAGTATTTGTATTAAGACGAATGCTAGAAGCTATAGGCAAAGGCCTTTCTAAATGAACCTCGTTCATTCAGTCATTCATTCATTGAATTTGTATGCCACCCATCTGACCTGTGGTCACTCTGTGAGGTTCACAACACAAGAAAACATAATATAGCAAAGTGCCCCAAATTAAACTAACTTAAATTAAATAATAAAAATATAAATAATTGAAAATTAAAAATTAAAAACAGTTTAAAATAGGTCAGACAAGTGTTAATAAATATGAAGGCTGATACTCTCATAGGATCTTAAATTGGCTGATTCTCATAAGCCTGCTGTAGTAAAAATGTTTTAAGAACTTGCTTAAAAAAATCAAGGAGGGAGCAAGGTGAATTTCTGGTAGGTTTAGTGGTGCTGCAGGTGAGGTGTGACCGCCAAGGAGGCCTGGTTTCTTGTTCATTCCCTTCGGGCCTCCCTCAGGGTCAGTGCCCTCAGTCGACTTGCCTGAGAAAAGTGAATGGGAGAGGCAGTCCTTGTTGAGAGTAGACATTCTGCCATGTACCAAGGTCCCAAACTGTTCAGGGCTTTATAGGTCAGAACCACCACCTTGAAGCTGATACGGAAGTGAACAGGTGACCAATGCAAGGAGATCAAGGTTGGGCAGATGTGATGGTACTTATTTAGTCCTTTCAAAAAGGATAGTTTAACACAACTCCTTTCCCCCTCTTATTGTCCATTAAAGTCAGGCGGTATTGTTAGGTTTAGTGGTGTTGTTTTTCAGCCTAGTACAAAGCTCTGCAGTCTTCTTTTCCTAGACTGGGCAAACTACTGTCATGTCCTCCACTCCTGAGTGAGTCTGGTTATCTTTTTCTTGGAAAGAAATAAAA
This sequence comes from Intellagama lesueurii, assembly GCA_037013535.1. NCBI lineage: Eukaryota > Metazoa > Chordata > Lepidosauria > Squamata > Agamidae > Intellagama > Intellagama lesueurii. The sequence continues at coordinate 253,112,032 of JBAJHW010000001.1, read as the reverse complement.
TGTTGTAATACAGCTTCAGTGCAGCTGGCTGCTACTCAGGGAAAGAAACAGAAGGAAGTGCTTGGTGGGAATGGAGTAGCTCAGCCAGTGAAAGATAAACAACCACTGAAGAACTATTTATTTATTCGTCTGTGGTACTAGGTGGAACAAAAGCTGTTCTTTCTCCATGAGGTTAAATAAATGCTTATCTACCATCCATGTTGCTAATAAATAGCTCTAGCTTTTTGCTAAAGTGGGTGGCATGATAGGATTTATTTCATGGCACTTCAATTTTCTTTTATTTGCTCTAATTAACGGCCCAAATAAAATACGTATTTTTCTTTGCGTAATGGGTAGGAATGATCATAAAATCAATACTCCCATTTTTTTCAGTAATGTTTCCTTGCTTTTATAGTTTGACTTAATTAGCAGCATTGGCTGAAGGTAGACCTGTGTAATGTACAAATGTTAATTTCTGATGTTGTTTGTCAGAATATTTCACTCTTCATTCTAAGTTCACTCTAAGGATGAAGTTAGTCACTACTTTTTCAGGTGCTTTATGAAAGCTTGACAATACTGATCTCTCTTAGAAGGTATTGCTACTTGTCTTTCATTGTAACAGTCAGCAACAAAAAATAACATAGAAGCCTTTTAATGTAATAAATATTCTAATAACCTGGAAACCCTTGTCTTCTGTTCTCAAGGGCAGCATGTACAATCAGTGCTGTGGACTTTCCAGTGCCAAATTATCAAGTGAACTTTATTTATTTATTTTATTTATTTATTAGATTTATATACCGCCCATCTAGAACGTGTCTACTCTGGGCAGTTTACATATAATATAAAAATAAACTAAGATAAAATCCAGATTAGTCCAAGATGGGAAAGGAAAAAAGAAGAAAATGAAGAAGGAGAGGGGAAAAAAAGAAAAGGGGAGATAGGCTAGGTAATGGCTGTAGGGAAGGCCTGCCTGTATAGCCATGTCTTCAGGTTAGTCTTGAAGGCCCTCAGTGAGGGAGCCAGGCGGATCTCTACAGGTAAGTTGTTCCAAAGGCGAGGGGCCACTGCCGAGAAGGCCCGATTTCTAGTTTTTTCCCACCGGGCCTCTCTTGGACCCCTCAGCTGCCCGGCCTGACTGGAGCAGGTGATACGGGTAGAACTGGGCGGAAGAAGGCGCTCTGCCAGGTATCGAGGTCCTAAACCGTTAAGGGCTTTATATGTAATGGTTAGCACCTTGAAATCAATGCGGATAGGTAGCCAGTGTAAGGCGTCCAAAGTGGGGGAAATATGGTGAAATCTTTTCACCCCTGTTAATAGCCTGGCCGCCGTGTTCTGGACCATCTGAAGCTTCCGCATCAGTCTCAAAGGAAGCCCCATGTAGAGAGTGTTACAGTAGTCTATTCTTGAGACTACGAGCGCATGGACCAGTGTGGTGAGCGTCCCTGTGTCTAGATAGGGACACAGCTGGGCGATCCGCCGAAGATGTAAGTGGGCAGACCGAACCACGGACGCTACCTGGGTCTCCATGGTAAGCGCCAGGTCAAGTTGGACCCCCAGACTGTGAACCGAATTCTTTGTGGCGAGAGTCACCCCCCCAAAAAAGAGAGGGAGTTCCCCAAACCACTGACATCGGGGCCACCCACCCACAGGACCTTTGTCTTGTCCGGGTTCAACCTTAGTCCATTCGACTGCATCCATTGCAGAAAGGCCTCCAGGCAGTGCCCAAGGGACGGAACGGCATCCACTGCAGATGGAAAAAAGGAGATGTAGAGCTGGGTGTCATCAGCATATTGGTGACACGAAGCTCCACATCCCTGGATTACCCCCCCCCCCCCCATGGCCTCATATAGATGTTAAACAGCATTGGGGAGATGATCGAACCCTGCGGGACCCCACCAATCCCCAACTCGGGAGAGCCTCCCCAGGAGGATACTGTGGTTGACGGTATCAAAGGCGGCTGAGATATCAAGGAGGACAAGCAAGGACATTTTGCCCCTGTCAGCCTTCCTAAGTAGGTGATCCAGCAGGGCGACCAATGCCGTTTCCGTGCCGTGGCAGAGCCTGAAGCCCAACTGAAACGGATCCGGGGCATCAGTCTCATCCAAGAGAGCCTGAAGCTGGTCGGCCACCACCCTCTCAACTACCTTGCTGAGAAAAGAAACATTGGTGACGGGCGTATAATTGCCAATGTTGTCCGCCGCCAAGCTCGGTTTCTTTCTAATGGGCCTAATGAGTGTTTCCTTAAGGGCAAGAGGAACCTTGCCCTCAAGAAGAGGCCCATTTATTATTTCAGTGGCCCATTCAGTTATCACCAGCCTGGCAGCTTTGATTAGCCAGGCCGGGCAAAGGGTCAAGGGAGGAGGTGGTGGCTTGGCATAGCCCGCAGCTGCTGGTTAAACCAAGGTGCTGGCCGGGCTCTGTGGCGGAGAGGGCGTTTAGGAGCGATTGTGTCTACAGCCCTGGCAGCGGCGGCATACCAGCCATCCACCAGGGCCTCGACAGGAGCACCAGCCAGGTCAGTCAGAATCCCACACATGGCATCCTGGAGTCCAATAGGATCCAGTAGCTTGCGAGGGCGGACCATGAAAATAGGCCTCTGCTCCCCACGGGGTGGGAGGGCCACCGAGAGATTGCACTTTATCAGGTGGTGGTCCAACCACGACAAGGGGACCAACCAAAGGTCATTCACCATCGGTCCAAAGTGTGACCACCCACATGTGTGGGGCTGTTAACATGTTGGGACATGTCCAAGGAAGCCATGGTTTCCAAGAACTCAAGATCCAGACCAGTAACCTCCGCCTCCGCATGGATGTTGAAATCACCCAAGACAATCAGTGTCGGGGATCCCAACAGAGCCGCAGAGATGAAGTCTGTTAGCTCTGGTAGGGAGGTGGCTGGATCGTGGGGAGCATGGTATGCCAGCAAGATCCCAATACCGTCCCTGGCCACAATCGACACGTGGAGGGCCTCTAGGCCTGGCATCGCCATGGCAGAGAGCCTGACAACATCAAGGGTGTCCTTGTAAACAATGGCAACTCCTCCCCCCCGACCCTCCGGTCTACCCTGGTGCTGGATAGCGTAACCGGGGGGACAGGCCAGAGACAGGGGTACACCCCCTTCACTACCCATCCACATCTCGGTTATGCAAGTCAGATCTGCATCCTTTTCCAGAATAAGATCTTGTATTAGCTGGGCTTTATTGGATACAGACCTGGCTTTCAACAGCACCAAAGTTAGAGTGGAGGGATGACTGAGCTGGCTACCTGGAGCCTGGCAGGTGGTAACAGCGGCAAAACAACGGACAGCTTTCAGGCATCTGTTCACCGTTCTTCTGGAACGACGTAACAGCTGTACCAACGCCATATCTTCCCCTACCCGTAATCACCTGTATGTTCTTGAAGCCCCCGCTGGTAGGCAGGCCTAAAAAACAAGTTTGTTTTAGCACATTTACTTGACTTGCATTTACCAAACAATTTTTTTAACATTACAGCAATCAGTAATTATTAGAACTAAAGTATTTGATATAGTGATTAGAATGTCAGACTAGAACCAAGGAGTCATGGGTTTAATTTGGATATGATGCTTGTTCTGTGACCTTGGTCCAGTCACTGTCTCTTATGTTACCTGCTTTGTACTGTGACTGCATTCTTCTTGCCTTGCAACAGACCAGTGAACTGCACTGGAAGGCCAGTGTGGTATAGTGGTTAAAGACTCAGTAGTTTCTTGTGAGAATGAAAACTTTCCAAGTTGAAAAGAAGACATTCATCACAGTTTTATCTGATAGGAGGGAAAAGGTGCCCAACCCAGTTGGTGTAGCAGGAGCAAGTAAAGATAAGACTAATGGCATGTTTGCTTGCTGGTTGCTACTGCTTCTTTCTCACACGTAATGTTAACATAACTTCCAGATATGCAATGTGTCACTGGCCAAAATCCTGTTGCTTAGCATAGTGAATCACACTACAGTACCATGGAATCAATGGGGTTTTTGCGAGCTATCTCCTCTGTAAGTTTAATTGATTCAAATGGGTTTCATCCAACTGCAGCTTACTTTAGTATACTGAGTTGCAGTTAGAGTTAGGCCCATTTGGATCAATAGAATTTGTGAAGGAGTTGACTCACTAAATCCCCATTGTCTGAATGGGCCTATTCTAGTGCTATTTACTACACTACACAACTGAATTTTGGCCACTCAGTAGTACACTTTCAGGTGCTGTGTGGTATAATCAATATACAAAGTATATGCAAGCTGCTTGAGAAGGTTTCATGGGAAAAAACATTAATGTGTTACTGCTTGTGAAGTTTTTCCTTATGTATTTTAAGTGATTTGTTACACACACACACACAAGCATGTACATGTATCTTATTTATATAAGCTGTTTATTATTTTAATGCACTTTAAAAAGTGCTTTATTAATTAGGGCTTATCATTGAGACTGGGATGTTGGGTATCATAGTGTTAATTCCCAACCAATTTCCCAACCACTCAGTTTAATTGGTGACGGGACATGTAAGCCTCTGGAAATTCAGAGTCCCGCCTGGGTGCCTGAAGCCTTGTGGAGAACCCAGAATAAAGTTGTTCTAGACTGTAGCTGGGAGGTTAATCTGAAGAGTTAGTTTTACCTGTCAAGGTATTTTAATGTGGGTCTCATTCAAAATCTGTGTTATCTGGCAAAAGACACGCACATTTTAAAGAGTCCTCATAATCAATGGTGGTAATTAGAGATGGGAGTATTTGTATACGAATACAAATACCCCTGCACAGGTGGAGATAATGAGGGTCCGGCCCCCTGTGGCTGGACTGTCCACTCACCCTTCCACTGCTACTGCGGGCTCCACGCTCCCTTCCAATTGCTCCGGAGCCCGGTCTGTGAGCCACTCTTTGACCAGGCAGGGAGTCTTGTTCTCCCACCTCCTGCCAGGAGTGGCTAGCCAACCGTGAGTGATAGGAAGGGAGCACGGAGACTGCGGCAGCAGTGGAAGGGTGAGTGGACACTCCGGCCCCAGGGGGCCGGACCCTCATTATCTCCACCTGTGCAGAGGTATTCGTATATGAATACCCCCATGTCTAGTGGTCATTACCAAAGCAGCTAGTCTTGCAGAGGCACTTGATATATATTAAGTGTATATAGAGCAGGGGTCTCCAAACTTTTCAGAGTGAGTGCCACAACAAATATGTTCCACATTTTCGAGGGCCAAAGGAAGATGCACGTGTGTACACACGCCCGCCCCCCAGGCCAGATAAAAAGGCAAGGCGGGCCAGATGTGGCCCGCGGGCCGTAGTTAGGAGGCCCCTGATATAGAGTGTAGAACACAAATAGCTATACGTTCAGAAGGGAATTCTTGGACCTATGTTAAAGTAAGTGTCTGTGAAATGACCAAGGTGGACCAAATAGGCAGTCTTGATTCATTTGTGTTCTATCAAACTCTTTATTTATGTGTCAGTCCCCTTAGTTGTTTGCTACAAGTAATAATAATAAAAAAACTTTGCATGTTTATATTTGTAACACCTGGACATTAACTATGTAAATATTGCTCAAGGAAGTTTTTTACTCATATGGCATGATAGGTTACATTTATGTTATTTAAAGACCTACATTAATTAGGATCTCTTTCATTTGCTGGGAATTCACATACATTAACATAATTTTCCATTAGGTTTTTAAGTTGCTGTCATTGAAAACAAATGAATACATTTTTAAATACTTCATTGACAAATATATTAAAACAGTATATGAAAATGAGATACATACATAAGTTTTTCTAAGGGCAAGTTGCTTTCATAAACATGAGTCTTCTTTCCTTGATATAATTACTAAAAAACAACTTGTGATTTCAGCATTGTTATTTACTGGAGTTACGTTTTTATGCATGACATGCCCAATGAAAACTGTGCAAAGAGAGATACTCTAATTATTTTAGAGCTTTTACATACCGTGTTTCCCCAAAAATAAGACAGGGTCTTATATTAAATTTTGCTCCAAAAACACATCAGGGCTTATTTTCAGGGGATGTTTTATTTTTTTTCATGTACAACAATCTACATTTATTCAAATACAGTCATGTCATCTTCTTCTGGTTGCTGCACAATGGTGGAGGGCGGGGTTTCACTTAACTGGGGCTTATTTTTGGGGTAGGGCTTATATTACGAGCATCCTGAAAAATCATACTAGGGCTTATTTTTAGGTTAGGTCTTATTTTCAGGGAAACAGGGTATTAAAAAGATTCTTGTTGATCAAAATACCATCCTTTTGTTACAGTTAGACATTAACAGAATACACATTATATGCCCTTGAAATCTGCAGACCCCACTGTTCACAGTTTGCTTGTTGGAATGTTAGAAAAGATAACATCTGGTAACTTCAGATATTAAAATTATGGTTATGTAACTATTGTAAATAAAGCTACAGAGTCTGAAAGTAGATATTATGAGATTTGGAGTTGATTGCAATCAGAACAGTAACCAAACAAACATCACGGTGTGCTCCCACCCAGTCAATAGCAGGGAAACTGAGAACATGGTAATACCCTATTGTTTGTTTTGAATTAATTGGGCATTGCATACATGAGAGAAGAAAATGTGCACCTCTTATATTCAGTGACATTGATGGGATGTTCGTAAAGATTCATTTCAGTGACACTATTAGAAGGGCACATGCTCATAGTTTCTGCTTCTTTCACAAAGCCTGTGAAGTTTATGGCCAAAGAAGGAATGGTATTTAGATTCTGCTAACAATACAGTACAAAGGTATATAGCCACCCTGTAGCTGCAACAACAAAGAAGTTTCTATTATGCAGTGCAGTGTAGAATCTGAACTCACAACAGAATTCAGGTGTATTGAGAAAATATACGAGATACGATATATCATAATATGTGCCTGGATTCTGTATAATGTTCAGTTTTGAGAATGCCTGAAAGTCCTTAAGAAAATTTACATCAACAAAGGATACCAGCTGGTAAGGTCTCCCACTACCCTTTTTCAGTCAGTAGTGTTAGCTCCTGTATCTAGAATAGTATATAACACTGTCTTTTTAATTATTAGAAGTTAATTTGGGTTCCTAAAATGACTGAAACCCATACAGTATCATTAGACTAAAGCTGTATGCATCTAAATTTATTCATCTAGAATGTTAACAAGAAAACAAAATAAATCATGCTGACAGTTAGTTTCTTAAAACTATGTGTGAATATGCTGCTTCAGAGGGATGTCCGACTGTATGAGTTATTTCCTAGAAAGTATGTTTGTACTTTTCACACAGAGTAAATATTTCGATTTTATTGTTTTTAAAGAATAAAAAAATCTAAATGCTATAGAAAGAGAGGTAAAAGAATCTGTCTGCAGGCTTTCCATATATAAGATGTAATTTGAAAAGAAAAGGAGCAGGTGAGGTAAGAAAACAAGGAAATGGGTCTTAAAGCAGGTGCCACCAAAGTGTAGTCTTCCAGATGTGTTGGATTGCAGTTCCTGTCAGACCCAACCCACATAGTCCCTGCTGAGGGATGATGAGAGTTGTAACCCAGTAACATCGGGCTCTTGATGAAGTTTCCAGAGGTTATTTGATACTTTTAAAAAAATTTGTGGTTTTGTGGAAATTCATGAATTGTTGCATAAGAACGATGCTGAATAGCTTCCTGTAATGCCTCTCATGTCAAGTCTCCAAGGGTGCTTGGATAATTTAGTAATTAAAATGGCCAGCAAGTCCTGAAAACCAGCTGAAGAAGAAGAGGAAGAGGAAAAGGAAGAAGAGGAAGAAAAAGTCAAAGTCAGAAAATGAGGAAGTCAAGATCATGTGCGATTTCTGAATCCAAACTGATAGACACCTTGAACATAACACATCAGACATAGTAGTAATAGAACGAAGAAATGTCTGGATCATTGACATTGCAATTCCGGAGGATGGCAGAGTTGAAAATAAAGAATTGGAAAAACGAACAAAATAGAGACCTGGCAATCGAAACATCTTGCTTGTGGATGAAACACACTTCAGTGGTCTCCATAGTCATCGGGGCTTTGGGAATAATATCAAGAAATTTCACACAGTACTATAAGCAGTTGCAGATCTCAGAAATAACACTATCAGAGCTACAAAAAATTCAATATTAGGAACAGCATACATACTGCGCTGATATTTAACAGATACTTAGGTTTTTGGTTAAAACTTGTATCTGTCATATAATACCAGTCAATGTTTTTATGATTTTGATTGACTGTGCCTGGTGTTTTATAATCATCATCATCATCATAGAACTGCAGAGCTAGAAGGGACCCTATGGATCATTGAGTGGTTTAGGCATCTGCAGCCAGATGCCTAAACCACCAAGCTATCCAGCAGAAAGTAGCCCTTTCTCTCTCAGGTTTTGGGGCATGAAGTGCCTCATTCAGTCCAAGTATTACTTTTAGTGTTTGTATTTCTTATTCTTAGCTGTGTCATCATTGGCCAGAAAGGAAACAGACAGCTTACATTGACCTGAAGTTCCCTGTTGATATGTTTTCAGTCTGCACAGATTGGCAACACTTCTAATTTTCTCAAATGTATAAATTTCTGCTTTTTAATTTGACAGCATGGGTGGAGATAGGAGACTGAAAATAGGATATGGATTTAAACAAATGCTGATGAGGCCATATGTTTATAATTTACAAGAGTCAATGTGCTGTATCCCATGATAGCCAAAGAAGCTTATGCTCTAGATGTTTTGTATAGAAGAGTAAATATTCTAGAGGCTTTTGATGTTGATCAGATCTTTTCAAAATGTGAATCTCTCTAAAATGTTTATGAAGTTAAAACTATGGCATTTCTAGCTCAGCCTGAAATATCTCAATTTGCATTAAATTGTGGTGTGGGTGTGTGTCTAGCATCTTGGCTTATTTTGGGCTGTCGGCAAAGCTGACAATTCTTTGGGCAAAAGTTCTGTTGTGTTTTGCTATGTGCAGAAGGGCAGTCATTTAATGATTCCTGTAGTTTGCTGTCTGTCTGTTGTACAGTCTATTGAGCAACTAGAACATAGCTGGCCATACAGCTGACAGGCAGTAAAATATCTAGCAGCATAGCTGCAGAGTTGTTCGGCAGTCACATAACCCGATGCAATTCTGGCCATGGTTACCATTTCCATGGTCCAGGTGCTTGGTGCAGAAGAGCTTTGCTAGATGTAGCTGTACTGTAATATTAGAGGCCTAAAGGAAGTCTGCATATTCTTGAGGATTCTGTACAGTTATGCTTGCATGGGAATGCAATAAAGCTTCTGTCAAATTAAAACTACTTTTCTGTTGTTTCTGCTCTTAGAGACTAGCATGGCGATTTCAGGAGAAAAGGTAGTAATTTAGCAAAGTGTGCTGCTTATATAATACCCCATAACACTTAAAACAATCTCTGGGTGGTTTACAATTTTTAATTATGCAAGACTACACATTGCCCTCCAGCAAGCTGGATACTCATTTTATTGCCTCAGAAGGATGGAAGGCTGAGTCAACCTTGAGCTGGCTACCGGAGCCCGTTGGTTGGGTCATGAGTGAGTCTTAGCTGCAGTTCTGCAGTTTAACCACTGCACCACAAGACTCCTGTGAATTTGAAAGTTGAATCCTATAGTAAAAGTCTAGCAGAAGTAAATAAATAAACAAACATAGAACTGCAGGACTGGAAGGGACCCTATGGATCATTGAGTCCAGCCGCTGTCATGGAGACACAGTGGGAAATTTAACTCCCAACCTCTGGCTACGCAGCCAGATACCTAAACCACTGAGCTATCCAGAAGTAGGTAGAGGATGTTTTTAAAGTAGTCTTTGTAAAACAGTAAAAAAAATTAAAAGGTTCTTAGTTCTTGCTAGCTACTACATGAAAGAAAGAATCTGTAGCAAGTAAGCTTCAGTGAAAAGTAACTTACAATCTTAATGTGTATTCCTGGAAAAATGTTTTTTGCGCTTGCAGTTCTCTCATTCCTTCTTGATGGGTTACAGTTTATTATTTCTCTCTGCTGTAATTACACTTCAAAGTAGTCTATCTTAGCGCCTCCCCTTTTGTTAAAATGGTATGGTAGCACCAAGCTTGAAGGAGGTAGTTTTATCATCCGTCATAGCAGAAGAGGCAAGTTAAATACCGTGTTTCCCCGAAAATAAGACAGGGTTTTATATTAATTTTTGCCCCAAAAAACATAGTAGGGCTTGTTTTCAGGGGATGTTTTATTTTTTTCATGTATGTACAACAATCTACATTTATTCAAATACAGTCATGTCATCTTCTGGTTGCTGCACAATGGTGGAGGGCGGGGTTTCACTTAGGGACGTGGTGGCGCTGTGGGTTAAACCGCAGAAGCCTCTGTGCTGCAAGGCCAGAAGACCAGCAGTCATAAGATCGAATCCACGCGACGGAGTGAGCTCCCGTCGCTTGTCCCAGCTCCTGCCAACCTAGCAGTTCGAAAGCATGTAAAATGCGAGTAGGGTTTCACTTAACTAGGGCTTATTTTGGGGGTAGGGCTTATATTACGAGCATCCTGAAGAATCATACTGGGGCTTATTTTCAGGGAAACAGGGTATGTACTCTGAAAATCATTCTGTGATGCACACAGAGCTCTCTGAAGTGATAAGATTGTTAAAAGCTTTAATCGTGACTCATATGTGAGCAGCTGAAAATAGTGCCATTAGTTAGTGCCTAGAGAGAAGAAAATTTAACTCTGAGCCTTTCTGCTCAATCATTTTATTGCACAATGAATACACATTTGTTGAGCATCTCTTTCAACAAGTTTGCGCTTCTGTTGCTGTGAAGTCATGTTTTCCAAGTATTCAAAGCACAGTAGGGAAAATCAGGTTCTTTTCTTAAAAAAAACACATTGATTGCTAATGTGATTGCAGAGCTGTGTGGAATGTGGTTGATTGTGTATCACAGGCATCTGCTAGGTGCTTTTATGATGGTTGATGCCACTCCTCTTGGTTCCATTTTCACTCCCACCATTCATCTGTGCAGTATTTTGTGAAGTTTTTTAAATATATGTGTTTTAGTTTAGCTTAGTAACATGTAACTGGGGAACCACCTGGGATAGTACTGTGATAACTCTGTTGGTACTGCACCTTATTGAATAAAATTTCAAGATGGCTGATTGACCAGGCTTCTGTTGGTGTTTGCATAAGGTTTGTGTAACTTGCTGAGTCTAAGTGCAGCTCGCTCAGGAAGTGCTGGGACACATCTCATTGGGTGTGTGTATGTGTGTGTGTATGAGCAGGTATGCAGCCGAGACATGCCGTGGTGCTTTGCCAATTAGCCACAATTAGCTGAGGTGAGTTATACAAATTTTACACAAACACTAATAGTGTTCTGGCCACTGTAGCATTCAAACAATTAAGTAAAGAGTTGTGCCGGTGCAGCACTTCCTCCAGTCTAGCTGATGGCGTGAGGCAAGCCAGGTGGGAAAACCTCAGCCCAATGGTGTCAGGCTCTCCACCAGAAGCTCTTACCAGAAGCTGTATCAGACTTCAAGGTGAGGAGATGGAGCAAGCTGTGTGTAAAAGTTTCAGCCGGTATTGCTAGTTTTTCTATCAGCACCCCTAGAAAGAGCTTGGTACTGCTCCTTGTGTAAATATAAAGAAAAAGAGAGATTGAGTCATGAGGGTTGGGGAGATTACAAGGGTGTGATTTCCAAGGAGTAGTCGATGAATTTTAACGTTAATTTACAGGATAAATGCAATGGTAGCATGTGTTTCATATTTTGAGTTTTAGTTTACTATATTATATCCAACAAATTGGTTTTGTCATTATACTAATGTAGAGGAAGTATTGGAGAGGATCACCGTTTTTGTAACAAACAGCAAGTTTGTATTCATCCCAAATAACGGAGTCTGACATATTGGCTGTAGCCATAAAACCAGCTGGAGAGTAGCTAATTGGCTTTTACTGTGTTCTGTCATGATCCAGAAGTGCAACTGTTTACCAGTAAAGGCTTCCCATTGAAAAACTTGATGTTATGTGGCAGCTAGGCTCAGTAATGTCATGAAGCAAAGAAGAAAGCAAGCAAGCAACATGAGTTCTGTTGGGCATTGCTTGGCTGGCAGGGTGGATTTGGTTTAAATCAACAAAGTTTAACTAAAAAAATTGAATTTTTTAAAAAATTAAATTAAAAAATGATTTTTTAAATTTAAATTGATGGATGCTTATGCCATGTTGGCTGACATAAACAATTCATCAAAATACTGTTTGATGGAAGTAGTTGTGGTATAATTGGCTTTTTAAATTATTTCATAGGTTATTTCATTCAATGTAAGGATCAGCTAGAGTGTCTGACTGGTGTGAGAAAGATGGATTCACATTCTTTCTCAGTTACAAAATTCTGAGATAGGTGATAATTTTATATGGTCTGCCATTACCGAAGACAAAATCCTGGAGGAAAGACTTGTCAGCAGCTATTAGGGCAGCTGCCAGCAATTCCTGCTGCAGTTTTTCTTTGAAACAAAGTGTGTGGGAAGTTCATGCCTTGTTTAAAATCCGATTTGTGCTACTACATGTCTCTTGGAAGTAAGCATCACTTTTAAATCAGTGCATGTGTGTGTGTATCTTTTCAGGTGAAGGAGGATTGCTGCTACTTTGCAGCCAGAACTTTATAATGGCAATTAAAATTGACAGCATGGTGGTGGGTGCTGCCTATGATGGGTAGCAGAGAAAGATCAGCTCCCCACCCCTGGGGGTTTGCTCACCCCTGCTAGAGGCACCCCTAGAGGCAATGTTAGAAACTGAATACATGACTAACATGTCTTGATTTGATCCAGAATTTTCATTTTTCATGTGTGTCCACAGTGCAGTCTTATACATATCCACTTTTGCAGTGAGTAGGTTGCTATCTTTCACTCTAACCTACTTCATCAGTTCATTTTTCTCAGCTCTCTGGAGAAAGTTGGTGTCAGAGAGTTTGTGAGTTTCAAGGACCCATCCATTTATCTGATTCACAATACAAAAATAATAATTTGAAATATTGTACGTATTTATACACTATGTTCGGAATGGGGGGGGGGGGGCAGAAAGGATTTCCATGCTGCCATGACACAAACAATAATGTTTTGTGGACATAACTGAACCATTATTTCCCAGTTGCAGATAAGGGATCCTTTTCAGATCTGAGGGACTGAAGTGACATAATTCTTTAACAGTTTATCAAAACTGTTTTTATTGCATTGGAGTATTACCATTTTATGTGTTGACAGGAATTATGTTTAATAATTACTGTTGGCGGGCACGACAAGTTAAGCAAGAGGAAAGTAAGTAAATGGGTTTGCTACCAGTTCATAAAGGTTGGAGAAGATACAGTAGATTAGATTTTGTTTATGACAGAATCTGAAATGGTTGCTAGCTAAACAGCTGGTTTAAAGGATGCACAGTCATCTGGGAAATGTTTGTGTTTTAAATCTGTGCCTTGAACAATTGCTGATGTAGGATATGGTGTCCTTGGAACATGATAAGCAAGAACATTACAGAAGATGGAATAGGAAGGTTATTTTAGTTTGAATGCTCACTAACAAGCCTTTGTTTATTCACTTGTTTGTTTATTATTGCAACTTGTACACCACTCCATTATTGCAAACACTCTCTGAGTGTTCACAACACGTCAAATCATCATTAAAATCAACAATACACAGTATTATAGTATATGCATGGGTAGCTGTTTCGTGGGAGAGACATTCCAACAAGTATTGAGGTCCTAAATCGTTAAGGGCTTGATTTTGACAGGGAAATGAACAGGAAGCCAACATAGGTGGGTCAAGACTGGGGAATATATGATCGAATTTACTAGTCCCAGAAATCAATCTGACCACCACTTTTTGGACCTGCTGATTTTTCCATACTGACTTCAGGGGCAGCCATACATGGAGAGCATTATGGTAATCTGTTTTAGAGATTACCAATGCATGAAACACTATTGCTAGGCATTTCTTATCCAGGTAGGGGTGCAGTTAAATACATCATAGATTCTACATCACTCTAGTGATATTTGTGCTAGTGCTTATATTCTTCTCTAGACATACTAAAGATTGATTCACAACAATGAAAATCAATTTTGCACAAATAAAATTGTGAACATATAGTATAGTAATAGAATTGCAAACTACTGCTGCCTATGCATTCCAGTCTATAAGCAATGAAAGCCCCCCAACCCTTTCTATCTATCTGTCCGTCCGTCCGTCTATCCCTCCCTCCCTCCCTTAAAAAGGACCCATGACTTCTCTGAGGAAGGTGATACACCTCACAGGCTGAAGAAAACATCTTAAATTTGAGGATGATACATATCTACAGTAGGTACATCCAGTAATTCTGAGAACCAGTGTGGCATAGTGAATAGTGTTAGACCATGGTCCAGGAGACCTGGATTCAATCCCTGCTTAGCCATGGAAACACACAGAGAACCATTCCTTAAATATCTCAGGACCCTGTTAAACCATCTTAAGGGTGCCATAAGTTGGATGTGACTTAATGGCATTTAAGACAATTCTGTACATTATAGTAACATACATAGTCTACTACAAAGCTTCTTATATTTTAAGTGAGCAAAACCATGTCTTAAAAAGCATTTGATTTGTTCCACAAGAGAATATATTTCATCGGAAAGTTTTCCTAAATTATCCCAAATTTCAGGTTTTTCTACTGGACAAAATCAAAATTTGTCTCTGGAAGAAAACAGGAAAAATGTGTTCGCTTTCTTTCTCCAAAATGTTCTACTTTCCTCTCTGAGGCTTTCACATCTTCACTTTGAGGTGCTTATACTTAGATAGTAATTAAATTCTGACACTTTCCTCCCCACTTTTTGGACTTAGATATCTGTCTTTCTCAGTGAATGGCCCAATCCTTTTTTTGCAGTAGGTTTGTGTTCCAGATTTCATTGCTATCTATTACCATTGCTTAAATTTAGATTTGTATTTTTAATAGCATTTTTATTTAATAAATACTGGAGAAACCAAGAATACACAAAGAAATTGCATCTTCCAATGGTTTGCCTTGAAAATTGCTATTGCTTTTGTTCCTTCCCTTGGCAGCTTTCCCATTTGGACGGTCATGGCTGAGCAAATGTTTTTGTGGCTGAGGTTAATTGTGTATTGATTAATGGGTATAAAGCTGCCAATTCTTATGACTTGACTCTTCTTTTTAAAAATATGCTTTAGCTGTAGAAGAATACGGCTAAAGTAACATCTAGATGGTAGAATAATTTTTGGATGACAGCTTAACTGATGCATGTAAAAATTACCATCCCAAATTTTATTCATCCCTTCTATAGCAGTGCATTTGGAATTTGAAAACAAGAAAAATGAGTGGAAGAATAGTTTTGTTCTATGATTATTATTCTTCCTGATCATGTAACCCTGAGGATCACCTTTTCAGCATGTACAAGGAGAAGGAGGAATCAACAGTTTTTTTCCCCCAGCACAAGTGCAACCCGGCTAAGCATTTTTTCGGAGGTGGGACTGACATGTATTACATACAGTGGCCAGAATCTTTTGGGAGATGTACTGTATTTTTCCGTGTATAAGATGATACTTTTGTCTAAAATCTTTAGATTAAAAATTGAGGGTCGTCTTATACACGGAAGTAAGGAGGGGGAGGGATCAAAGCACTTTGATTCCTGCTTTCCCCCTCCACTTTTTGCAAAGAAAGTGGAAGGGGAAAGCACTTTCCTCGCAAGAAAGTGGAGGGGGAAAGCAGGCATCATCAAAGCGCTTTGATACCTGCTTTCCCCCTCCACTTTTTTGCAAGGAAAGTGCTTTCCCCCTCCACTCTCTTCACAAGAAAGTGGAGGGGGAAAGCAGGAATCATCAAAGCGCTTTGATGATGCCTGCTTTTCCCCTCCACTTTCCTTGCAAAAAAGTGCAAGAAAGTGGAGGGGGAAAGAAAGTGGAGGGGAAAAGCACTTTCCTCAGAAAAAAAAGTAGAGGGGGAAAGCAGGCATCATCAAAGCACTTTGATGATGCCTGCTTTCCCCCTCCACTTACTTTCCCCCTCCACTTTCTTGCACTTTTTTGCGAGGAAATTGCTTTCCCCCTCCACTTTCTTGCAAAGAAAGTGGAGGGGGAAAGCACTTTCCTCACAAGAAAGGGAAGGGGGAAAGCAGGCATCGTCAAAGCGCTTTGATAATCCCTGCCTTCCCCCTCCACTTTCTTGTGAAGAAAGAAATTTTGGGTTAGAAAAGTGGAGGGGCGTCTTATACATGGGGGCGTCTTATACATGGAAAAAATACGGTACATCTGCATATCTTAAACAGCATCAGTCACTGTCATGAATTTCTGTTAACTAATGAGGCAGCAGGCACATTATGAGGCCTGGGGCCAGTTGTGCCTCATGTGACTATTAATGTGAATAGTATTTTTTTTAGTTAGTGACAGTTTACCGTGATGAGTTTTGTTACTTCATTTTTTGGATGTGTGAATTCCCATAATTTTTACTTCTTTGTAACTTATCTTTAAAACAGCTCCTTGGATGCCTTTCAAAGATTGAAAAACTCATGTAGAAACCTAAAGATAGCAGAATGAGATTTCTCATATGCAAAGTTATAAAGAAGTGCAGTGAGGATCTGTTTGACTTGGTAAAAATAGCAGACTAGTTTAAGTACCAGATCTGAAAAGAAATCAGAATATAATTAAGAGAAGGTTATGAGAGTATTTCTACCAGTGAAGTGGAAAAAGAAGTGGCAAATGGCAATGAGTGGACTTCAGGAGAAAAAAAATGAGGAGAAAATTATATAAATATGAAATTAAGCATTTCACCTGCATGAAAGTGATGGTGTAATCCATAACTTGGGACGTGGTGGCGCTGCGGGTTAAACCGCAGAAGCCTCTGTGCTGCAAGGTTGGAAGACCAGCAGTCGTAAGATCGAATCCACACGACAGAGTGAGCTCCCGTCGCTTGTCCCAGCTCCTGCCAACCTACCAGTTCGAAAGCATGTACAAATGTGAGTAGATAAATAGGTACCACCACGGTGGGAAGGTAACGGCGTTCCGTGTCTAGTCACGCTGGCCACGTAACCACGGAAACTGTCTATAGAGAAATGCTGGCTCTACAGCTTGGAGACGGGGATGAGCACGGCCCCCTAGAATCGGACACGACTGCACTAAATGCCAAGGGGAACCTTTACCTTTACCTTAATCCATAACTATGAACTAGTCACGTGAACATTATGGAGAGAAAGAGAGAGAATTAGGACTTGCGCAAATTCCTCTGGAAGAAATTTCAAAGAGGGAAATGTCAGATCGAATGGAAAAGCTAAAGACAATGATAAATATCCATATATAATAAGTCAAGTAAACATTTTTCAAGATGTTGTTAAAACAATGATTAACAACTATTGCAGAGAGAAATAGTCATGCTTTTGAATTACACAGTTCCTTCTCCGTATATAATTATGAATTATGTGTTCTCTAAGGTTCCTGGACAGTTAAGTTTTTATAATTACTTCACTAAAATGCTTCTTTTCTTATTTGGATTTTTCTTGCAGGTTGGACAGCTTGCTTTTAAAGGTATGAAAAGATTAAATCGAATCCAGTCCATTGTTTTTGAAACTGCCTACAACACAAACGAGAACATGCTAATCTGTGCGCCCACTGGGGCAGGGAAAACTAACATTGCCATGTTAACTGTTTTGCATGAAATTCGTCAGCATGTACAGCATGGAGTGATCAAAAAGGATGAATTTAAGGTAGGAATTTAATGAAGCACAAGACAGATTTATATCTTGCAGTCTAAAGTCTATTATAGAGTTTAGCACATTTGTATGGATTCAAAAAGTTTTCAAGGACATTCTGTTTTCTTTAAGTCACCCAAAGATGTCACCTGTTGATTTACTTCATTACTACTCAGCAGTTTCTTTTGTTGATGTTGTGCAAATCTTGTTACCCATGTGAAACACATTAAAAATGTTTTTGGCTTTGATGTAGAATCAATTTTTGTAAGGGTTCTTTATCAAAAAATATTATCTTTTAAATAGCTGCATACGTATCTTGTACTGCTGACTACTTTGCACATAATAGTGTTAAGGTCTCTTCTCTGCTATAAATATCAGGGGTCATATTTCATGATAGATTGTGATTTTTTGTCTGTAGCTTTGAAGCCAACAGTTTTGTACACTTTGCTCATTTGTCAAACCTGTGTGTCTTTTTTTATTTGTGCAGATTGTTTATGTTGCTCCTATGAAGGCACTGGCAGCTGAAATGACAAATTACTTCAGCAAGCGTCTAGAATCACTAGGCGTTACCGTGAAGGAGCTGACCGGAGATATGCAGTTGTCAAAAAGTGAAATTCTACGAACTCAGGTATGCTACTCAGCAGGCATAACTGTACACATATATGCAGGCAGTGGCATAACAGTTTAATATAACAAAATAATGAAAGCATTCTTTGTTATCTTAAAACACTGGTTTTCAGGGTTGCTTTCTTGACAATAGCATTGACTTCTTACTGTGCAGCCTCTCTGCCAGAGAAAATTATGGACGCAATAACATTTCATCTAATGTATTAGACAACAGTATTATTGTTGTTCTCCATGATCTCTGCGAATCATACCTGTGGGGTTTCTGTGCCTGCACAGCTTTGTTTTGAAAGCTTTCTAGCTAAGCTGTTGAGTTTTGGTGAGGGCCGTACCCATCCCAGTCCATATGATTGTGCAATTCCCTCCACTTACCTCAGTTCCTCTTTTTCTGCTGACCATTGAGCAGTGTTTTAGAGTTGCTCTACTTGTTCTCATTGACTGGACCCTTTTTTCCCAACTTGTAAACATTTCTATCCTTCTTCATCATCCTTTTCCCCTTCATTCTCTCTACCAAAACCACCACTACTACCAGTTGCTTTTAGCCCTCTTCTTCCCTTGCCTCCATTTCAAACCACCACCACCCCAATCCATGGGAATAACACCTTTGTTCAAGAGATCTTCCTCTTGCAAAGATACCAGAAGCAGACAAGACACTACAAGTACGTCCTGTTTTGGGAAGCAGCGTGATATGCAAACCTGTAAATATTGTCAAGCCTTCACCCCTCAAGGGTGAAAAAACTGTGGAGGTAAAGACCTTCATGGGCACTGGTTGGATGTGGAGTCTCAGCTATATATAAACATACAAATAATGCTAGTGGCAATGAAGGTTCTAACAGCATTTAAATTAGTCATCCAACGCCATGTTCTCCAGTTCACATCCAGCAGCATGACAGTGATCCGTTACATCAGCAGACAAGGCAACACCTGCATCTGTATGCCAAACACCCTGTAGATGTGGTGTCATTCAATAAGGCAATAAACAAACAATCAAAATAGCTATAATAACAATACCCTGTTTCCCCGAAAATAAGACCTAACCTGAAAATAAGCCCTAGCATGATTTTTCAGGATGCTCGTAATATAAGCCCTACCCCCAAAATAAACCCTAGTTAAGTGAAACCCCGCCCTCCACCATTGTGCAGCAACCAGAAGAAGATGACATGATTGTGTTTGAATAAATGTAGATTGTTGTACATGGAAAAAAATTAAACATCCCCTGAAAATAAGCCCTACTGCGTTTTTTGGAGCAAAAATTAATATAAGACCCTGTCTTATTTTCGGGGAAACACGGTATAATAATTAAAGTACAATAATTCTGTCCCAATAATTGCCTATTGCCATGGTCAACCCCTATGGTTCCAGGTTGAACAAGTAGGTTTTTATGTCTTGTTTGAATTTGTCCTACTCGGGTTCCACGTGAAGGTATTGCGGAAGGGAATTCCATAATTTTGGGGCCAGATGAGAAAATGCTCTAAGTCTGGAGTTAGCCACCTTGGTCCAAGGGACTAGTAAGAGACCAGAATCCGCAGATCGAGTCCTCCTACGAGGAATATGCCACCCCACAAGTTCCGCTAAATAGCTAGAGCAAGAGAAATGTAATGCTTTAAATGTCAGAACAAGAACCTTATAATATAATCTTGATCTGATGGGTAACCAGTGTAATGTCTGCGGTGCTGGGAAATGTGAGAGTAGCGCAGCAGGTTTAAAACTACTCGCACCACGCTATTCTGCACCAAAGTGAGAGGACGAAGTGCAGAAGAAGAAAGACCAGCTAACAAGCTATTACAATAATCCAGACGTGAAACCACCAGGGCGTGAACAAGAAGTTTTGAAGTCATCAGCCTGGCACAAGTGGCATCTGCAGAAGGAAGTAGTCAGGCAGCTTTTCCATGGGTGGAGAACACCAAGGGCCAATCTTTTTCCATCGCCCCAAAACATATAGTGCACTCTGTTCTGTTTTATCTCCTATCAGACCAGGTCATCTCTGTGTGATGTTTTCCTCCACACTTGGACATCAAGTCTTCTGCATGTATTTCCTCTCTCCTCAATAATTCCCTAATTATTAGCAAAGTTGGGGAGGAGCAATGCCAGTCGCATTCTCCATGCTGGCCATGTCAGCTGTGGTTTGCCCCACTCATTGTTCTCTCAGACCACAAATTCTTCTCCATGCCACTCCACCTAGATTTCATCATCATGGGAAATGGCACCATACAACATCTAGATCTCAAAACTCTTTGCTGAATGGTATGGAGGATTTGTCCACAAAAACATAGACTCCAGAGATACTCCAGAATCTAGAGGCATGCCACAAACTGTCCACTATTCAGTCCTATATAAATGGGTAGCTTTTTGTACCAGTCCTTCACTCCGGACCACTCCAGGAACAATGGTACTGTCTCCATGCCACTTGTTCTGGAATTCCTGTTGTCACTAAAGCGTTGAGGATTAACCTTCTCATCAGTTAAAGTTTACTTGGTAGTAATAAAGGTGCACACCTCTCTTCACCATTGGCAGATGCCTTACACCAATAAGTGTGGAATTCCACAAGAGTGGGAACTAGTACTCTTAAAGCTCTATTCTGAGTGGTTTCCAAATGGACTTGAGATCCAGGGCTACCTCTCATGATAACATGCTCTCTCAGATATCTTAGTCCCAAGGTGTTAAGGCCTTATACACTGACAGTAGTATGTAAACTTGGCACAGTAGCAAATAGGCAGCCAGTAGAGGTCTATCAGCAAAGTTGTTATGTGCTGATAAAAAGCAACTAATGACAACAGCTGTTGTGGTTGCATTCTGTACTAAATTCAGCTTCTGGACCAACCTTAAGGGCAGCCCCTAAGAGACTTCTTTACAGTAATCTAATCTTGAGGCTACCAACTGCTGTATTACAGTTTAGCTGCTAACTCTATTCAGGAGCAACCATAGCTGATATTCTAGCTAAAGGTGGTACAAGATGTTCCATGCTGCTACATCCCTTGGGCCATCAGCAGCAAAGTGTACCCCCAAATAAAAAATGTTTTTTTAGAGGATCTGGGAAAGGCGACAGATCTGGAAACTGTCCATTGTCTGCTTTCTCAGTTCATTGGCAGTCATCCAGCCATCTCTTGAGTTCTGACATTGACAAAGGACTTGCGTGGTCACACCTTGTTCAGATAAATGGAGTTAGTCTAAGTGTTTGCCTTTTTAAAATGGGGAGATCAACACAGTTGATTTAAAAATTCAATTTAGTTAAGGAAGGAGGATCTGTGGGGTGAGATTGCTATTAGAGAAAGTAATGGTGGAGAGAAACCAGCTTGGCTACCAGTATGGTGGCTATAGTACTCACCATGAACATGCCCCAAATGAGTTCTGTTTCAGCAAAAAGACTGTAGCTGTGAGACTTCAGAATATTAAGAAGAATTGCATAGTACAGTTTCTACAAGACTTAGATACAAATTGGAAGATCCCTAGTTCAGAGTTTGACCATGCCGTGAACTTGTCTGGTAGTTGTAGACAAGACATGTTCCTTTAGCTTCAGCTCTCATATGCAGTATGATGAAAGTAAGACTGACACAGATTATAGGAGTATAGTAAGCTATACAACAGGACAATGTATAAATATTTGAAATGTGTTATTTCATATATTTTTTCTTTTAAATTTGATTCAGACTGGAGGACCATGTATAGGGGCTTTGATGTGTATGTGAAATTCTGTATAGAAAGGAAATGTTTTATTCAGGAACTGGAAGAGTGAGAGACATAGAGGCACATACAGAGAATAAGTAGATGCAACAGAGTATGTGTGAAGGTGAACTAAAACTTTAAATAAATGGAAAAACCTGCAATTGCTCCCTTGTTCTTTATATACAGCAGAACTCTTCAGAGATTATCTGTACATGCATTTTCTTCTGAGATGTTAGAACTAGTTTCTAGTAGTTCACTTACAGAAGTTTTCTGTACAGATCTGGGCAACTGCAGCATTAATGACTAATTTAACAAGATTGGTGTGAGCACACTTATGAGACAAATATTGATATAGTTTATTATGTTGTAGTTCAAACTATGATTTGGAGACCTCAGTAAATACCTAGTGAGAATAAGTGGGACAACTCCTACAATACAATTAGTTTACTATTTTACAGAAATGTACTTTGCTGATGTAAGCTAACATTATATAAGCTAATATTTCAGTGGGCACTTACTGTTTACTGTTACAGTCTTGCTGTTCTTGAATGTAGGATATAGCTTGGAGCTCTGAACAAAGTGGCATCTCAAAGATTAGGCAGTCGATTGCCTTTCTGATGACAATGCAGGAATCAGAAACAAATCAGACTGCATGCAAGAGTTAGAACTGAATAGAACAAATAGAACTGAGGGTAGCAAATGACATCAGGATCTTTTGATCTGATTGAATGAGTCCTTGTGGGTTTTGTAAACTGATGGACTTCAAAAACGTGAGTCACATTGGGTTTATTCTCCAAAAACAGTCCATCCTACTACAAGAAGGAATAAATGCCCCATCCTCCTCTTGAGTAATAAATGGAGCTGAAACATGTTGAAGCAAAGGTTCTATGCTGCCCTCTTCACATGGCAATAGCTGTTGGTTACATAATACATTGAAGGAAGCTAATTAAGTACATCTCATCATAGTATTTTAAAAACTGATTAAACTGACACTTGGTTGTCCTGATGTGTAACCTATGTTTTAGACAAGAAGCTTCCATTAGGACAGAATATGGAGTGAGAGAATTGTTTCCTATAAACAAAGATTTTAGACCAGGGTGCATTTTTTCTTCCTATTTGTTCGCTGTATATGCAGAACATATCATACTGCAAGCCAGATTAGATTTAGATGACGGAAGTATGAAAATTAGTGGAAGAAAGAATAATTTAAGATATGCAGATGACACTGTCTTACTGGCAGAAAGCAGCAAGTACTTGAAATGACTTCTGATGAAAGTAAAAGAAGAAAGTGCCAAACTCTGCAGTTGAACATTAAGAAGACAGAAATCATGACTTCTGAAGAACTGCACAAATTTAATGTTGACAAGGGAGAAACTGAAATAGTGAAAGATTTTCTATACCTTGGTTCAATCATCAGTGGAGACTGCAGCCAAGAAATCAGAAGACTGAGACTCAAAAGGGCAACAATGAAGTAATTAGAAAGGGTCATCAAGTGTAAGGATGTGTCAATGAAGACCAAGGCCAAGATCATCCACACTGTTGATTTCTCAATCACTGTGTACTGGTGTGAAATCTGGACAGTAAACAAAGCTGACAGGGAAAAAAAATATTTTTTGAAATATGGTTCTGGAAGAGAACTTTGCAGATACCCTGGACAACCAAAAAGTCAAACAAGTGGGTCCTAGAGCAAATCAAGCCTGAACTATCTCTGGAGGCAAAAATGGTGAAGGTGTGGTTGTCCTGATTTGGACACATCATGAGAAAACAAGATTCTCTGGAAAAGGCAATAATACTAGGGAAAGTCGATGGCAGTAAGAAAAAAGGAAGACAAAATACGAGATGGATTGACTCCCTAAAGGAACCCATTCACTTGAGTGTACAAGAGCTGAGCAGGACTGTTGGAGAGGGGACGTGTTGGAGATCTCTCATGCATAAAGTCACCATAAGCCAGAGATGACTTGATGACATGTAACAATAATGAAACATCATTGCACTGTTTTCATAGTATGTCATTCCAGTCCTTTGCAGTTTGTTCTTTTATGAAAATAAAAACACTTCTTATGTCTCAAACAACTCTTTGTTTTGGCCACAGCTCAAACAAAGAAGGAAACAAGGGAAATAAAAATAAATCTTTAAAAGGGTTCCAGTTGAGGAACTTGTGGTGGCAGCATTACCTAAGGCTTTGAGTCATAACAAAAGGCTTAAAAGAAAGAGTTTCCTCACAGTGGAGATTGGACCACAGGCCCAGAGGAAACTTCAGGGTGAAGGATCATACTGGGTGTCTGATCAGGTTGTAGCAGGGTCAGATGTGAGGACAGGAATTCCTGCGTGCTAGAATAAAGTGGCAACCCAGCTGAGAGGGGCTTGCGAGTGTCACAAGGTGATATACAATCTATCCAAGAATGGTGTTAGATTGCCGTGTCACAGTGCCGCTTGGTTCTCCTAGCAGGAATAGAATTGTATGTGGTTCGCTAAATCACCAGCTGCAAACACAATTGTTACTGAGTATGTGTGTTCCTCTTTGGCAGATGAACAGCTACAGCCTGAGGCAACATTCTCCAAATAGGTGTCCAGATATATTGGGTACCATTCCTGCCAGAATTATGGAGCTACCCCATGTATGTCTTCCATGATTCACCTCTATATTTAGGACAAACACACTGATTTCTCATCTCTATTCTGTTTGTCATTAGACATAAAAAGTAGTGGCTTTCAAATGCTGGCACATGATAGAAAATGGGAACTGCCCACATGTGACCTTTGTGGATTAGGAATGCATTAAACACACACAAGATGAAGTGTGCAGGCATTAAAGATCTGTTTACTTTCAAGTGCTCAGAAAGATGGACACAACTACATATGCTCCCTCCCATCCCTGACCATCCGTGCTTTGGCAATTTCATGCTATGCTCTGTTGCTGTATTGAGAGAGAGCAATTTGCAATTCAGGTATATAGTTTGCTCCTGTGGTCTCTTACAAGCTGTTTTTTCAAATTCCTGACCTTTTTTGGGATAAAGACCTATGGACAAGAATAGCAGCTGCTGGAAGCAAAGGGGATACACTGTTATGATTTGCAGAGCAGGTTCCCAAAAGACAAAAGTAAGATTGTGGCAAATGTAAACCCTGACATGAGCAAGAAAAGCACCTTGTTAAAAGTATTATATTTGAAAAGAAAAAACCGTTTCAATAATACTTGTATATTTTTTTCATCCTAACTAGATAAAAAAAATAATACTGAGCACTTTGCACACCTGCACAAGTTAAGGATAAGAATATTTGCTTTTGATCAACATTTGTACTGAGATCTGTAACAATGTCAAGAGACATCAAGAATCTGTTATGGATAAAGAGTGAGTCTGTTCTGTTTCTTTGCTGAGAAGACTCTTCGAACATGTCTCAGTGGCAGGTGTGCTAAAAAGTAATTTCTTTTATTCACAAGGCATAAAGGTATGCCCTATTTAAAATCAGATTCTTTCCCCCCTTAAACGAACTACAAATGGAAATATAAAAATGTCTACCTGTCTTTGTCAGATGTAGTACAATGTAACCAAAGGTTGATAGTGCTGTTCAGAGTTGAAGATACTTATAAAAATGTATAGGTCTCTTTAGGGAGCTGAACATCCTTTTCATATGCAATCATTTCTGTAATCTGAAGTCTTCCCTGTCTCATGCTGAGTTATCCCCTTATGGATTTTTTCTTCATAGTAAAGTGATTTATATGCCCCAGAACAAAGTGTTACTTCCCACTTCATTGTAAATTTTGTCTTTAGGGTAGAACTCCATGTTGGGGAAATCCACCCACTCCAAAATGCCTTTTTGGAGATAATCTTCTGCATTTCTTTTTCATGTATGCAAATTTTGTGTAGACTACTGTGTTAACAGCTGTGGCAAATGGGGGTGAGTAAGGGTTGCAAAAACAGTTAGGAAGAATATGTGGCTCGCAAACCTCACTTGGGCCCCCTGATTATTTCGGAATTATTTAGGTATGTGCAAGAGTGGGTGTCCTATTGAGAGCATCTGGATCAATCTAGTTGGGGCAAAAAACAAAAGGAAAATGGTAGTTGGAGTCTACAACCAGCTACCCAATCAAGGAGAGGAAGCAGATGAAATTTTTGAAAAACAAATTGCAAGGATTTCAAAGAGACACAGTGTAGTAGTGATGGGAGATTTCAATTATCCAGATATATGTTGGGAGGCAAATTCTGCAAAGTATGGTCCTTCCAAGTAATTCCCAGCTTGTGTGGCTGATAATTTTCTCCTACAAAAAGTGGAGAAAGAAACTAGATGACTAGCTATCCTTGACTTGATTCTACCCAATAGAGGTGACTTGGTGGAGGAAGTGACAGTAAGGGGACCTCTGGGCGAGAGTGACCATGTTCTACTAGAATTCTTGATTTAAAAGGAAACCAAAGCAGAGTGTAGCCATACATATTAGCTGGATTTTTAAAAGGCCAATTTTAATAATCTCAGAACAAGGGTGAGTAAGGTCCCATGGCAGGAGATCCTAACAAGAAAAGGAGTTCAAGAAGGGTGGGAGTTTCTAAAGAAAGAAATTCTAAAGAAAAAAAAGTGGAAGGCAGCAAAAAAGGCCAGCGTGGCTTCACAAAAAGCTCAGGGAGGACATGAAAACAAAAAAAGACATGTATAGGAAGTGGAAAGAAGGCCAGGTCACAAAGGAAGAGTACAGACAAGTAGCAAGGAAATGCATGATGGCATTAGGAGAGCAAAAGCTGATAATGATCAGAGATTAGCTAGAGACACGACAAGGAATAAAAAAGCATTATTCAGGCATGTTCGAAGAAGAGACAAAGAAAAAAATTAATGGCACAGCTACTCAGTGGAAATGGAAAAATGATAACAGATGAGAAAGAAAAGGCATAGGTGCTCAATTCCTATTTTAGCTCAGTCTTTTCCCATAGGAGAGACTATGAACCTCCAGACAAATGTGAAGTGCAAGTGGAGGGGACAGGATTGCACCTGGAGATACCTTGAATGAGTTCAAATCCTCAGAGCCGGAAGAATTGCATCTGAGAATACTGAAGGAATTGGCCAACGAACTCTCAGAACCGCTGTCCATTATTTTTTTGAAATCATGGGAAATGGGTGAGGTGCCAGAGGATTGGAGGAGGGCTAATGTTGTCCCTATCTTCAAAAAGGGCAAAAAAGAGGAACCTGGGAACTACAGGCCAGTCAGCTTGACGTCAATCCCAGGAAAATTCTGGAACAAATTATAAAGCAGTCACTATGCAAGCACCTAGAAAACAACGCAGTAATAACTGGAAGCCAACACGGATTTGTCAAGAACAAATCCTGTCAGACTAATCTGATCTCATTTTTTCATTGGGTAACCTCCCTGATAGACAGGAATGCTGTAGACATAGTATATCTTGACTTTAGCAAAGCTTTTGACAAAGTGCCCCATGATATCCTGATTAGCAAGCTAATTAGGTGTGGGCTGGATAGATCAAGTGCCAGGTGGATACACAATTGGCCACAGAATCTTACTCAGAGGCTGATGGTTAATGGCTCCTTCTCCAACTGGGAGGGAAGTAGCAAGTGGGGTACCCCAAGGCTCAGTCCTGAATCTGGTGCTCTTCTACATTTTTATTAATGAATTGGATGAGGGAGTGGAGGAAATGCTTCTCAAATTTGTGGATGACACAAAATTGGGCGGAATAGCTAATACCCTAGAACAGGGGTCCCCAACCCCCGGTCCGCAGCCCGGTGCCGGTCCGTGGGCTTCCTGGAACTGGGCCGCGGAGACGGATCTCCGGGCCCCTCGCACGCATGCACGGTGGGCGTATCGTGCTCGCGGAGGGGTGTGCCGCACTCGGCTGCGAGCACGGCACCCCATCTTCGAGCGCAACATGCCCCCTCTGCGAGCATGACACCCCCCTCCGCGAGCGCAACAACCCCCCGCGCATGGAGCCCACACCCCCCAACCGGTCCGCAGTTCCAAAAAGGTTGGGGACCGCTGCCCTAGAAGACAGAGACAGAATTCAAAATGATCTTGATAGGCTGGAGCACTGAGCTGAAAACAACAGAATGAAACTCAACAGGGATAAATGCAAAGTACTGCACCTCAGAAAAAGAAACCAAATGCACAGTTACAAGATGGGGATACCTGGCTCAGCAATACTACAAGCGAGAAGGATCTTCAAATGCAGGTGAACCAGTGGATCTTGTCTATCTGGATTTTCAGAAGGCGTTTGACACGGTCCCTCACCAAAGGCTGCTGAGAAAACTCCACAATCAGAGGATAACAGGGCAGGTCGTCTTATGGACTGAGAATTGGTTGAGAAGCAGGAAACAGAGAGTAGGTTTCAATGGGCAATTTTCACAATGGAGAGAGGTGAAAAGTGCTGTGCCCCAGGGATCTGTCCAGGGACTGGTGCTTTTCAACTTGTTCATAAATGACCTGGAGAGAGGGATAAGCAGTGAGATGGCGAAGTTTGCAGATAGCACGAAACTTTTCCGAGTGGTTAAGACCACAAGGGATTGTGAAGAGCTCCAGAAGGATCTCTCCAAACTGGGAGAATGGGTGCCAAAATGGCAAATGCGTTTCAATATAGGAAAATGTAAGGTAATGCACATTGGCACAAAAAAATCAAAACTTTAGTTATCAGCTAATGGGTTCTGAGGTTTCCGTGACGGATCAGGAAAAAGATATTGGTGTGCTGGTGGACAGCTCAATGAAAGTATCAACCCAGTGTGCGGCGGCAGTCAAGAAGGCCATTTCCATGCTAGGTATCATTAAAAAGGGGATTGAAAATAAAACAGCCAACATTATAATGCCGTTGTACAAAAGACTGGTAAGGCCGCACCTGGAGTATTGTGTACAGTTCTGGTTGCCGCACCTCAAAAAAGACATAGTGGAACTGGAAAAGGTGATGAAGAGGGCTACTAAAATGATGACTGGGCTGGGGCACCTCCCTTATGAGGAAAGGCTACAGCATTTGGGGCTCTTTAGTCTAAAGAAAAGGCACCTGAGGGGGGACATGATTGAGACGTATAAAATTATGCAGGGGATGGATAAAGTGGATAGAGGGAAGCTCTTTTCCCTCTCACATAATACCAGAACCTGGGGACATCCACTCAAATTGAGTGTTGGGAGAGTGAGAACAGACCAAAGAAAATATTTCTTTACCCAGCGTGTTGTTAGTCTGTGGAACTCCTTGCCCCAGGATGTGGTTATGGCATCTGGCCTAGATTCCTTTAAAGGGGGATTGGACAGATTTCTGGAGGAAAAGTCCATCGCAGGTTACAAGCCATGATGGGGATGTACAATCTCCAGGCTTAGAAGGAAGGTATTTCAAAATGCCAGATGCAGGGGAGGGGTATCAGGAGACAGGTATCTAGTTGTCTCGTGTGCTCCTAGAGGCATCTGGTGGGGCCACTGTGGCATATAGGAAACTGGACTAGATGGGCCCTTGGCCTGATCCAGCAGGGCTGTTCTTGTGGAATTGTTGTAGATCACAAGCTGAATAGGAGCCGACAGCGTGATGTGGCTACAAAAACAGCAAATGCTGTTTTAGGCTGCATTAACAGAAGTATAGTTTCCAAATCCCACACAGTGCTAGTTCCCCTCTATTCAGCACTGGTTAGGCCTCACCTTGAGTATTGTGTCCATTTCTGGACACCACACTTTAAGAAGGATGCCAACAAACTGGAACAAGTTCAGAGGAGGGCAACGAGGATGATCAGGGGGCTGGAAATCAAGCCCTATGAGGAAAGGCTGAAAGAACTGGACAAGTTTATCCTTGAGGAAAGAAGACAGAGGGGTGATACAATAACACTTTTCAAATATTTGAAAGGCTGTCATACAGAAGAGGGGGCAGGATCTGTTCTCGATCATCCCAGAGTGCAGGACATGCAACAATGGGCTCAATACAGGAAGCCAGATTCTGATTGAATATCAGGAAAAACTTCCTAACTGTTAGAGCAGTAAGACAGTGGACCCAATTACCTCGAGAGGTGGTGAGTGCTCCAACACTGGAGGCATTCAAGGAAAACTTAGACAACCACCAGGCAGATATCCTTTGATCTGTATTCCTGCACGGAGCAGGGGATTGGACTTGATGGCCTTATAGTCCCCTTCCAACATCACTATGATTCTAAGAAACACTGCCATTGTACTTTATTAGGATCCTTTCTCAGTGATGAACCATATCTACTGCATGAAGAAGGCCTCAGGTTTAATCAGTGAAATGGTAAAGGTAGAAAATGTTGAGGAAGAAATAACTGTCTGCTTGAGGCTCCGAAAATCCACTACCAGTCAGAGTGTCCCCACAGGAGGCCAGGCTGGCCCCATCTTTACTGTCCTTCCACAAGCAAAAACCTTTCTCTTCAGGCAAGCTTTCCTTTAGTGACTGACTGCCTGAAAGGGTTTTTTAAATGAATTGTTGTACCTTACTGCTTTGAATGTGTTTTGTGTTGTTTTTTAAACCATTTTTAGTATGGTATTTGTTCGACCCTCTTTGGTATTTGTTTACTCACTGTTGTTAGCTTTAATACTTTCTTTTAATGATGTAAACTGTAATGGGTCCTTTTTAAGGAGAAAGGTGAAATAAAAATAGTTTGAATAAATAAAAGTAGTGCTGGGTAGATTGAGAAATAGTTTGGAAATGTATAAGACATGATGGTCAAAATGCTGTTTGCAATGTCAACACAGTGCAAACCAGATGATATCATGATCTGGTGCCAGTAATATTTAATTAAAACTAATTAAAAGCTTCCTATTCTCCCCTTCACTTTCCAAAACTCCCTAGGGCTCTGTTTCGCCCAGCGACACCTTTGGGAGCCTTCAGTCATCAAAAACCACTGTTAGCAGTCTTGATCCCAGCAATGGTGATCCGACAGTGATATTTTAATGTTAATGTCTCTCCCCATTCCACAGGTCCCAAAGGTTTCTACAGGGCAAAATGGAACCCTAGGGAGCATTGGAACCTGAAAGGTTGTGGAGGCGGGATAGGAAGCTTTTAATGAATTTTAATTAAATATTATCAGCATTGGATGATGATGTAATCTGATTTCTGATGCATAACTGTGCAAAAAAGATTTTGGCCAGTTTTACATTCCTGTTTGTTACTTTATTAGTTAGTGGACTTATGAGTTAGTGGACAAATAGCAGATGGCTACTTGTTTGCTCAAGCCATTCATATGGATTAGTCTTTGTTCATGTCTAAGAAGAAATACAGCTTTTTGCCTTTCTGTTTACATGGACTGATCCAACAGTGTCACCTGCAGGCGAACAACGTTTCTACTAAGAAAGAATACTATTGAAGAGAAAAGCTGCAGATTGGAGTCCTGTTTGTTTAGGTGTAACGTAACATTATAAATATGCATAATTTGCTGGGTGTTCCACCCAAACAACAAGGATTGTGCAAGTCAATTGTGCAGTTGATCATGTAGTTCCCATTTTGACCAATTGCTCAATATGCTTGCAGAAGTATGTTGTGGATGGCACTTCTGCCTTGGTGCGATGAGCACTACAGCTTCCGTAATATCAAGTTACACAAGTGTGCTTACTCAACAGTATTTCAGCCATAGATTTAAAAAAAAATTAAAGAAACTTCCTATTGCCTGGTAAAAGGAGGAAGAAAGTGAAAAGAGAGCAGGGGTGGGAGGAAAGAAAGAAAGAACAAGAAAGAGCCATTATTGTTATTTTTAAAAAGGGGAAAATATTTGGAATACAGTATAGGGTAGCTTGATTCTTTTGCCTGGCAACCCTTCTTCTATTTTCATCTCTTATCACCATCCGCTGAAATATTATCACTTGTTCACTGAGTGTATACTGAACATCAAGTGAATTTAAGATAAAGTATTAAATTCTGTCATTGAATCGAAATGCATTTTCTTTCAATGTTTACCTAACATCGTTTAGATTAATATCAGTAATTTATATTTGCAGAACATTTGCAGAAAGGGATAACAGCAAAACAAACAAACAGTATTTATTCTTCAAAATTAATGTTTATTAATGGAAAGATAGCATGTAGAAAGATGCTGAAAATGTTTTGCTTGGACCCTAACCATCATATTATGGCTCATTAATTATCCTCCGTTTCTCTCATGGTGCTTAGCATTGTGGTATGTCTTGGGGAAATAACATTGTACATACTTGTATGTATGAGACTGCAGATGCCAAGTTCTGGCCATTTCTCAGTAAGCTGTTTTGCAATAAGACTGTCTTTCAGAGCCTTTTCAGATTTGTCCTGGAATCTCTGTAAATGCCAGGTCTTCATTTCATTTCATTTCTGCTAACTTGGACAGATAGTGCGACAATTAGTCTTGAACTTGTACATCCTTTGCCTTTTAGGGATTTATCACAAAAATAAGAGAACACTTGCTCTAGTGGGGGCTTAGCTACTCAGAAGAACAAACGGAGGCATTGGAAGGATAATAGGGATAGGGTTCAGAAGTAGCAGACATCAGATGTGAATGGTCTGTGGCGACCCACCAGGTGCATTTTGGAATTGAGTTACGAATCATGAGGCCTCGTGGCACAGTGGTTAAACTGCTGTTCTGCAGTCAAAACTGTGCTCATGACCTGGGGTTCAGTCCCAGGTAGCCGGCTCAAGGTTGACTCAGCCTTCTATCCTTCCAAGGTCAGTAAAATGAGTCCCCAATGTGTAGCCTGCATAATTAACTTGTAAACCATCCAGAGAGTGCTGTAAGTGCTATGGGGCGGTATATAAGCAGCACACTTTGCTTTGCTTTTGAATTAAAGAATTTCAGAAGGGTCTATGTGGGATGGGAGCTTGCTGTCTCTTTCTTTGGCAGCCTTAGTTTATAGTAGTTAATGTTTAAACACACTGTCTTCATATGTTTCCAGTTACAGCCTAGATTTTTATGTTAGTTTTTGTAGCCTTAGTTCTGCGAATACAGAATTATAATAATTAAGTGCTGTCACTTGGAGATAACAACAGAGAGGTATGTTGTTATACAGCATAGCTCATAGTATAGTGTGTGTGTATAAAGATGCTACTAGTTGCTGACTAGAAGCACTTCAAGAAAGATACATGTTTCCATCTGAAAAGTAACAACAATGAGTTTTCTTATGGTGCTCATAATAATGGCTGTACAGATTTCTAGCTGAACCTCCACCCTTACATATTGTAGGCTTCACACTTTGAGGAAGCCCTGTAAGATAAAGGAACTGTACTGTGTTGTGAAGGGAATTGTGCTTTTGAGCATCTGTTCTACCTCTCCAGTGCAGCTAAGAGAGCAAAATCTTTTGCTTTATTAAAAGATTGTCATTTTAGCCAAAGTCAACAGATTGTGGCCCGGTTTTTTAAAGCAAGTCTAAATGTCTTTATTCAGTAGGCAGAAGAACCCATATATAGGATGTATGACAGCACTCCCAGCATTCATGAATAAGGAGCAGTGTGAAAAAAGTGACAAATTGTGTTCTCTTGCCTGTGGTTGGTTTGAAGCAAGCCAGCTAGATTATGCTCTATTTTAACAAAACATAGTTCAGAGATCAGAAGTGTGGTTAATAAAAAATTGAAATGTTTGCTTCTTATGTCCGTCTTGCCATACTAGAAGAGGAGGATGTATGTCTCCTCACTATAGTTGCCTATAGATATTTCATAATGATTATGAAATATATCTCAGGATACATTTAATTAGTTCCATTTCCTGTAGTAACAATCTTCTAGTAAAATGGGGAGTCGATGAAGAAAAGAAGAGAAAAATGTGAGCAGGTTTATGCTATGTGCTGTGAAACAGCCTTGTTGAAAGTTGTCATACCTAATTAAGGGCTTCATTCACATCAATCAAAGCTGACCGTAATATATCAAAGGTGAGCATATCCATGATTACTGAAGCAAATCAAAGCAAAAAAGGCAAAAAAAGAGTAGGGTACAGTTTAAACATTTAGGAGATTATTTAAATGTACACACCATCAATTTTACTATATAAATATTGAATTTTACAAAGTACATGAATTGTTTTCTTCTTTCTGTCTGGTAGCTGAAATTCTGCTTTGAATAATCAGACTATCTTATCCTTGAAAAAAACAGAGCAGATGTTTTGATGTTTCTTCTTTTCAGTAATTAATAGAAACCATAATACACATTGCACTGAAGTCTCTTTGCTATCCTTCCTCTCTGCACTTGTTTCTGCCTTTGTCCTTTGTTTTTTACCTTCAGCTGTGAATGTTTTTGCTGAATATTATACTGCTACTTAAGAACACTACTACAAGATTTAGTTAGTTTAGTTCTACTCATTTGAACAAGTAAGACTTTTAAGAGAAGTCACATTTTAACTTAATTTCCTCACTCTTCCATTTCATCATGGCCTCTCAGGTTCATTCTCTTCTCTTGCAGCTATTAGCAGTACAGTGCTACAGCCATTCATGGTGGCAAGAGTATACAACGGATTATCTGTTGTCTGCTAAATAGTTAAAAACAAATATTTTTCTCTTCTAGTTGAAATGGGAGATATACATTTCCTCTCATATCTAGTTTGATGCTGAACCTAAGCAGAACTTCCAGTGTTTTGCTTTTTAAAAGTCTGGGCTACAATTACTGTTTTAATATATTATGAGATTTTTCTCCATTGCATGAGGTGTCTCTTGTCAGTTTAGGCTATGCTAGCTGTGATTCTGCTTGGACAGACGGAGTGAGACCCAGTGAGCCGTGCCTTGATGGAACTGCTGTAGATTTGACTACTGTAATGCCTATAGGTGTGGTGTATCACTGAAGGAAGCGGTCCATGGGTCTTTTTTTGTTTGTTTGTTTTTGGCCTTAGGATCTTCTGATGGCTGCACCAGCTCCTCTGTATGAAAGTGGAAGTGGAAGTGTAATTCTTCTTCTTCTGTCCTTTAATCAGTTTTATATAGATGCTCTTTTAGCTTATTCTAGTGTCTACATTACTTGAGGATTACTTTAATATTTTATTGTAATGTTTATAATTTTAGGTACAGTTATACATATAAATAAATGGGTTTGGGCAAGTGTAGAATTGTTATAAAACAGCCAGATTCTCTGGCCAGAAAGCAAAAACCTATATAACACAATTTTTAATTTTCCTTTTAGTTATCAGAGTTATTATAGAGATCTCTCATAGCATCTTGCTTTGAGTGAAGTTGTTACTTTCATGGTTTTTTTTTTGTTTCCATCCTAACAAAAGCTTAACATTGGCTGAACTTTAAAATTCCAAGAGGCAAAATACTGTTCTTAAAATGATAGTAAATCTATTCAGAATAAGGCGTAATTAATTCAGCGAAAACAGCAAAGAGTCTTGAGGCACCTTAAAGCCTAACAAGTTTTGTTTGACATAAGCGTTTTTGGACTGAAGCCTAATTCATGAGATACAAGTGGCCTGTAGTCCACGACAGCTTAGATCATATGAAATTTCTTGATGTTTAGCGTACCACAAAGTTCGTTACTGTTTTTGTTTCCAGCTACCACCTGGAAGTTAGTTCAATATGACTTACTGCTCCTATATCCATATGCCTGCATAGCACTGAAGCCTAAATCTTTTTTTTTAAGGTCTATATGTTGGACTTTGTTCACTGATATATATTTCAGGTTTGATAACTTGTCTTTTAGCATAGCAAGAAGTACAGTTCTTCATGTATTTAGTTTTTTCTTCCCAATGATAAAACTCATTTGTGGTAGATTCTGATGATAATCTAGAAACTCAGGGGTTACATGGGCAGAGAAGAATGTAAGTTGACAGTGAAAGTATTGACAGTTCACCCATTTTTTGTTTTTTGCTGTACCCTAATGCAAAAGCCAGACTGAAATGTCTTACATGAGTTCCAGTTCATTGAGCAAAAGTGACACTGGCTGTTTTTGTGCTGAGCGAACTGAAGTGGTGCGATAGTGATATAAATCAAAATGCTTTGCAATGTGGCTTGTGAAAAAGGTGCACACCTCTAAAAAGACATTTCAAGGCTTCTTCCCCAGTCGTTTTCCACAATCCTAAAATGAGAGCATCTTGGAACTATAATTTTTAAAGAAGTCTCCAGGTTAGTCTGCATCAACATATATAGCAAAATTGAAAACAAAAACCTTTATGGCATCTTGAAAACTTTATTTCAATGAGGATTTAGTGAATCAGTTCTTCCATATGTTCTGTTGATTCAAATGGGCCTACTCTGGTTATGACTGAAGTAGGCCGTAACTAGAGTAGGCACATTTGAATCAGTGGAAATTATGGAGGAGTTGATTCACTAGATACCTATTGATTCAGTGGGCCTATTCTGTTGTGAGTTCCTACACTAAGCAACAAGATTTCAGGCAGTAAGTATTTTGCATATTTTACTGAGACTTCAAGTATGTGTATCCATCTACACTCAAATGCTCATCTAGTCCTTTCTACACCAGCTAGATACATATTAATGTTTAGTCATTTTCAATATCAATTTTCTTTATTCCATTATAGGTTCTTCCCTTCTGCCACTTTTGACTAGTTTAGTGAATTGTTCATTTTCTACTGGCAAATTTTCAAGTTCTCTTAAGCATGCCTTTGTTCGTCGCCTGTTGAAGAAACCTTCCCTCAATCCTTCTGTTTGTGCCAACTATCGACCTGTTGCTCTCCTTCCTTTTCTCTAGACCTATAGAGAGGGCAGCTCTTTCTCAATTGACTCCTTATTTAACCTGTCATGATGCCATTGATCCATTTCAATCCGGATTTCGGGCTGGACATTCAACTGAGACTGTACTCTCTGTTGAAGTCTTGAATTATATCTTGTTGGCCAAGGCTCAACATCATTCACCGGTGTTGGTGCTGCTTGATTTGTCAGCAGCATTCGACACACTTGACCATCAAATACTTTTGACAAGGTTGGCTTCTTTGGGAATCTCTGGAAGTGCTAGCTCTTGCTTCTCTTCTTACTTGTCAAATCGTTCGTTCTCAGTATCGTTGGGTACTAAAACCTCTCAACCTTTTCCTCTCACTGTTGGTGTCCCACAAGGTTCAGTGTTGGGCCCAATTCTTTTTTCTTTATATACGCTTTCCCTGGGCGCCGTAATTTCTGAACAGGGTTTTCACTATCATATCTATGCGGATGATACCCAAGTATACCAGTCTTACTCAGAGCTTATTGATAAGACTGGACTTCTTTGACAGGTTGTTTGTCAAATGTTTCATTGTGGATGTTCTCTCACCACTTGAAATTGAATATGGACAAGACTGAAGTTCTGGTCTTTTACCCAGATCGCCCTGCTCGCCCTTTGACTGTTTCCTCTATTTCTCTCCAGGGCTGCTCGGTGACCCCTGTCTCAGAGACTAGGGATCTTGGTGTTCTAGTGGATGATCGGCTGTCGCTTCGTTCATTTGTGAATGTGACAGCCAAGATATGTAATCTCCATTTGGCTAATATTCGCGAATTTGTCGCTTCCTGACTCCTGAAACTACAAAACTTCTTGTTCATGCCCTGGTGGTTTCACGTCTGGATTATTGTAATAGCTTGTTAGCTGGTCTTTCTTCTTCTGCATTTCGTCCTCTCACCTTGATGCAGAATAGCGTGGTGCGAGTAGTTTTAAACCTGCTGCGCTACTCTCACATTTCCCAGCACCGCAGACATTACACTGGTTACCCATCAGATCAAGAACATATTATAAGGTTCTTGTTCTGACATTTAAAGCATTACATTTCTCTTGCTCTAGCTATTTAGCAGAACTTGTGGAGTGGCATATTCCTCGTAGGAGGACCCGATCTGCGGATTCTGGTCTCTTACTAGTCCCTTGGACCAAGGTGGCTAACTCCAGACTTGGAGCATTTTCTCTTCTGCCCCCAAAATTATGGAATTCCCTTCTGCAATACCTTCGCATGGAACCCGAGTAGGACAAATTCAAACAAGACATAAAAACCTACTTGTTCAACCTGGAACCATAGGGGTTGACCATGGCAATAGGCAATTACTGGGATAGAATTACTGTACTTTAATTATTATATTTTATTATAGCTATTTTGATTGTTTGTTTATTGCCTTATTGAATGATAATTGCTTACTGTATGTTCTTATCATTGTAATTATGTTATGGTTGTATTTTAACTGTTTTTGACTATTGGAATTTGCTCTGGTACAGAGCGCAATATAAATAAATATTTTTATTATTATTATTAATTTAACATGCAATTTTGGAGGCGGTAGCTGTGTTAGTCTATGCAAACATATCCAGCAAAATCCAAATAAACAAAACAAAACAAGGCAAAAACATGTGGCACTTTAAAGACTATTATATTTTAATGTAAGCTTTCTTGACATGTCCACTTTGTCAGACATGTGGAAACAGAATGAAATGTTGAATAAAATATCAGTTTCACAGTTTATATTTATTTTTATATATTCATTTTCCCCCCTTGAGTTTTAACTGAATCTCCAGTCTTCCAATCCCGCCCCCCAAACACACTTCTTCTCTGATATAATTTAACACATGGCATTTGTTTGAAAATGTGTTTGTATGAGAGCCAGTGATTTCTCTCTCTCAAATAAGCGAGAGTATTTAAAAAAAGATTCAGACAATGTTCTATTTGCAAATGCAGCAGTTCTGTATCTAGCAGCAGGATGGTGTAACAGGAGTACCTGCAATGTACAGATTTCTGCTTCCCTGCTTCCCAGGTCTGCATTCAAGCATTCACAACATAAAAGACAGCATGTTTTTTGCCCTGTATGAGCCCCTGAATGTTGAGCATGATGTAGAAGAGAACTGGAGTGTGATGGCACAAACTGGCCTGCTTGAGACTTAGCCATTATATTTTCTGTTATATTAAGCCACAATGAAGGTTTAGATTAGGGGAAGTACATTAGGGAGATACATGTTTCAACACAAATCTACGACCCCACTTGAAGATGCTGTAATCTTTTAAGGTCTCTGACCTCTCAGTGATAAAACAGAAAGTCTTGGAGAGATTTTACCAGGGCTTCAAAGAAAGCACTGCCTTTGGACTTAGTTTACTGCTCTTTTAGGGCCTTTCATTTCTGCAAGGGGAAGAAAACTCACAGTGTGAAGTATCCTGGACTGGGATATGCACTGTATGATGCTGTTTAACTTCAATTTCCTTTACAGCTACATAGGTGTGTATACACTGGAGTGACAAGCGCTGTTTCCTTTGTTGAATTTCTCACCTGTTCCACGCCTGAGCGATCAGTACTGTGGACAGTTGGACTGTAGGACTAGACTGTTCGTGTTTTAGGCAAGATAAACAATAAATTTACCAGCTAGAGTCCAGTAGATACCGCCAGATTACACTGTTGCCACTGGGACTGAACCTCCCTTCTGTAGCCTACCACGCACCCTAAAACCCTGTTCCAAAAGGCTGAGAACCTCTCTGAACAAATTTGTAGGAGAGGGAGCTTAACAGGCTTCAGCAACAGAAGAGAGGAAAGAAGTCTGAATTCTGCTGGCCTTGGATATCAAAGTGCACTGCTGGATCTTGGCCCTTATCTAACTTCAGAGCAAAGCAAACTCGTGCTGTTTCACTATGGGGAGGGAAATTTCCCTATTGTTATTTGCTTAATATTTACTCTTCTGATTTTGGATTAAGCCCTTGTGCTGTCTCCGTTCTTAATTTACCCAGTGGTGTTTGTGTCAGAGCCCTATTGTAATTCAAGGCTGGAAATTGTGCAGCAGCTGTGTGCAGTATGTTCACACTGCCTTCAATGTAACAATGTACAGAAACTCCACATTTTAATTCTCATTGTTATTTAGAGTGCCATCAGCAACTTTTAATTACAATGTGGAGCCATAAAGGAGCACTATACTTAATGCAGAATGTGTCTAAACATTTTAAAACTTGAAAGGTAAGAGTGGGGAAACAAGTATCTGTTTTTTGTCTTAAATTGTGGCAGCCTGACTGTAGCACAAAGAGGATACGTGATCCCAGCAGTACCAGTTTAGCTTTGGCAAATTAATTAAGTAGTTTGCATTTCTAGCATTTCACACCTTTAAATTATTAGTGTGCATTGCAAAATATATTTCAGCACAGTTTGCTAATTAATGTTCTACGAATATTACAGCTGCTAATTTTTGTGGTTGACATGGCTCATTTCAGAGTGTTAGTAAGTTGCCTCTGTAAGGGTGTGATGACAGTTTATAAATTCCAGTTGTACATATTATTTAGAGTGCCAAGGGGTTCATTAAAGACCATAGTTGAAGCACGAGAAAACTTGGATATTAGCAACTTACTAATTGTCCTCCGGAATCAGTATATTGCTATAAAGGCCTAAGCATTTTTTTGTGTGTGACCAATATGGCCCACATCAAATAACCAGATTTTGGGTATTGGATGAATTTCTCTTTCTCATGTCCAGTTTGGCTGTGATGTGACGTTAAGTTCTGGGCTACATGCTTGAAGCTTTTGTTCTGTCTTTTGTTGTTCTTTTGTTGCAAGTTATTCTCATTCTAGTGAGCAAATCTTTCAGGTTAAAGTCTTTTATTTATTTCTCGAGAAAATGAAACTTAATCCTTCTGGCATGCTTCTGATGCTGCAGTACAAGGCCTTGGAGAAAAGTGTTTTCACATTGCCAAGAGAAACTTTCACATCCATTTCATTAAGCACCCATATTTAACTGGGAACATCTATACTTCAGTGGAGTACACGTTTTGTATGCAAGTGTCCCAGGTTCAGTTCCTGTAATCTTCAGGTATTGCTGGGGAAAATGTCTGCTTGTCAGCCAGTATAAACAATATGAGCTACATGGACCAATGGAATGGCAAAGTCTGTACCATGAATTCCTGTGCTCTGTGTTATTGCCATGTTTCAGCAACTCTATAGTATAAAACAGTGGTCCCCAACCTTTTTGACACTGCGGACCGGTTGGGGGGGGGATGGGATCTGTGCACAGGGGGGCGGGTGTGCGGGTGGTCATGCGGGTGGGGTGCGTATGGGGGGAGATCTGTCTCCGCAGCCCGCTCCGGCCAAGGCCAAGGCCCGTCACCGGGCCGTGGACCGGGGTTTGGGAACCCCTGGTCTAAAACAGTTGGGCTGTCCACAATCTCACACAAATGATCTGTAGTATACAAAACTTATTTTAGAAACAACTTGTAAAATGAATTAAAGTTTGTGGAATCCAAGCCCAGCCTAAGCACGGTGCAAGAACAGACTTTTCTGCCATGAAATTTTAGGACATTAATTTATAATTTATATTTTTTCTGTATTCTCCACAAGATTTGATGCATGCCTGAAGAAGTGATTTTTTCGAATCACTAATACTCATGCTGAATGTTTGATTTTAGTGGTCTAATAAATGTATTGGTTTTCCTGCAGTTTTGTTGCAAGAACATGTATAAAGAAAGAGAAATGAATATAGTAAGTGGACCAAAGCAAGATATTTCTTCTCTCATCTGCCATAAAAGAGTGTTGCAACATCTATAAGCATTTCATAAGATTAGGCAAATGTGGCTCAGATGGTGGTCAAGCAATTTAATAAAATATCATCCACAAAAAACTAACCAACCCATTTCTTGTTGGTATGTATTAATTCACATAGGCTTAGGCATCTAAAACTGTATATGGCCACAGTTTTATGATTATCACAATGAATAAATTTGTTAACCAGAATAAACCATTTCAGGTACACCAAGAATTCCATCTTAAACCAGCTATTAATAAACATAAATCTTACTCAGAGAAAATATGTTAACGTATTTGCCCTTATGTTTAACATTTAAACTCGCAGCTTCTGTAAAATACTGAAGTTTGATTAAAATTGTTCGCTTTTTACTATTTGCAGTATACCTCCTGAATTTGAAGTTATACACTAAGTCTTATTTTAATGGATTTTGGTTGCCTCTTCTGTTTATAGAAAGAGGAAGGTAGTGTTTTCACATTTCCTTGAAATCTGAGATTTATTACTTTCAGGTCAGTGATTTATCACTTCTGCTATAGAGATGCAAATGCACAAGAAATAACCTCTCTTAAATCTCAGTAAGAAGTAACCAGGTAGTAAACACTCAGGAATACTCTGGACTCCTGAAAGGTTTCATTAAACTCTGCAATAATAGAAGTTAGAAACATTGGTTGCAAGCAACATAAGTACATAATGAACTATTTCCCATGTCTTTGTTTTTAACAAAAGTACAATGGAGTTGAAGGCAGCAGGAAAAGAGAATGCTGTCTCCCTAAATTATAAGCAACTTGACAACACATAATAACAACTGATGAAACAGCATTTTGTGGGGATGAAGTTACTTTGTTGATGTAATGGTTTCTAGTTACTTTTAGAAAGCATTTCAAAAGACATTT
This sequence comes from Intellagama lesueurii, assembly GCA_037013535.1. Classification (NCBI taxonomy): domain Eukaryota; kingdom Metazoa; phylum Chordata; class Lepidosauria; order Squamata; family Agamidae; genus Intellagama; species Intellagama lesueurii. The sequence continues at coordinate 253,069,926 of JBAJHW010000001.1, read as the reverse complement.
TGATGGGGATTTTTCAAGTTCTTTCTCATTCAGTTAGCACAAACAGTTTTTTCCTCTCAAAGCAACAAAAAGTGACAAGCAACATAACAAATTAATGCCAAAATCCTGTTGCTTAACATAGTAAATTGTACTAGACTGAGCACATTGAATCAAACTCTTCTGTAAGCTCCATTGATTCACTATACTGAAGTAAGTCACCCTTCAAGTAGGCTCATTTGAATCAGTTGAACTTACGGAGTTGACTCACCAAATTTCCATAGCTCTAAGGGGGAATTATGGGCCAGGGAGTTGTCAAATAGCAGGAGGTAGAGCAGCCCTCTTACCTCCATGCCATTCCCATGCCACTTTTTTGCACCCTCTGAAAAGTGTCCAGCCACACCTTTGTGAGTCATGAGGATTCCCATGGAGGCAGCGTTTGTTGGAACTCATTTCCCCATGAACCCATGTGAGTCACAGGAAATCCTCACAACTCACAAACCCTCCTTATGTTTGCCACAGAGAGGAAAATGCCCACCCTTGCACAAATCTTCCAGTGTCATGTGTAGTTTTACTTGTCTGTAGGCTGGCACTAAGATGGAGCTTATTCACCAATTAAGTGATTGTAGGATATAGAGACATAGCTGTGATGTTTCACAGGCTTGTTCATAGCATCTTTAGAAAGAAAGAAAGAAAAGAAACGGAAACAGAAATGAAAACTCTTGATAACACTTCTAGTTTCTTTTGTGTTTTTTTCTTTGTCAGATGCTTGTAACCACTCCTGAAAAATGGGATGTCGTGACGAGAAAGAGTGTTGGAGATGTAGCTCTCTCCCAACTTGTTAAACTCCTTATTCTTGACGAAGTCCACTTGCTCCATGAAGATAGAGGACCCGTGCTAGAAAGCTTAGTAGCACGCACCTTACGTCAGGTATGTGCAAACCCCTTTTTGCGTAAACATTTTAACACAACATCAGAAGGTTATAGTTACCCCATTAATTATGCCTCCAAGCCATTTAGTTGTCAGTAAATCCTGTCACAAGTAAGTAATGTGCTTTGTTATCAGTTTCGTTGGGGAAGTGTGGGAGGGAATAGAAGGGGCTATGTTACACTGCATAAAATAGAAAGACAAGGAAAATGCACATTGAAAATCATTTGTTTGTGATTATTAATCTAAACCAGTGATTCCCAATCTTGGGTCCCCAGATGTTCTTGGATGACAACTCCCTGAAATCCTGGTCAACAAAGCTAGTTGTGAAGACTTCTGGGAGGTTTGGTCCAAGAACATTTGGGGATCCAAGGTTGGGAACAATTGATGTGAAGTGATACGCAGTGTGAGGTTGTGGATAGACTGATGGACTAGTATTCAGGAGGCCTCGGTTCAGATCCCTGCTCAGTCATGGAAATACCGTGGGAGTGTGGAATGGGTAAAACTGTTCCTTATATATCTTATTTACCTTGAAATTCCTATTAGGATCTCTGTAATTTGGTTCTGACTTGAGAGCACATAACTTGATTCTAAAAGAAGAAAGTCATTTTATTATAGGTAACTTTGATCATATAGGCTGACGTCCTGTTTTTTATGTAGTTAATCACAATAGAGTTGACACATTGGATCAGTGGAGATTTGGTGACACAGTTCCTCCATCAATTCCACTGATTCAAACAGGCCTACTCTAGTTGTAACTTAATGTGCTTAAGTAAGTCACAGCAAGAGTAGACCTGTTTGAATCAATAGAGCATATGGAAGAATTGACTAAATAAACCCCACTGATTTAATAGGCCCACTGCAGTGTGACTTGCTATGCTAAGCAACAGGATTTCACCCATGGTATGTTAATTATTAAGGAACATACACACAAACACACACATCCCTAAAAAGGATCCAAAGTAGCTGACAGCATTTAAAAAAAGTATTGAAAGCTAAGGATGATAAATTATTACAATATTTAAAAAAGAATTAAACAAATACAGTATAAAGAACTAATAATAAAGATGGTACTAATAACATTAAAAACAACAGAAATACCAAAGTTTTAAGAACTCCCTTTTAGACAGCTAGTCACTAAAAGAAAGCCTGCTTGAAGAGAAAGGTCTTTGCCTGCTTGCGGAAGGATAGCAAAGATGGGGGCAGCCTGGCCTCCTGTGGGAGGGAGTTCCAGTGTCTGAGAGCAGCAACAGAGAAGGCACTCTCCCATGTCCTCACCAAATGTACTTGTGAGAGTGGTAAGTGTAAGAGAAAGGTCTCCTTGGCTGATCTTAATACTTGGGCAGGCTCATAAAGGGAAATTCAGTGTTTCTAGTAATGCGGACCTAAGTCATTTAGGGCTTTATAGGTCAAAGCCAGCACTTTGAACTGTGCCCAGACATTGACTGGCAGCCATTGTAGCTGCTGTAACAGTGGGTTATGTGATCCCTGTAACCAGCTGCAGCTGCAGCATTTTGGACCCACTAAAATTTCCAAGCACTTTCCAAAGGCAGCCCCACATAGAGCATGTTATAGTAATCCAACCTGGATGTAGCTAAGGTGTGTGTCACCATGTCAGATCAGATATTTCTAGGAAGTGGTGCAGCTCACACACTAGTTTTAACTGTGCAAAGGCACTCCTGGCTATTGTCAAAATCTGGACATCCAGGTTCAGGGATGAATCCAGGAGCAAACCCATGCTGCACATCTTGTTTGCAGGGAAAGTGTAACCCCGTCCAGCGCAGACTGGCTCCCTATTCCCTGGTCTACATTTCGACTGACCAGAAGCACCTCTGTCTTGTCTGGATTAAGTTTCAGCTTATTTACTCTCACCAGTCTGTTACTGACACCAGAGACCAATCTACAATCAAAACAATTTCCCTGGATTTAGATGGAAAGGGGAGATAGAGTTGGGTGTCATCTGCATATTGGTGACACAGAACCCCAAAACCTCAGACAACCTCTCCCAGCACTTTCATGTAGATGTTAAGTAACATGGGTGACACTACAGATTGACAGCCAGAGCATCTTCCAGCACCACCTTCTGCGTTTTCCCCTCCAGGAAGGACCAGAAAACAGTGTAAAACAGTGTCTCCATCCCAGAGAGACAGCCCAGAAGGATACCATGGTTGATGACGTTGAAAGCCACTGAGAGGTCCAGCAGAATCAACAGGGACACATTCCCCCTGTCGAATTCCTGCTGTAGGTAATCCACCAAAGCAGTCTCCATCCCATAACTAGGAGTGAAGCCAAACTGAAATGAATATAGTATAATCTATCTCATCTAGGAACCCCTGGAGCTGAGAAGCCAGAACCTGCTACAATACCTTACCCAAGAATTGAACATTAAGCAAAGTGTGCTGCGTATGTACCTCTCCGTAGCATTTAAAGCACTCTCTGGGCAGTTTACAATTTAGTTATGCAGGCTACACTTTAACCCTCCTTCTCCCCCCCCCCCCCCGCAAGCTGGGTACTCATTTTACCAACCTTGGAAGAATGGAAGGCTGAGTCAACCTTGAGCTGGCTACCTGAGCCGATCAAGATCAAACTCAAGTCATGAGCAGAGTCTGAGCTTCAGTACTGCAGTTTAACCATTGTGCCATGGGTCTTGGGCATTAGAGACTGGCCAGTAATTATCCGGTATTGTGGGATCCAAGGAGGGCTTACTGCTTCCTCCTTTAAACATGCTGGGATCCTTCCCTGCTTCAAGGAGGCATTCACTCTTCCTCCTAGCCACTTGATCAGTCTCTTTCTGACAGCTTTCGTATGCCAGGAAGGACAAGGGTCCAGCAGACATGTGGTAGCCTTCACCTCTCCAAGGGTTCTATTCACATTCTCAAGCTGCAGAAACTTAAACTTATTGATGATCACAGGTGGAGCAGGGATCATAATTCAGTTCACAGGATCTGTATCAATAACAACATCCAAGTCAGAGTCGATCCAAGTGTGTTTTTGTTCAAAGTGCTATGCAAAATCTTCACAGTGGGCTACGGTGTGGTCTGTGTTCTCTTCCTGTAGGCCAGCATGTAATAGGCCCTTGACTGCTTAAAATAGTTCTGGTGGATAACTCTGTGCAGATCCAACAGTGGCAGAAAACAATGACTTCTTCGCTCCTGTCACTGACACAGAGTATGCCTTCTAGAGAGCACTACTCCATGTTTGGTTGGATTGACTCTGAGTTTTCCACCATTGTCAGTCTAGTCTCCATCCTGCTTGCTTCATCACCACCAGCTTCCGAGTAAACCAGGAGGCCAATTTAATTCTACTTCATTGGAGGGGACATTTAGAAGCAGTTGTATCAACAGCCCTGGCCATTTCCCCATTCCAGAGGTCAACCAGGACTTTGACAGAATAACTGCCAAAGTGACAAACAACTGCCCAAGCGCTGTCAGGAAACCATCTGGATCTATCAGCTTCCATCTTAAATCAGTCCCCCGCCTCTGTAGAGGCTCTGAGTTCCAGTAAGTCTAAACTCCATCAGATCTGTCCATGACAAAGGAACTGCAGAGAGTTCCTCCACACCCACATCACTAACATCTGTCCCAGTACAGAAAATCAGTCTAAAGTGTGCCCTGCAGCATGGGTGGGAGCAGATACCATTTGGGACAGACCAAGGTAATCATGGAGGACATGAAATCCTGAGCCACTCCTGACAAAGCTGCCTTGGCATGGACATTGAAGTCCCCTAGCACAAGAAGGTTGGGTGGGGACTCTAACAATGCCCCAAGACTAGCTCAGGAAGGGAGACTGTTAATTAGCGAGGTGGGTGGTACTCCTGCAGAATCTGTATTCTGTCCTGGACTCCCACATTCAGAAAACTGAGAGATGTGATACCTCGTGAGTGGGATAGAATAACAGTAGATCAGTACAGTTTCACCTCCCCACTCCTCAGGTCTTGCCTGCTGCTCCATCCAGAACCCTGGTGGAGAAAACTGAAATTAACATCCCCAGACTCATCCAACCATGTCTCTGCAATGCAAGCCACATTACCATGCTCACTTAAGTAATGTCTGTTTTCCCATTTACCAGCCTGGCATTTAGCAGCAGCACTTTCAGCCCAGTGGGCCTGACACAAAGGTTATTCAAACTAGTTAAATTTGGAGACAGCGAAGGGACAGCCATTACTATCTTGCCCTCCCCTCTTACATGGTATATTATTTGCTTTGATTAGATGTTTTGGAAGATTACACAGTTGTCCATGATTTGGACATTATGTTGTTCACTGGGCTCTGAGCCTTGGGGGGGGTGCCTAACGAGGTGGGGCTCGTTAGCCTTGGAAGGCAGCCCATCTAGGAGAAGGAAAACTCCCATTTCAAACCTCCACTGCCTTGTGGCTATATCCATCAATGGAAAAGGCTTCAGGAGTTAACCTCGAGGCAAAATCCAGAGCCGGAGTCCTGGAGGCAGTTCGTGACTATGTACAGTCACGCTCTGGCAACTCCTGCGACGTCGCTGGAACCAGTTGTATTGGCTCTTGCCTTTCCATTGGACTACTTCAGTGACATGGAGAGGGGGGATTTTCTGCTTGGGTAACAGTCTGTCCTCCATATTATTTTACCCAGGCTTCGTGCTCTGGAGAGGACACTCAAGCTTTGCATACAGTGTCAAAACAACACGGGAAGTAGCAGTTACCGGTTATAAGTCTTTGCTCGATTGGCGTAGAGCATGATGCCAGAGGCTACTTCCGATGGTGGGAGAGGTCATTGCACCTCACTAGGTAGCTACCGCCCGCCTTAAGCTGGACATCCCCCAGCCAGTAAGGTGCTGATGGAACTGAGTAGGCTGCAGATGGACATTGTTGCCCTGCAAAAGATGAGATTGCCAGACTTGGGATCTGTCAAAGAAAAAAATTCTCATTCTTCTGGCAGGGAAAACCATTGAATGAGACCGGGGTATATGGTGTTGATTTTGCGGTTAGAAATACTGTGCTGAGATCCATTGTTCCATCTACTGCGGAGAGTGAAAGAATCCTGTCTCTGCAGCTCCACTCATCAGCAGGACTGGTCACCCTTATTAGTGCATATGCACCAACACTGTTGTCTACAGCAGAAGTCAAAGACAAATTCTATGGCGATCTGGCAGCTACTATCAAAAAAATCGTGGAGAGAGAGTTGGTGCTGATCACAATTCTTGGCCCACTTGTCTAGGCCGTTTTGGCATTGGGAAGATGAACGAAAATGGCCAACGCTTGCTGGAGTTTTGCTGTTATTATGGTCTTTGTGTCAGCATTTCCTGAGGAAATGAAGGGCGCTGTAGTTTTTGATGGCTCAACATCAGATCCCTTTGACATCTGAAGCAGAGTGAAACAGGGCTGTGTCCTCGCGCCAACCCTGTTTGGGATCTTTTTTGCTGTCATGCTGAAGCACGCCTTTGGAACTGCAACAGAAGGTGTATATCTCCGGACTAGATCAGATGGAAAGCTCTTTAATCTCTCTAGACTGAGAGCGAAAACCAAAGTCCAGTTGAAGTGCATGCGGGACTTCCTCTTTGCCGATGATGCAGCTGTTGTTGCCCATTCTGCTGAAGAGCTCCAACAACTTATGAATTGTTTTAGTAAGGCCTGCCAAGACTGGATTAACAATCCGCCTGAAGAAAACACAAGTCATGGGCCAGGGCGTGGACTCACCTCGCTCTATTACCATCTCTACACAAGAATTGGAGGTTGTTCATGACTTTGTGTACCTTGGCTCAACTATCTCTGACCACTCTCTCCCTAGATGTCGAGCTGGATAAATGCATTGGCAAAGCAGCTACCATGTTCTCTAGACTCACAAAGAGAGTATGGCTTAATAAGAAGCTGACAGCATATACCAAGATCCAGGTCTCCTGTACTGCAGTGAGTCCTGGATCCATTGTGCACGGCAGGAGAGGAAGCTGAACACGTTCCATATGCGTTGTCTCCGACGCATTTTTTGTATCACCTGGCAGGACAAAGTTCCAAATAGAGTAGTCCTAGAACGAGCTGGAATTTTTAGCATGTATACATTACTGAGACAGTGAAATGTGTTGCTTTTAAGTAATTCTATGAGTGGCAGACATTTATTTTTCTCCCATTAGATTATTTTGTGAACTTGAATCAGAGATGTTTGCCCGCTTTGTATTATATAACCTTATTTTAAAATGTTAAGAAATTCAGTACAAGGCAGAAAACTCAATCAAGACATGTACTGTGGTAACTGTTAGCCAAAAAACCACAAAGCTAAAAACGTCTGACATAACTATGCTTTTTAAACAATGATTTATTCTTTAAAAAATAAGAAAGAAATGAAGTTCTTGACGCGGAATTTGTAAGACGGTACGCTGGGCTAACTTCAGTTTTAGTGTCAATACCAGTAGAGCTACTAAAATGAATGGAATTTGTTAGTAATCACTGAGTTTCATATATCTCAGTGGGTTTACTCCAATTGGGACTAACATTGGATTTAGCTCTTTGCCTGGTCTAATGTTACATGCTGAAATTGATGTAGTCTTTCTATTGACTGGTGACCAAAAATAGTGTGTCTACACTAGAATTTGCACCACTAAAAACACTAATTCTGTGTTCAGGTTCTGTAACTTGAAAGGATATGGGTTTTCCAGTATTTCGTTTCAGAAAGCCCTCAGAAACAAATAGACACCTTTCAAAATTTAAAAGTGTTAATCAGAAAAGGGGGGAAAATGTTCTTGCAATGTAGATATAACAATGATTTTTGAAAACCCTAAAGTTGAGGGAAGTGTTATTGCTGCAGATAAAGCTGACTGAAGAGGTGCTTCATGTTTTGAGCAATTATAGATACCCAACTGAAAATAGTTTTTAAAAAATGTTTAGTCGAAATATCAGAAGAGCAATTCTGTTGTAAGTAAGATTTTGAAGAAGTTGGCTGTGGTTTAGGAGAATGTATGATAGAGTTATTTGGAGATTAGATGGTATCAAAAACCCACTAAGCAGGTTGTGTGTGAAATAGTTGTCTTTGGCAGATATCTTTTGCTAAACTATGACTCCAGTCCGCTCAGTTCAAGGGTCAAGCTACCCTTGCAGGGTAAAAGCTTCATATTGAAATTTCTGATGTGACCTTAACAAAGAGTATGAAAGCATGAATGCACATTATGCACTTTGTGAATTTTTAAAGGTTGCTTTTACAAGTTATTTAAATTGAATTGACAAAACTTTTTACTGGAAAAAGGCTTTGAGCTTTGCTCATATGCTATGGATGCAACATCAAAAGGTTCCACTGAAACTAATTTGTAGCTTTGATGTTGCAAGTTGTGCATTCCTGAAAATAACATGGATGTAAAATGAAAATGTTTAAAAGTTTAAAAATAGAACAGAAAAAAAAGTGGGCAGGCAACCATACGGTTCAGTAATATCCACTTAGCAACTTAGTATATATGATAATTTTACCTTTGGCTACAAGAAAAATACTACGGTGTCTTGTGCCACCATTTGGCTGGTGCATTGACAGCTGCCTTTTTTGATCTGGATATTTGTTTAACTTAGTGATGGCAGTAGATTCTTCCTTCTGGAATTGGAATTGGTTGTAATTCTGCATTTTGGGGGGGGGGAAACGTTGGAAGGTTCTTTTCCAATTTTCAGCAAAGCTGGAGGAACTCTCCACTATTTATTTCTGTCTCATCCACATTTCCAAAACATATCCTCAAGAGGAGGAAGATGTGTATTTGTGGGGAGGGACTCCACATAGTGGTAAAGAAGAAGAGCATCACCTCTAAGGCATTCAGGGTTCTTTATGTTTCTGTCACATCTTTAAGATGGTTGATGTTCTTGAGTGTACTCAAAAGGATCCACCGCTGCTAAAGTGTATGGGGCATGTCGTTTCCAGTCTTCCAGCTTTATGTACTTTTGAAGCTTCTATTACTTCTGCAAGCCCCTCTCCTAGTCTTCATCATGCAAGACTGAATTTAAGGAGTAAGTGGCACTCACACTACTGAGGGGTGGTTATAGAAAAGTGAGGCCTCAGCAGGAGTTAGAGTGAACTCTTAATAGTATGGTGCTTTCTGAAGGAGGAATTTTAATTCTTCCTCCTTCAGTTATAAATTTTGGTGAAATTGCCAGTTGTCTGGGAAACATATTGTCTGAAAAACATGTATTTTTCTCTCTGTACACATAGTAGAGGGTGGTCTTTACATGTGCCCAGATGAAATATAAGAGACAACATCTTCCTCTTTTATTTGAAAGCAAGAGTTTGTAAAAGGTCTTCGTGCTCTTTTTTCTGGAGGCATTTAAATTCTTTTTTAAATGTTTGTATTATGTTATTTTATAAGAGATAAGGGTCAGCTGCACAAAAGCATCTGTGCACACAAAATGCGATACGGTATCTTGCCTTACAGTATAAGACTTGGAGGAAATAGTAGAGTAGAGTACCTTTGATTATTAAGATCATCTGCTTTTTTGAGTTGATGGTTCTCGAGAACATCCATTGTTCCAAGGACACAAAGAATGATTGAGTCTTGGATAGATACAATTCAGCGTGGAATATACTGTGAAACATCTGGATAGTTGCTAGGAAGAATCTTTGAGAATGCAACAAAGTCTTTTAAATGCCATTAGAAATTGGGGTAAAACAAAAAAAATATAAAAAATGAAATATATAGTGGAAGACAGCATATTTGATTTCTATTAACTTCAGTACAAGGAGCCTGCCATCTTTACATAAGAGGTGAGCACACCAGTGGTTGGGCCCACAGTTAATTGATCTGTATTTTCAACTTCCTTGGTCCTGGAGTAAATATATTGTATCTTGTACCCTAACAGCATGGATTGTGCTTAAATTGTTCTGTAACAAAAATGTAAAAGGTTTATGTGACTATAAATGTATATTGAGATTTTGTTTTACATTCTATCCTGCATTAACAGTTGTGTGAAAGGTAAGCAGAGGAAGATTTGATTGTGCTTTTTAGCTGTCAGGCATGAAAGCAGTAACTGAAAAATAGAGTGAATGTTCATCCATTGAAACACAGTATAGAACTAAAGGACTTTATTGTTGTGTACCATTTGCTGTCTGTACCTCTACTTTTTATTTAAGAGCACTATTAATAGAATCTTATGAAGTTAGAGTTCTTTGAATATCAAGATTCATTTGTTATAATTAACCCATGAATAGCATTACTCTGTTGGATAGTTGCCTAGCTACAAATGCATTTTGTTTTGAATAGTTAAGGCACATGAATGTTCATTTCTGAGCTTGACTTCTAAGCTAATAGTGCTTGCATTTTTGTGTTCTTACCCTTTCTGTACCTAAAGATGTGCAAAAATTAAGTATGAAACACTACTAAGTAATTATTTATAATTTTTTCAATAAATAATTATTGCTAAATAACTATTACAAAGTGTTTTGTATAACCTTGAAGACTAATGTGTTTTCATTTTTCATACATTTTCATGGGCCACGGCCCACTTTATTAGATACATTGCAGAAAATATCTTGACAAATAAAATAAATTACCACGGGGCTCTATGTTGTTTCTGCTACAAAAGACTTACCTGTTTATCCCCTAAAAATAAGTACATAGTGAACCTTCACTGTAGAAATGCTTACCAGCATAGAACTCATGGAAATATGTAGGATGACATCATGTTCTTAAGTATAACCCCACCCCACCCTATCTCTACTAGTTGTTTTTAAAGAAACAATATTAAGCAGAATGTTTTCTGGAAATTATAGAGAATCCTGCTACTGCAGGACAGTAGACTAGTACATCTTCATCTCCATTCTTGTATACTTAGAATAAAGTTTACTTCCAAAACTGGAGTTTTCATTCTTAGGAGTCCATCTTTTTTCATTTGTTAGAAGGCTAGACTTCCAAAGTGGTCCTGCATATCAAAAAGGCAACTTTTTAGAACTGAGAGCAGAATAGTCAGAAGATGGGCTTGTATAGTAGTGCAGACAGGAGGTTGAATTAAACTCTGCAAATACACTCTACTGTGTTCTTTTCCAAGGAAAGGCAGCAACACAGGATTTTGAAACATGAAAAAGCCGTGTAAGTTGTATTCCAGGCCTAAATGGATGCTTGTTTCTTTCCTTTTGCAGTGGCTATGTATGCTCACAGTGGTCAGAAAATGCCCGTTGGCAGGTGAGGCAGATGAGAACAGGCATTTCTTCCACCTTCTAGAGTGCACTGTTAGTTCTACAATTGTATCAGTTAACATGCCCAATAGGAAGAGGTATTAAAATAGTCGCTGTAGCTATTACAGCTTTCAAGGCAGTGCATTTGAAGCTGCTATACAACAACTCTGTATGTTTTGTGTGTTCTCTCGTCCTAGTAAGAGTGTACTATATACACCTCACAAATATGTTAAGGAATATTTCTGGAAGCATATACAATATTAATTAAGCATAGCACATAAGCAGGTGCACAGTCAATAGCTGCAGAATGCGTTCTCGGATAGATAACATCTCCCTTTTTCAAGGGGTGGGGAGGATCAGTGCCTTAATTCAAGCATGGTTCTGTGTTGTCTGGGATCTCTCCTGGTATTGTTCCCCTCTCCACCGGCACGAAGTCTGCAGCTTCAAGGAGCTTCTATGTATCCATCACCTCTTCTTTTCTATGTTTAATAGGTAGTAGTTTGGGTTAAACCGCAGAAGTCTCTGTGCTGCAAGGTCGGAAGACCAGCAGTCGTAAGATCGAATCCACGCGACGGAGTGAGCTCCCGTCGCTTATCGCAGCTCCTGCCAACCTAGCAGTTCGAAAGCATGTAAAAATGCGAGTAGATAAATAGGTACCACCACAGTGGGAAGGTAACGGCGTTCCATGTTTAGTCGCGCTGGCCACGTGACCATGGAAACTGTCTATGGACAAACGCTGGCTCTACGGCTTGGAGACGGGGATGAGCACCACCCCCTAGAGTCGGACACGACTGGACTAAATGTCAAGGGGAACCTTTACCTTTACCTTTTTAGTTCTGTTATGGTGCTGCATTTATACAGTGAAATTTGCAGTGGTCACTAATTCCAGATAAAAGCTTGCTGGCATTAAAAAAATGCAGACTTTTACTATATTTCAATTAAAAAATGAAGACTGAAATCTTTTTGCTTAGCATAGTAAATGACACTAGAGTAGGCCCATTGGACTAGTGGGGCTTTGGTGAGTCAAGTCTTCCATAAGTTAAGTTGATTCAAATGAACCCGCTCTAGTTATGACTTACTTTAGAATGGTGAGCTATAATTAAAATAGAACAATTTGAATGAATGGAAGGAGGAATTGTCCCACCAAATCTCTACTGATTCAGTGGGCCTGCTCTAGTGCAACATACTACACAAAGCAACAAAATTTCAGCCTATATGGTCAAAGTAATGTATAATAAAGCAACTTATTTCAGATTTATTTATTCATTCATTCATTCATATATTTATTTATTTATTTATTTATTTATTTATTTATTTGGCTTTTACCCCGCCCATCTAGATTCAAACGAATCTATTCTGGGCGGCTTACAGTCCGAGCAATAAAAACAAGGATTAAAACAGACAATATCCAAAAAAAAAAAAAAAGAGAAGTCCAAGATGGGAAAACACAGGGAACTAAGTGATGGAAGGGGGGAAGGCCTGCCTGAAGAACCAAGTCTTCAGCTTGTTCTTAAAAACTCCCAGCGAGGGTGCCAGGCGAATCTCAGGGGGCAAGATGTTCGAGAGGTGAGGGGCCACCACCGAGAAGGCCCGGTTTCTAGTTCTCTCCTTCCAGGCCTCTCTTGAGGTCAAGCCCCTCAGCCACCCAGCCTGGCTAGATCGAGTGACATGAGTAGAGCTAGGTGGGAGCAGGCGCTCTGCCAGGAATCGATTAATTCGTTACAATGTGAATAATACAGCATATGAATTAAAATAATTACGTTAATTGTTATTCTTATTCTAGTGTACAATTAAAACTCTTTAACATTTCAATAAATATGACTGTCTTTTTTCACAAAGTGTAAGAAACCTGGATCTTAAAACTGTTGGCCATATCTTCTGAATCATTCTGTATTAGAAGATCTTGTGCTCCCCTCCCTCAGTTGACAGCTATCTTCCTTTTTCATCTGATTAGTAAGCTTATTTCTGATTCTAACTCTGCTGAAGGAACTGTTTCTTTAAAATGACTTCATAGTACTATTTTTGCATCAGGAGGGATTAAGACTTCCATCCATGTCTCTAATTAACCTTATAATCTGTATTCAAAATTCTTTCACTCTTCCCTTCCATTGTAATAAAGTTGGCATCCACAGCATGGTACTGCCAACACTAAATTTTTAAATACATTTCAATCTGTTCAGCATCAAATATTATTGGTGTTAAACCTCAATGTTTTGTTTAAGATTAGAACTAATTTTTCTCCAAGTATTTTTCCAGGTTTTTGAAACTACAGATTAGAAGTATAGAGTTATGATGTTATTTTTACAGGAAACTCTTTTGGTAGTTAATAAAATGGGACGTCCTGAGCCTGATGAATTTTTTTCTCTAAATTCCTACAGTAAGCACTGGTGACACTGAAAAACATTTTTGACACAATCATAAAAACTGCCTATGTTCTTTCTTTTTCATGCACTAGTTTTCAGTAATTGCAGAAATGATATGGTGCCTATATTTCCTCTCACTGTTATAGTTACCTGTCAATTAGATACACCTAAAAATCATGACAGGATTGCACTTTAACTCAAATTTGTTTCGGTGCTAAAAACGTAATGTGGAACAGTGTTGCCTACAGACTACTTGATGTAAAAAATAAATTGCTCAGCTTTAATCAAAAGCAATTCTTGTTAGCTCTTAATTCTTAAAAATAGAACTGCTCCCATGGGCTTGTCCAGTTAAAATCCCTGAAGAAATTCTCTTGAAGCGTGTTTTTTTTTTTTTTTTGCCCTTATTTTACTTATTTACCCCTCTGTGTCTGCATTGGTCCATCCATTTCTGTATCACTTCTATAGTTTTAAGTTGTTTAGAGAATGAAGTTATAACATCAGCTTTAAAACAATCATAGAAAATTAGTTTCTTAATGTAAAGCAAAATGGAAAAGGAACAGTGTATGCCAGGGGTAAGTAACTTGTGGCCCACCATAATTTTTAGATCAGAATCCTCATCACTACCTGTGCTGACTATGACTGATAAAAGTTGCATTTCAACAAGTTCTGGAAGGTCACAAGTGGCTCATCCTTCTCTTCAACAAACATATGTAGCTATCTTCATTTTTTTAGAGAAGAGGTTCTGCACTTTGGAATCGTTAATCGAAAGAGCTTGATTCAAGGCCATTGTTGGACCTACTTACAAGAGTGGAAGACATTATGGACCTAGTTTACTATGTTTCAATTAATGGTGAGCTTAGAGTGGAAGAGATGGCCCTTCAGGTTTGAGTATTCCAGGCCATGCAGGGTTTTCAATTCAACCTTAAAAATAGCATGACCAGGAGATAGAATTGACTAACAAGGTAAGTGGCACACAACAAGTTGAAAACATGCATGGCTTTCAGCCCCTTATAGAAGATGTATTGCAGCATTATACACAAATTACTCTTTCCATGTAATATTCCAGAGCAGCCCTAGACCGAGACCATTGTCATAAGGAACCATGAAATTTAAAGATTTCATCTAGATCAGCACAGAAGGATACAATTAGCTTGGGAGTAGAGAATTCCTTAGAAGCCAAAGACAGAATAAGTCACTCTTAGCAAGAACTGCTGCCTGATTCTTAAGAATCAGAGCTGGACCCAGGCCCCTCCTCCAGGTTCTTTACTTGATAATATCACAGATAGTGTCACAGAGGTCCCATCAGCTATAGGCAGGCTTTTGTATGCCAGATGATAGGTATTCCATCTTTGTGTTACCTTGGTTTTTCTTGGATACTGTTATAGCCAGCTTCTTTTGATATCATGGGATTTTCTTCATGCCAGTGAGCTGGCTATCTGGTTACAGAGCCAGAGGTTGGAAGCCTGACTCTCCACAATGCCTCCTGGGAGAAGAGCCAGCCTGTTTTGCCTTAGGCAAGTAGCACACTCCCAGAAGAAGGAAACAGCAAACCATTTCTGAGTACTTTATATCTGAAAGACCACGGAAAGAGTTTTTAAAAGTCAAAATCAACTTGATGGCATGTAGTTTATTATTATGATGTTTGCTTTGAACTCAAGTTTGCTTTGAATATCTTGATGTAAGAATTCTCCCTCATAAAAGTGTTCAGTGCAGGTACAGATTTTTAGTAACCACTGTCTTGAGTGCATGACCAGAATCAGATAGTAGTGCTGGGTATTACTGTTAGATCTCCTGATGATTCGCAGTTGATAAAAGTTTTGGAATGAAGTTGTTTATTAGTGGCAACTAACAAAAGGCTCCCCATCTTCTATATTAAATCCAAGGTATAGGAATCAATGGCAGTTCCCCAAGACTAAATAAACAAAATGCCAATAGGGTAGATATCTAGGTGGGGGCAGATAGTAGCAATAATTAGCTGTTCTTATATTCTTTTGGAAAATATTGATTTTATATTGATTGTAATTATTATTAATTTTAACAAAATTGAGAATTCTTCTTTTCTTTCCTCTTTTTTCCAGGTTGAATCTACACAAAGCATGATCAGGATTTTGGGGCTTTCGGCTACATTGCCTAACTATCTGGATGTTGCTACGTTTCTGCGGGTTAATCCTTATATTGGCTTATTTTATTTTGACGGCCGTTTTCGTCCTGTTCCACTTGGACAGACGTTTATAGGGATCAAGGCAACCAATAAGGTAAACCTTTAGAAAAAGTTTAGGAAGACAAAGTTTTATAAGGAAGAAACATGTTAATGCTAAACTTTTCTACTTATCTAATGACTATCCCTCTAGTACAGTGGTTCCCAAGCTTTGAGTCCCCAGATTTTCTTGGACTAAAACTTCCAGAAGCCTTCACCACTAGCTATGCTGGCCAGGATTTCTTGGAGTTGCAGCCCAAGAACATCTGGGGACCCAAGTTTGGGAACCATTGCTTTAGTATCTTAACCCCTAAATGTAGCAGAGATCATGTGACTACATTATGTCCCCTTCCATCATTGTCTAACACAGTTTTGATTTGAGATTGGAAGTTACTTTGGTGCATTGGTGCAGAAAGTTGTTTCATTTCTGATTTGATTTACAGGTCTCTTCAAAATGCTATGTATTTTGATGGTTTCCCATAAAATAATAACGGTATTTAATATTTGGCCTATGTGTTTTATATGGGTATCTCGTTATTTCTTTGGCTGACTTGAGATCTAAATGTGGGTCTTATGACTTATTGGGTTCCATGAGACATAGTAGAATTTCTTTCTGAATAAATATGCATAGGATTGCACTGTGGGTCACTGTAATAGCTTAAAACCATTAGAAACCATCAACAAGGGAAATGTGTGAACTATTTTCAACGTCTACAACAGGAAATCTAATCCGTGGGCTCACTTTACGTTGTCTTTTTCAGTATGTCCACTTAAGTCTACACAGTTGTGAACTACTGCAGCAACACATAATTATTAGTGTAGGTGGAAAATGTCAGTGTGGGAGGAAATATTTAGCATATCATTTCCTGGATTGATTACCCTTGAAATTTTGTTTTTCTTCATTAAGCTTGGATTTGAGAGTTCTCGCCTGTCTCAGTAGTGCTCATTACGGTATGTTTTGCTGTAATAATAGAAATGACAAATTCTATTTTATTTCTTTGCCCATGAGATAGTTATTCAAAACAGTTAGTTATCCTTTTAGTATTCATATGCTGTGGGCAAAGTCAGAGTCTCAGTTTTGACTTTGAACTCCATGCTGTCATTTCAAGCTCTTGCTGTCTTAATGATTGATTCTGTCCCACCTACCTGTCTTAGAATTGAGGTTGAGTATATAATGATGCAGTATGATCAAGAATTATGCAAAGTTTAACATAAATAGAGAGTTGATGGTAGATTACTTTTCTGAAATGGTGTAGTACTAGTGTTAATACAAGCTTTGAGGGGCAATTCAGCACTGGAGCAAAAGCATGTGGTTTTCCTGAGTTATTCAGGAATAGCATATCAGACTTTAAAGGCAGCCCCAGTTTGTTCATCGTAGCTGCAGCTTTCTCTCTGGAAGGAATCAGAGGTCACATGAAATAAAGGTGTGATGTTGACAACATGCTGGGAATAATTCTGTTCACTTCAGCATGACTTACATCTGAATAGACATTTATAGATAAATTGGCAAAACTCCCAATGTGGCTGAACTCTAATTCTTAGAAGCCTTAGCCATTCTGGCCAGTGATGATATATAAAAGGAACAGTTGTTCATCAGCATCTGGAGGAATGTAGAATCCTATCCTTTGACATGTAGAATTTGTCTCCACCTGTGGATCTGGAAACTTTTAACCCAGAGGTAGGTTTGCATCTGCATATTTGTTACTAGCCATCAGATTGCTAAAACACTCTGTTGAGCATGAAGTTGTAGTAATATGATTCCATGATGCTGCAAGTTACTCATTTTATAGCCGGTGATACTTATTTCACCCATTCATAAAATCAGGATGAATATAGCTCGAATTGATTCCCTGAGATTAACTGAGAGATAGTTTTTATGTCCCACATGAGGTCTTGCATTCTAGATAGGTTTTGGGACTTATTGAAGTTCCAAATTGTTATTCCACTTGGTATCCTTTGATGGTAATTGAATGTTGCATGGGAAGTAACAAGACTTACAAGGCTGAGGCACCCATCAGCAACTGGATATCATTAAGGAGCATTGTAGACCTGACCTAACATGGAGAACTGAACTGCCTGTATACATCAGGTATATTCTTACTGCAAGTTATATCTTGCCCATTGACCATTTTCAACTGTTATAGCTCAGGGTTGGCAAAATGTGCTCCCAGGGGCCCAAGCCTACCACCTCCAAATTTAAAATACCCTGTTTCCCTGAAAATAAGACCTAACCTGAAAATAAGCCCTAGTGTGATTTTTCAGGATGCTCGTAATATAAGCGCTACCCCCAAAATAAGCCCTAGTTAAGTGAAAGCCCACCCTTCACCATTGTGCAGCAACCAGAAGAAGATGACATGACTATATTTGAATAAACATAGATTGTTGTACATGAAAAAAAAATAAAACATTCCCCGAAAATAAGCCCTAATGCATTTTTTGGAGCAAAAATTAATATAAGACCCTTTCTTATTTTTGGGGAAACACGGTAGTAATTTTAAAAAGAGTGCACTAAGTCGTACATCCTAGAGCCATTCAGCTATTGGGGGAGGGGGGACAAATGTCTCTCCCAATTCTTTGTACATTTTTCAAGAATTGTAAGACATTATGGACCTAGTTTACTATGGTCAATAATTGGTTGCTAGGTGGTATGAAAGAGACCTCAGTAGTTTAAAACAATTTTTACAGGTTTTTTTCTATGATGGGTGGGGTAAGGGAGCAAATGCAGTCCTCCGCGGTCCCTAGAGTTCTGAAAGTTGCTCTTCCTGTTGTAGCTAAATAGTAATCTGATACATTAATATCAGTTACAGTCTTTCTATGGTCACAGAACTGGAATCAAAACCACATCACTCACAGTGATGGCATTTTCTTTGCACAGCATCTTAGTTAAAGAGAAATGTGTAATTATTTTATCCATATGTTTCTGTTTATCAACCATCATTATGACTGTATGATTTTTTTTACATGTATGCTGTGTTAAAGGTGCCATGAAAATAATGGAAAATATGACACTGTAATA
Organism: Intellagama lesueurii; assembly: GCA_037013535.1. Classification (NCBI taxonomy): domain Eukaryota; kingdom Metazoa; phylum Chordata; class Lepidosauria; order Squamata; family Agamidae; genus Intellagama; species Intellagama lesueurii. The sequence continues at coordinate 253,051,347 of JBAJHW010000001.1, read as the reverse complement.
AAACATCTATATTTTATTACTCAGGTGCAGCAACTGAACAATATGGATGAAGTTTGTTACCAAAATGTCTTGAAGCAAGTAACAGCTGGACATCAGGTATGATCAGTTTGTTGGCCTTTCATAAGAACTGGTTGGTGAATTATATCAGCAAAGATTTATTCTTTGCATGCATAAACACTTTGATTTCCTTCTGTTCCATTTGGAAACCAGCTGACTCAGCCTTTTGCATTTTTCATGGGCAGCTTTTCTAAAATGAAAGTTTCGTGTAAAGAAGCCTACAGAATTAAGGTCCAGATGAAGAAGCATGTAGAATTTCTTGTCATCTGCTATTTGACCTCCTTATGCTAAATAGAAACATGAGCAGAAGTGTTTTGATCTAATGAAATAATGTACTTTTCCTGAAGTGGTGCGAATTGGAAGAAATTAAACTGTGAATTGAATGGATCATATTTCTACGAACTTCCAACCGTTATGAAACATATAAGATATGAATGGTTGTGAAAAGTTTCATTTTTGTCATCATCATAATCATCTTAGAACTGCAGAGCTACACAGCCAGAAACCTAAATCATCCAGCAGTTCTATTATACACTTGTATTCCTTAATACTTTCAGTGCCCCATTTATTCCCACTGGGCGTTTTATTCAAGTATTGGCCATAAATAAATTGTTGGTCATTTTATTTAATTTTATTTAAGAATGTTAGTATACAACTAAGACTCAAAGCAGTTTACAATAAAAATAGATGGACTGAAATGAATCGTTAAAAATAATGCTGTGGTGGTAAAACAGTAGATACAAAGTAGTTGATTAAAGAACCCAGGGAACTTTCTTTGTCCAAAATCAGGAAAATAATCAGAAATTGTTGGGGTGGTTTGGAATAAATAGATCATTAGCTGGTGTGAGAAGCACGCCAAGGGAGAAGAGTTATCTTCCCCCCCTGAGATTAGATGGGCTCCCAATATCAGATATTTCTCCCAACATCTCTAATTTCAGTGGAGACCATGATTCTACAAGGTAGACCTTAACCAAAGAGGTCTTTCTCCCTACCACAACAAAATAGATGGCAGTGGTTCATCACGCAGCTGGCAGTGTGCTCCTCTGGAATGTAAAAACTGGGTTAGTTTGTGAAAGAGAAGATAATCCTTCAGAGAATCTTATCCAGAGCTGTATAGGGTCTGGACCAGGTTTATTTATTTATTTATTGCATTTATACCCCACCTATCTAGTCGAACGACCACTCTAGGCGGCTTCCAACATATATAACAACATATAAAATATAACAAAAAATTTTAAACATCAATAGACAAATTATTCAAGATGAAAAAAGGAAAAAAAAGAAAATATATATATAAGAAAAAAGGAAATCAAGTATTAACTGGAGGGAAGGCCTGCGTAAACATCCAAGTTTTCAGTTGGTTTTTAAAAATGCCCAGCGAAGGGGCTGCACGAATCTCCAGGTTGAACTGGTTTGGTAGTTATTTGACAACTACTATGTTTCATGGCAGAACTTAATATGTGCATGGTAAGAGGCCCCATTGAGCAGCTTAGGTGCCACATTGTCCACTCATTGCAATTTCTAAACCAAGTCCAAAGGTACCCCTTTACAGTAATAAAGCCTTGAAATTATCAGTGAAGAAATAAATGTGCCCAGTATCCAAAGTCTAACTATGCATTACCTGTCTAGGAATAGTCTTCACTGCTGTTATCAGCAAAAGTTGAACTAGGTGCTCTTTGCCACTTTCCCAAAAATTGACCTGAATAGAGGTTGATGATGGATGGTAGTTGCCTGTTGGGGCTGCCATTTTTTCCAAAACATGTCTTCAATTAATGCAATATTTAATACATTCTGAGAAAATAAAATCAATGATCTGCTGGCCAGTTATTGCTGCCCATTTCCTCAGAATCCCATCTTAATAAAAAGCTACAATCCATTATTAGTAAATAAAATTAATGTGAATGAATGAATAACAAGTAAATGTGATTCAATTTGTCATTCATTCGTTAATGTCACATTAAACTCATGGTGTTTTTAGTGGAAATGAATTTCCCTAATGTCCCATTCAATTAAAAAAATCGGGGTTATAGTGGAACCACAGGTGGTGGGGGCCTTCAGACTATAGCTGAGTTGTTCTCTCCTCCCTATTACAATTAGAGGTCACAAGGGACTTTTTGAACCATTTCCTGCCAAAGTTTAAAAGAAAAGAACATTCTAGGGTATTTGGATGCTGGGGACCTAGAATGTTGAGGGAGCTGCATGACTCCCACTCATGAATTAAGTGGTTATCTCAAATTATCTACTCGTAATGCTGATTGAAAAAGGCTAAATACTAAATATAAAAAGGCTAAGTATCCAGCACACTAGATTTAGAGATACGGTATGTAAATCTTTCTGGTTTCGTTCATTTTTGGGGGAGGGGGGAAAGAAGCATCATTTGTTTTCGGGTCATTTGGGTTCCAGCCTGTTAGTTAAACATGAAAAGAATGGGATCTTTGGGTTTTTTCCTTTTGCATGTCCTCATTCATGTTTCTGGCACTAAACCAAATAAAGCCCTACAGAACCCTCAAAATTATTCCAAAAAGCAGGGTCAAGATAGCAGATAAGAATCTGTTCCAAAAGCAGGCAACAGCAACAATACATCAGAAAGAAAAATCAGTCATCATCAGACTTATGGATCCACTAACAGTATTTTAAAGTTCAAATTTATTATCATATTAGCATTCTCATCAACATCAGCAGAAGGAGATAGTACAGATGAAAAAGAGATAATCATGTTCGTCATCATCAGACCGATATAGGACAGCACTACTTTTCTTCATCATCATCAGTGATTATAACAGGCTGGTGCTATCCACACCAACAAATTCTTTTCAGATCTGTTTACTATGCCTGCAGACAGCGGTAGCAAAATGGAGAAGTCATAATTAATGGGATGCATCTGGTGGAAAAAAAAAGAGAGTTTAAACCATTTTTTCCCTTCTGGAACCATCCCATTCTGGAACCATCCTGATAGAAAATGCTTCTTTGAAGGTTCCCTTGGGCTGACAGGGAATATCAGTTCTAGTTGCATTAAACATAATTTGTGCATTAAGTATTTAATGCAAAAACACCCATAATGCCACCTCTAGTTTGGTCTCCCGAGAGCACTGACTCAGCAGGTAGCAGTCTAATTCCACTGGCTTTCTAATTCCACTGGACCAGAAAAGGGTAATCATATGACATGAAAAAAGTTTAAAATGCCCTTTAAAATGCCCCAAGTTGTCAAAACTACTAATTTTGTTGGTGCAACCTAATCGTATAATCAGTTTGTCATTTTTCTATTGACACTCTGAATAGAAAGAAAGAAAAAGAAAAAAGAGAGAGATTTAGAGGTCAGTGTGTTTCTCCATACTGTGCTTGTCAGCAGTTTCTTGTGCAGGTTTTCAATGAGTGACTTTTAATTCTTAAGAAAGGATATCTATAGGTTGTCCTTTATTCACTGTTCCCTTTTCAAAGAACATGGTAACTTAACAAGACACAATTTACCATTATATGATTCATGCTGGTTGGACCCAGACACATTACTGTATTGCAGATTGTAGTGCGACATTCAGTTGATGTTGAATGTTTATGTGTTTTAATAGATTTTACTTGCACTGCTGCTGTTAAAGTGTAGGGACAGTAGGAGGTAGTTGTATTCTACACAGGCATGTGCTTTGACAGATGGAGGAAAATCTTTTCATGTTGATTTTCAACTGTCCTACTCCACAAGACTTCGAGCTTTTCTTTGCTGCTGGGAAATTAAAAGTTGGCGAATCAGCTTTTAAATTTTATCCATCTGTTCAAACTAATGAGCTGTCTCGTTTGTAGGTTTCGCTTTGAATTAGTCAATTCAAGCTCAGTGTTAACATTATTTCCTGACCCCACCCCTGCTTCTGTGTTAGTTGCCAAAAGAGATAATAATAGGTGTCTTAATCTCATTGTACTTTCTCCTCTTTTATGGAAAGTCTGTTGGAAATCTTTCTGTAGCATACAGAGTTAACTTACTTTTCCTGTAGTGTTTACCAAAGACATGGGTTTTTGAGACATGCTTTGTAACAGAGCACTGCCTGCTCTATTAAGATTTCCATTCAAAAAATGTCTTGAATCTGTTACAGTTAAAACATCAAAATTCTTCCAAGGTCTTGAGGATATAATCCGTGGCTGTTTTCCATTTCTAGATGGTTAAGTATCACCACCAGTGACAGTTTTGCTGTATCTATCAGTTAAATCTTAATTATTATTTTCTGTCTGTGTCATTTGGTAAGAATGGAAGAAGGAGCTATTTGGTTTCATTTCTGCTTGCTCTTTCACAAATAGAGTAATCAGAGCCCCTTGTTTCTGAATGGAGGTTTTTGGGGTTATGTTACCTTTTCTGCTCTGATATTATCATTATCAGTCTTGGGCAAAAGAGGAGGATGAAAAAACGAACATGGCATTCATCTCTTATGTTTAGTTTCTGTTATTTGGTTAGTTCTCCAAAAGAAGCCAACTAAAGCATTACAGTAGTTTAAGACAGAAGGACATTATGTAGTGTTCTCTAATGTAGGGTTCTCTAACTATTCTCTGAAATATGTAAGCATGGAGAAAACATTAATGCGCACTGGCTTCACCTTGTGGAGGACAAGGATCTGTAGCTGTGGCTCACTTTAATTGTTAATTATGCTTTGTCCATTGCCACCATAAAATATGAATTATTTTATTAATATTTTGAGAAGGGAAGAGTCTTGTAGTGCCTGAAAAACTAGCTTTTTATTTGACATAAGCATTTGTCGACAGCAAGATCATCCCTGTGATGATATTGCCTCCAATCCACAAAAGCTTCTGCCAAACAAAACCTATCATTAAAGATGCCACTAGTCTTTTATATTATTATTATTATTATTATTATTATTATTATTATTATTATTATTAATTATTATTATTATTGTTGTTGTTATTGTTGTTGTTGTTGTTGTTGTTGTTGTTGTGTTACCCTTAATTCCAATAGTTGTTGAGTGTGATCATAAAACAAAAGAGACCAGAGATTCATACAAGTAAGTCAAAAAGGACACAAATTTGTTCAGAAAACAAAATGACTATGCAAATTTTGCCTATTTATAATGGGACTTACACTGTTGGATTGGTGGATTCCTGTGCAACTGGGAAGGGAGCAATCTCCCTCCCCAGTCTTGCCCAGTAGGCACCTTTGGCACTAGATTCTGGAAAGTGTAGTATCCCTATTTAGCTGCCTTTTGGGTAGCATGGAGGACTGCACAAAGGCTGAATGGGAGGGAAATAAATTTCCATTGTGACAACTAGAGCAATGTAAGATGCAGTGGAGCTCAATAAAACAACGGGATTTAAGCTGGCTAGGGAGTGGAAATTTAGGATTTCATTCCAAGTGTGTTATACTGCTTAGTGTTATTCTCAATTATCTTTTTGTACTGTTGTCTTTCAACACATTCTGATAAACAATCATGGCATTATAATTGTTAGAAACTAGTATGGTAACAGCCACATTTCCACTTCCTAGCCAGTTTAAATCCAGTTGCTTTATTAAGTTCCACTGCATTTAATTTGCAGGCTGAGCCTAAAGGCTAATAAGTATTCTTCCCTTTAATGGGAGGTCTCTGCAGTCATGTACCTTTAAATCCACCTGCCCACCCAATACTTTATCTCCAGTCTTCATTCAGCAGCTGCCCAGCTCCACTGCACCCACTGTCAGTCTGGCCTTAGTTACTTCCTGAAGTCAGGGTTCTTCAACTCCTCACTTATAGATCTTAGACAGCTCTTGCCTTGAATGATTTCAGCCTGCAGATTCTTTCATCTTTTAAACTCTGCTGATGCTGTTCCTTCAGGCTTCCCCCAGCCACTTCTGATTCTTAAATCCCTGTTGTTCTTTCTAGTCTAGCCAGGACACCCTTGACTGTTCTTTTGCTGAATGTGTACTTACATTCCCTTCAGTCAGGACCCTCAAGTCAGTCAGCCCATTTTGGGATTGTATGCTGTGCATTGCATCACTAACAACGGCAAACTGGACAATGTGGAATGCCTACAAGCTTGTCAGTCATAATTGACCATTTTGTGATTCCACTATACTTGTGAAAAAAAGGAGGGACCTAAACTAGTGTAAACATGTTAGACAAAGAAACAAAAAACAGACAAAATATTATGAAAATATTAAGACTAATTACTATATTTTAATGTGAATTTTTGTCGATCAAATTCACTTCCTCAGACATGTGTAAGACTATATTACTGGTCAACCAATGGAACATACAGAAGAATTGGCTCACCAAGCCGCTACTGATTTAATGGGCCTACTCTAGTTGCAACTCCCTACTGGATTTCAGCCAATATTTTTTAGCATATCAGGCCTGAGTATGTTTACATAAACTCTTAACAGAAAAAAAAATAATGCATAGTAATGAATTTGCAGTGATGTTGAAGTAAGAACTTCTGTTAAGAACATCTGTCATTTGTTACTTTAAATATCACTGTGTGTTCTGTAGACAGAAAAAAATCAGGAATGAATAGGACCAGCACTGCTGAGTAGTGTTTCTCTACTAATGACTGCATTTTAGTTTTGATCTGTTTGCAACTTCCTCTAATTTCACACATGGATGTTTCCTGATTTATAAAATGCAGTGCATGCACTTCTTGTTTTGTGCATGATCTTTTTAGGGAATATTTTGATGCACTGTGAGTCTAGTTTTTCACACTCTAGGATCACTCGGCTAGGATTGTTGCTTGTCATCAAGACCACCTAGGTTTCTAAATAATCTGTCTTATTGTGTTTCCGATATTTCCAAGAAACAGAGTCTTGTACATGCAAACATGAATGCACATGTCTGTACATGCATCTTCTTTTTCATTTGCAGTATGAATATCCTCAGGCTCCAGTTTTTTCACACTTGAATGATATATACTTGCCATCCTCACACATGCAGCTTTCAGTCTGTATTTAAACAATGAGCCTGAGTAAACATTCATTGTAAGTTTTGCACCCTCTTTTGCACCAGTTTGCATCAACATATTCCATTGTTCTTCATCGTGGTCTCTGAACCACACAGATGGGTCAGAGCTCCTGTGCAAGAAGCTTCTAGCATCAAAAACTCCTCTTTGGCTCCGCCCTCTCCCTTGCATTTGTATTGGTGCACTTCATGGTTGCTTCCTCAGTTCCTTTCTGCCATGAGAGCAGCACGTAGGAGCTTTTCAGACAAAAGTAAGATTGCCTATCTACCTTATGAAAATAGATTTTTCTTTCCCTTCTCTGTCCCCCATTTGTTTTTCTATTTCCTCATCTTAAAAAAAACTTTTTTTAAAAAGGTACTGTTTATTCCCACCTTGCTCACTCTTCTTTCATCCTTTTATGGCCCCAGAGAGCCTCTTTGAGAAATGTACTGTTTACAGTTTTCTCACACTGATCACCATGACAAGTATCTCTGCTGCTACTCAGTGCCCCATCTGCCAAGGATTCAGCAAAAGAGGCCTGAACTAAAACTTCTCACACTCTGGGTGGTTCACAACAAAATAAGAAAACAAGAGCAACATAAATGTCACAACCAAATAAAAACAGACATATATTAATTAATCATTAACTTAAACATGCAAATATCCCCTTAACATCGAATGACTTGAAAGATCCTGCCCAGACCCAGGACCATACCACTCATGCTCAGTGAGTAATATCAAAGGACTTGGCCAAACACAAATGCGGACAAAAAAAACCTCACACGAACATGGACAAGCCCAGTCCAGCCGCAGTGGAGCCCCAGGGTATCAACTCAAGCTTTGCCTCTGATAACGCCAGCACTGATAGATCAGTCCTCTGACTAACCATCCTCCCAACCTGAACCTCCACCACTGCCCACAGAGGTGTCTACTGACCATGATCAAGTGCTCTGCTTGGACTTAGTATCAGAAGGCAAGCTTTGCAGCACATCTCAGCATAGTACGAAACTTACATCAAATTGGTACTAACCCAGTAGCTTTCAGTGCCAGGATCGGAGATTTGTCTTGCCTCCATTACACCTGTCCATCCACCAGGCCTCTGTTTTTTCTGTGGGGCATGGAGCTGGAGACTAGAGTTCTCCCGCATGTCAGTATCAACACTATGACTACATTGAACCACCCTGGGATCACCATGATACCTTCACCCTTGATGTCATCCCCATGATGCTGATATCGCTCTGCATTGCCTTCACAGGCCCAGGACCATCACTTTCCATTGCCGTATCAACACTGTCATCACTCTTACCCATACTGTCTCATTTATGACACACATTACTATGGCCTTACCATTCCCCTAATATCAGTGGGTACAACTACCTCTGCTACCAACTGCATGCTTATGACAGACACTCTCCTTATACCTAGAGCCATTCCCCCTACCTCATCAGGATCACTCGCTTATTCCATCTTTCCAGTCTGCACCAATCCTGACTGACCATCACAGTCTCTGTTCCACCACCTGACTCTTCCTTGGTACCATCATGGTCAAACAACCCTGCTCAACCATCACTGCCCTCATCCTCTACTGTTGTCACTACAATGCCTCCAGCTCTTTCTCCTGCTCAGCCTCCTTATAAACCTGTTTTTTCAGCACCCTGTACTACCACCAGCTGTAACAACAGTGTAATCTGCATTGGTAAAATCACCATCCAACTCAGATCTGTCTGATGACTTTTGTGAAGATTCCTCCCCATCATCTCCATTAGCCCTACTTTTTTCTTCTGAGTCCCTGGTTGATTATGATTCCCTGCTCTCCACCCCGCTGACCCTCGAGGACACCTGACAGTTCTCTGACTTCATCATCTATCTTGCCAAATTACTTCAATTACAGGTTACCAAACTGCCATCTCCAGTACTGGACCCTGTATTTGACCGCATCCAGCAAGCATCAGCCACACCAGTACAATTTTTACTTTTCCCAGTCTTGCAGGACTTAGTCAAACAATCCTGGCAAAAACCCTCTACCACACCACTCACTAAGAGAAGGATGGATAATATGTACAAGGTTTTTGATGCAGCTAACTTTCTTCTCCATCATCCTACTCCAAACTCTGTAATTGTCAAAACAGCACAGGCAAAGGGAAAAGGAAGAATCCCTTCTACGCCAGTCAACAAAAAGAGAAGGAAACTCGATTTAATAGGCTGTTGTTTTCACTCATCCATGGAACTCAGCACTGGAATTGCTAATTACCAAGCCACTATTGCTGCATATCAGCAGTACCTCTGGGAAAAGTTGGAACTACTGCTAAACCACCTCCCCTAAGACTACCACATTGTGGCATTGTCCTTTATGCAAGAGGGCCTTTCCTTTGCAGCATATCAATGTCAGACACCTAGATGGTGCACTAAACTCACCCAGGAGTCCTGTAGAGATTTATAGACCTCCTAGGCAAAAATCAGAAACTTATGGTCTGTTATAGCTGACAGTATCCCAGGAGAGAGTTAATCCCAGTATGAAACCAGACAATTATTGACAAGCATTTCAAAATTCATCTGAGTATTTAAGTATTTTGTTTGCTGCAGTAATTTCAGGGAGCTCCAAAGCTTGTTAAGTTTCTGCAAGCCTTTTATTCTTCTACTAGGTTTCATATTTCAAAGATAGCAAGTCCAAAATATATTGAAGACAGTCATATTGTTTTGAGGAAAAACTGTAGGCACAAATACTTAAAATCCAAAAGTCTTATAGTTATGTAAAACTGCAGACACATAACTTAAAATATATGAAAACTGATCTTAAGCTTTAGGCAAATGCTTAAGTCAGAAAATACAGGATCAAGAATACAATAAATTCCAAAAAGACTGTTTTAAATTGTTTTTAAACACATAGGAACTTATAGGCTAAAAGGGCAGAGGATACATCTTTAATATCTCATTGAAAAGCTAAAACATTATAAACTTCAAAAGCTGCAAAAGCTTTCTTTAAAATGCATGAAGAAATATAAAGGAAGTATTGCAGCAGGAACTGAGGCCTCATTGTCAACCAGCCCCTGAGAATTAGGCCTTAATCCAGGATAGCAAAATACAGGTTTCTGTAGGTATGGTTTTGTGGGCTGGAACTCCTAAGAGTTCTGCCCTGGAGAGTTTGAGGAGAATTCTGGGCGTTGCAGTCCAAACAACAACAAAAATGGCATATACCTATTGCTTAGCTTTCTACTTATGAAACACTCATAGACTTTGGCCCTAAATGTTTAGTGGGGGGAAAAGACCAGATCTCTTCAAAATCTTCTAAAATAATCTGTCCACCCCATCAGAGGAATGGATTAAGAGTGAGTAGTGCCATCTAAAGAGAATGTTATGTGCTAAATTGCCTAACAGATGACTTCAGTGGTGGGAACTTTTCCATCCAATGCAACATATTGTGTGGATAGGGATGCACATCTGTGTACCCATTATGGTGTAGTGGATAGGTGATAGACTCGGACTCAGGAGACCTGAGTCTGAATTACCTCTCATCCATGGAATCTGATTGGGGAAGATGGCACTGTTAAAAATGTTCCTTAAATATATCACTTACATTGAAAACCCTATTAGGATTGCTGTAAGTAGGATGCGACTTGACAGTACATAAGACAGGGATGTGCATGGTAGCAGTTAAATCTATTGCTGCATTTTTGCTATACCCTAGTAAAAATATTTTTTCAGCATTTTGGTTAGTGACTGTCTCTTATCATAGGAGGAATCACCATGGTATTAATTCTTTATATCACTCTGACTAGTAATAAGAAAGAAAGAAAGAAAGAAAGAAAGAAAGAAAGAAAGAAAGAAAGAAAGAAAGAAAGAAAGAAAGAAAGAAAGAAAGAAAAAGTGTCTTAGCAAGGATTGTTCTTTTTTCCCCTTCAGATATTCATAAAATTCTGTAGTGCTATCCTGAAGACATTTCCTTTGTGCTTTGCTTGCATATTTTGTCATTTAAAAGCTTAGTTTTCCTGAGAAAAGCTACACAAGCTCTCAGCTCTTGAGACACTAGAGCTAGCTTTGAACTTCAGAGTACAGATCTAATTACACAGCTTGTAGCTGTGGAACCACTTTTCTCTATTCCAAATTACTTTTTCCAACTTATTTGCATAATGTAATGCAGAGAGGTTAGCCACTGAAATAATAATAATAATAAAAATCTTGACATAGTTAGGACAGACTAAGTTAACCTTTTTAGATCTGTAGTGATCTGTTTTATGTGTTCATCAAATAGAATTTTAAAAATGATGTATTTTAAAAGTTCAGCCTGTGTGTTGTGGTCTTAGATTAATGCAAGTCTTTCTTTTCTCTTCTTAGTTTAAATCATATTAACGATAAATTAGTGTACAATCCTAGATTGATTTCATTATTGTAGCACAACGTGTTCCTTCCACCAAATCAAATGCAGTGGAACTTCTGTCAGCTCACCTCTGTTTCACCTGTATGAAGCTGACTGGGCAGTCAGTTGACAAACAGTTCCTTTTACATAAGCTTATGGAACTGAGTACCCTAAGGCCAAGATGTTGTACTGGCAGATGGCTTAGATGACTCTAAATGGGGACCAGACAAATGAATGGGCCTGCTAAAGTTGGTAGCTTAAGGGACCTCTCAGGTTCAAGGGATGTATGCATAGAACACTGTTCGCAGAGACAACACCCAGGGAGAAATGTGGATACATTGAATGGAAGTAGTGCTTCAAATCTGTATAGTTGCTGCTAGAAAAGGGAGTTTCACCATTCAAATATAACAAAATATACACTTATCCATGTTCTTGGTATTTATTTCAACATTGGACCAAACCACATATCCAAATCATTTTGTTAAAAAGGACCTTCGTCTTCAAAAGCACAAACTTAAATATATCTGCTCAGAAGAAAGGCACATTGAGTTAGCCAATCCAAGGTAGATGTGTATAGGATTTTAGTTAACAAAATCCAAGAATGGTCTTTTTAAGTTATGTATATTATCTTTGTGCTTTTAGACAATTAAAAGAAGGTTCTCTGAAGCACTCAATGTGTGTTCTAGTGTTATTCTAGGAGAATATGTTGTGTCTTTTTGTGTCTTTGAGCTCAATTTTCTTTTTAGCCTCCAGAAACAGAAGGCTATAAATCTGCTTCCCAGTTGTACCCCTTAGGACTGAGAGGCGATGGTGCATGGCTGAATGATTTCATCACTAAAATAATAACAATTGAAAACAAAAAAAAAAGAGCTTTCTCTCTGAGTTGCTAGCTTCGTATGTGTAGGAATCTTTATTCTCAAAGAGAAACATTCTGTTCTATGAATCCAATATATAGTCTGAAGTTATCTGACCTAATCAGGGGTTTATCAGCTCATATGATCCTTTTGAAAACTAGGCATCATCTGCACTCTGTATTACTACTTTAAAATGAAATATATTTTTTCAAATGTGTAATAGATTTTCACATGTAAGTATATATGTATGTGACCTTGGAGCAAAACAAGTTGCTATGTGTTCAGCCATTAGCATCAAATCTGGTATTAAATGAATAATGTTAAATCTACCTATTGTGGCTAAACAAATATCTGTCTTTTTAATTTCAAGGTAATGGTGTTCGTTCATGCTCGAAATGCCACAGTGCGGACTGCCATGGCTCTTCGTGAGAACGCTAAAAACAATGGTCACATTTGCTACTTTTTGTCATCTCGAGGAGCTGAGTTTGGACAGTTGGAGAAACAAGTAAGTGACTTGTACAGCTGATTGGTTTTGTGGCCCTGTCCAAACAAATTCTGTTTCCCTACCGTGGATTACATGTAGTACGTGCAATGCCAGTTCATTTTATTTATTTATTTATTTGATTTATATCCCACTTTTCTCCCAGTAAAGGGATTCAAGGCAGCATACAACAGCTAAAAATATTGCATATTGCAATATATAGTGCATCTATATTTTTTTAAAAGTACATTAGATATCAAAATACGATTAAGCTTATAACAATGTTAAAAACATCACTAGTTTAAAACAAATTGAAACAAATTTAAAATAGGTCATTCAGAAATAGAATATGCTGCTTCCCCCACTAAAACTCTAGTTGCACTAAGACATCCAGAAATCAAAAGCCAGTTTATGCAGGAAAATTTTCACCTGCTAGCAGAAGGATGGGGGGCAGAGTGGGCAACCTAACCTCTTGCGGAAGGGAATTCCATAGATTGGGAACATCCACTGAAAACACTTTCTCTTGAGTCCTTACCAAACGTACCTGCTAAGGTGACAAGACACAGAGAACCTGTTCTCTGAAGTCCTCAGTGACTGGGAAAGCTTATATATGAGGAGAGACAGTCCTTCAAATAGCGTGGACCGGTTTATACAATTTGACATGGTGTTTAAAGAGATACAATACTGAGTTTCACATTGAAAAATCATGAATCTTGCTTCAGATGCAATTCCACTAGCACCACTGATACTATTCTTGGTTAATTGCTTGAACTGCAAATGAGGCTTTTTGAGAATCACAGTAATCTAAGTGTATATGCATGCATGCACATTCACAGGTGATATGATGCCTGAGTATTTTGAATTGTAAAACTGCTGCTGAGTACAAAAGGTATTGAATGAAGCTGCTGTAGCATGTGTTCCTCCTGTGCCAGTCAGAAAGATTTCAGAAGTGTGGCAGATGGGGTTGCCAGTTCTTAGCCTCCAATTTGGGTCTGAAATTTTGACGTAGAGGTCTAAAACCTGACCCTAGGAACTGAAAACTTACGTAGATGTTATAGAGGCAGGCATTGCAACTAGAGCTGTAGTGTTTGCTACCATTTCTGCTAAAGTTCACGTCCTGCACACTCTTGTCCACAGTACCCATCATACAGTATGTAAGAAGTTTTTCCAGACACTAAACTTCTATTGGTGCTTTTGCACTACTCACCACTAGTTGATCAGCATGGTTGGTTTTTTTCCTGTGCTGTCTTAGACTTTGCAACCCTTGTGGCAGGAGTCTTTAACATGGTTCCTTCCAGTGCCATCATTTTGCCAGTGTCCAGAAGGTGACAACTAACTAATGTAATTTGTCACCTAGGAGGTGATACCATATATATAAAAAAGTTGAGGATGTATGTATAATGGGGTCTTGTCAATGGCATAATTCTTACTTATGAAACAGTATACATGGAATCATCATGTGCTAAGAAACAAATATCACCTGGGCCTTTGGTTGGACTTCTTTTGCGGTACGTTTGGTTAGAGTGCTAAAATTAGTACTCTAGCTAAAATTTAACAATATGACACCATCACAATACGAGAAGGAGCAGCTTTGGGAAAAGAGGTATCCTTCCTCCCTTGCAAAAAGTACACTGTGCTCTTCTTTGTCAGTTCCCTGGGACTGGGAAATTACAGGAAAATATACTCTGGTTTCTGCTACTGGCCAAGAGACTAAAAGTCTGAGACACTGAACATGGTCCTTACCTGGCTCCATCCATCAACCAGAGAAATATCTGCTTCTCTCCTGTTTATTCGTCTTCTTTCCCCTTTCATTTTTCTTTCTTTCTATATTCTGAGTTTCCAGTTGTGAGCCTATATGTGGGAGCTATCTCAACTTTTGATATTGTTTTGGTACAGAAAATTTCAGACATCTCTCTCTCTCTCTCTCTCTCTCTCTCTCTCCCCCCCTCCCTTCCTCCCTCCCAGGAGGCCTGGGTTTGAATCCCTGCTCAGACATGAAAACTCACTGGGGTGTGTGTATGGAACTGGTAGAACCACTCCTTAAATATCTCATTTTGATAGCCCTATTTGAGTTACTGTAAGCCAGCTCTGACTTGATGGTACATAAGATAACAGCAAGTTTTTAAAAACCAGTTCCTTCCCAGCTAATCACCAAAATTCCTCAGTACTTCCTATCAAAATCATCTTCCCACTTCTTCTACTTTCCCATCCAGTTCCACTTCCTGCATCTCCGGTGCTATGCTTGTCCTCAGTTCAAACTGACCATTCTCATCCTATGTGTTACAGTTTTGTTATACTGCTATGCAAAGCTAAGGGTTTAGATTGAACACTGTTCTCAGGATCAGGATTGTTTTCTTTAAGCATTGGTTTAGTGCCTCATTTTCTTTCATTGATTCATTTATTTTCTTTATACCACATATTTTATTTCATTAAAGCCATTCAGAGTGGCTAAATCTATTTTCTATCATTTGTTTCATTTATGTTTCCTGTATTTGATACAGGATGTAGCATATTGTCCTAGGTGTCATAATTGCAGTTTTCTATTGAGCAGATAGCCTTTGTAATGAGTGGCTACAAGTTTCTCATGGCAACATGTTTGTGTGTAAGGGGAGTCATCTTTAAAAAGTTCTTTAAACTTTTAGCATCATAAACTTGTCCAGAAAGTTGGGTAGAGTTCAGCTGAATGCCCACAAGAGGAGATAAGAATCAGGAGATCCAATTGCATCAGGTTTCTGTTTGCTACTGTTCTTCTTCTACCATATATTTACCCAACAGTTACAGTGAAAGATCCTTCAGACTAGACAAGTTGAGGTTTAGGTCTCTGCACTCATTTGCTGGACTAAATTTGAGGCAGACTAATATAGTTTCTGGCCTAATCAGTGAGGCCTGAATCCAATTGATAATGCCAGCTAGAGCAGATGATTTGAATCAATGGAATCTATGTAAGTTCAGCATTTGAGTCAGTGGGCCTCATTCAGCAGTTGATTCAGTGGGCTTATTCTGTTTGGCACTACTAGTTGGATTTAGGGCCTACTTTTTATTGTTGACTCCATAAGTTCTCTTCAACGACAACTATGAAGTTTATCTGTGGTTAATTTATGGTAGCAGACTGTGTAGTATCTGCTGGTGATATATTTCAACAAGGAATTTTAGGTTTTGTTTTGTTTTGTTTTTTGCTTTTTTTTTAGTACTTCATGACATGGCAAGCTAATTAAGACCCATCTGTTAAGACACACTACTAAAGCATTAATATTATTTTTCATAAGCGACAAGTTTGCTTCTGAAACCAATAGGTTGCTCTCTCATTAGTGATAATTAATAGAGTTGTTTCACTGCCCTGTGAGACCAGTGAACAAAAGAGATGTTTTCATCTTCTAATAATAGCAGGAAGAAGTAATTTGTTGTTCCTTCCAGAATGGTGGCTCTCTGATATGAAGCATTTCTTATAACAAAACTTCAGCACAGCACATCAAAGACTTAGCTGAGGTATAACCTTGTTTAAAGGTTCAGTAGCTTACTGCTTTTAGCAGCCTTTTTCTGCATTTTTCCATCTCTCAGAGGGAATTTTAAATGCTAAGCCTAAATATGATGTAATTGTATCAAAGTGCTTCAGATTTACTTTTAACTGTTCTGTAAGGGAAAGAACAAGATTGGTTTTTTTTCAAAAAATAGAGTATCTACTTTGCTTACTTGAAGGATAGAACTTAAATTTTCAGAGAAGAAAAGTTAATGTTTGCATCTTTGCTAAGCAGGTTATAAAAACCTCAAATGAATATTACTCTTCGGAAGTTAAAGACTGATGGACTTATAAATGGGAAACAAATATGTAATGTATATGCCTTATTAAAGAAGATAATATTTCAGCATGATGGCATTTAGAGATAGCAAAAAAAAAAAAATCTCACAGTGGCCATCTTATTGACAATGATAATTATCCTGCAAGTGGCTGTTCACAAAGTAATTGTTGATAACACAATTATCACTGCACTGATGACCTCACTGATATGTGTGATGTGATTTATGAAATGTCCATGTTCAATCTAGAATAGAATAGAATGTAATTTCACTTTTTACATCCCGCTCCTATAAATATGTTGGCTGAGAATAAATTTCATAAAGATGATGAAATGGGTAATATCCATGGAAGCTTACACTATAAAAAGTATGTTAGCTTTTAGGCTGCTACAGACTACCACAGACTAACATAGATAGTCTGGAAATAAGAACAAATAATACAATAAAATTTAATAATAATTAACCTGCAAATCATAGGCGCATACAGTGTATTAATTATTGTAACGGCAGTATATTTTTTTTAAAAAATTACATATATAACAGGATGGACAGTGCTCTGGGGTCAAGGATTATTTATTAGATTTGCTGACAGCCTAGGGGCCCAATGTATGATCAAAGAAATTAATCTGCATTTTAAAAAAAAAGATTGACATGTATTGTAGGCTTGTCAGAGTGGGTTTTTTAGAACTGAAAAATGGGCTTAAATACAACATTAAAAATTGGGAGTTAGCTTTAACTTCTGTTTAAATAGCTAGATTATGTTGATTTTTTGTGTTTTTATTGTATTGTTATTTTATTTTATATGTGTTGGTGAAATGTTCACCTATAATTTTTTATTATTATGGTTATTTTTATTTTGTATGTTGCAAGCTGCTTAGGCATTATTAATGAAAAAATGAAGTACAAATAAATAGTTGAGGATGCTTATGCTGAGAAGGAGCTCCCTTGTGCCCCCTAGCATTCAGTTCCCCCCCCCCAATTATTTTAACACTGGGAATATGTGCTGCAGAGGGGTTGAGGGGGGGGGGCTGAAAGCATAGCAAAAAAGTCCCCAGACCCCGTGTAGAGGACTTAAGAGGACTTTAAAAAATTTTCTGAAGTGATAGGAATCTCAGGGGTACATAAACATGATCCTGGGCTCAGCATGCACACTGCAGTAAGTAAATGACATTGATGTGGGATCAGGTGAAGCCTGATCCACCCAGATAATGTATTCACTAAATTCAGAATCTATAAATCACAATGTTTTAAAATAAAATCTGAGAGTTCTGTTTTGAATTACTGCTGCTTATTTTTGATACAGGACAATGTTGCTAGATTCTGAGCAAAAGGGGAAGTCCCCCCCCTCATTTTTCCTATTTCTTAATGTTTCTGAATATGATTAACATCATCCATAATGCCTGTAAGTTTTAATGTAGAATAAATTCCTAAGAGTAATTCTTAATTACTTGCAGATGTCTGTTAATTCCTGTGAGAGATTTTACTTCAAAATTGAAAGGGCAGGTTGTCGTCTGTCAGGATCTTAAAAATACACCAGTGTTTTTTCTTTTTGTCAAAATGTTATTCTATGTGGACTGCAAGCTGTTAAAATAAAATAGACTCTCCTTTCAATGTCATGTTTCTCAGTATGAAGAGAAAAGTAATTTTGCTTCAAAAAAAAAAACTTAGCTTGCTTTTCTTACCATATTTACCACAGAGTAAATCTCACTGAATTGAATGGACTTATGTCTGAGGTAGCACTTATTAGATTGCTTTGTTAGAGAGTTTTATTATGGGTGGTATGTATCCAAACATTTTATATTTTATTATGCATGTATTAGGTGAGTTATTCAAAGTGAAGAGAAAGAGATGCATCCATGTGTGAATGGTTGACCTGTGGGTCCATCTTACAAGCAATATGATTAGCAACTGTCCATGTCACAGTGGAATTAAGAATTAGTAGTCTGTGTCTTCAGGCTCCCTGGCTTATGTTTTGATAAGGAATCAAAATTTAAAGGTGCAGTACATTGTCCCATATACATGCTTTTGTTACATATCCTATGGTTCATTTGGAAAATACTTGCTTTTAGCGTCCTCTCCTTTGCTAGATTAGTAGAGCTGGTAAGCACAAGTCAGGGTACACAGCTACACTCAAGTTCACTAAGTTCATTATTTCATTCTGTTTGAAAGCTATGTTGGCACTGAGTGCACAGTCTACCTGACAGTGTGGATAATGCTACTGCTGCCTTTTATCTTCTAGCAATTTTTTTTTCTACAAGTTCCTATGTTCCTTCCAAACCAGTAATATGATACTTAGTAAGGTTCTTAAGGGATTTGTTAAATACATGACTCAAATCATGTTCCAAAGAAGCTGACAGTGTGATCATTGCATTCACTTGTTTTCACAGATAATTTCTGAAATACTTACAAATTTTCCTTGCCTGTATATTCCAAATTTTGGTAAATTTGTAAGAAGTGACCTATCATTTGCCAGCTCACTCCTTCAGTTCAGAGGCCAGTCCAAACAAATAGGTCCTGCCATGTTTCTCAAAGTAGCTCCGACTTGGACTTTGTCAAGCTACTAGTTAGCAAGAGAGGTTCCCTTAACTGGAGGTTGTCACTGCATAGAATTCTCTTCTGTCTGGAGCTAGGGATTGTGATCCTCATTGTATGTGTGCTTCTCAGTTACTTATGTGGATGCAGCTGTGTTTTAAAGTTGACCCTTGTGTTGCTTTTTATTCTATGTGGCAACAAGGGAAGAGAATTGTCCCAGGCTGGATGGGAACAACATCCCCTCAATGCTCCTGCCCAATCAAATAAATAATTGACATTATCGCAGGGCCTATTGCTGTGCAATTTACAGCTGATGGATGTTCCACAACCAATTTAGATTTCGTAGCAGCTACATTGCCAACTTTTTTGTTATGGTCAGGGAACTAAGATTTGCTCAGCTTAGACAATGAGCATGGGTCTGTTGAAGGGTCTGTATTCTTTATCTGGTATTCTCCCTAATGCATAATATACATTTATATGTAGAGATTTGTTTCAGAACATGTACTAGGATTTTAGCCTTTTTAAATCTGGGAATCTAGTAGTGATGACTTTCCTCTTAATGAAGGCAGCAAAATTCCCAAAATGTCATAGAGCACTAAGCAGGGTTAAACTGCCTTGAGCTCTGTTCTTTGGACTTCTGGTTATAGTAATCTTGTGTAAAGATAAAAAGAAGAAATCTACAAATGTTTCAGCTATTAAAAGTCTATAAAAGTTTGTTAGTATTATTATTATTCTCTTGCTACTTTTCTGAATCTTGAGTAAAGTTGATAGGATTCTACGTGCCTTATATTCCAGTCTTTTAATTCACTGTGAAAACTGACTTCAGAATTAAAACATTTCAGTGTAGCTTTATAAAATGTATGAGAAAAAAATGTCTATGTGCATCTGACACATACATATTTATTTTATATTACACACAAACACATTTATGCACATATCGTATATGTTCTGAACAAATGTTAGGTATTGAGAGCCACCTTGTGGACTTTCGGTTATTGCACTTTATTGCCTTGTTTTTCACAGTATATATCAGATTACTTCTGCTTTGGACTACTTATTGTTCAGAATATGAGCGTCTTAAGTATGTTTTTATTACATTTTACAAGGTATTTTCAATAACCAATATTTTTCCTTTGATCTTTTCCTATATCCAATATTATTCTTTTTCCTTTCTCATCTTATGTTGAAGTTAAGGAAAAAATTGTGAGTACCTGATTTATTTTTGAAGCTAACTTGTCTGGAAATAACAGCCATGTCCAGGTGATTACTAGATTGGGATGCACATCAACCTTTTGTTTCATGTTTGTAGCATCTTTGCTTCTCCTTTCAAGTGAGCTGTGATTAAACCAGGAAGACTCTAATTAACAATAGATTCACATGTTGTTTGTTTTGTAAAACTATGGTTGACATCTTTAAAATAAGCCAGATCTTAAAAAAAAAAAAAAAAAGCCAGATCTAAAAACATGCTTACTTTTTCCAACCAAAACTTGAAAACATGTTGCAGAGCTCTAACACATACCCATTTTTAAGTTGGCCATGTATGTGGATTCTGTCCAGTACACTAATCGGCCAAATAAGTTTAAAAGCAGTGCAACAAAACCCTTGTTTGTTGGATGTGTGTAGTTTTCTAGTACTATTTCTTTATAGAACAAAGTGGTTGTAAATGATAACACTGTTTGCAATTCACTGAGGAAGCAGCTTTGATAATTTTGATCAGGCTTACCTATTTGGTCAGTTGTATTGCTATGTCAAATCACACTTATGCAGAAATTTAGAGCGATTTAATCTATTTATTGACACATTTACAGTCACCTGTGCAATAACCTTGCATAGCAGCCATCTTTTTTATGTAAGATGAATATCGTCTGTGAGCCCATATCTCTCAGTTTGCTTTAGAATCTTCAGAACTTCATGTGAACCATCTTCTGTTATTAGTGTTTTTCCTACAAAGCAATGAGCAGCTCTTAACATTCTTACTCAGTTGGTAAAGTGGGCATTGGTAGATTAATGGAGTACTATAGTACTCTGTATCTCTTCATATTCTGATACTGTATAGATTCCTTATTAGAAAGAGTATTATTCCAGCCAGACAATGTAGCTCCTGTTACTATTGCTCCTCACCGTGTTCCCCATCTTCTGTCTCTCCTTCTTGTTTTCCACAAGGATGAAGAAATGTGAGCATGCTAATTTGTAACAATTATATTTGGATTAATTCACTGATTTAATCATAATACATGTTACGATGCTATTAGTTTTTTAGCTAAGTTGCCTTAAGTTTCCTATCAATTGGGGTAGGTGTCCTCAGTGTGGCTAGCAGCCACACTTCAATGGGAGAGTGGCAAAAGATGAACACAAAGAGGCTGTTTTGCATGTTTTAGAAAAACTGTAAAGCTTCTGACAGTGGCGTTTTGTTTACTGAAATATATATTCATATTTAATTTGCACAGAAGAAGTTCCCTTGCACTGAAGAAGACACCTGCACCCTCTAGTAGCTATTTCAAATAAAATATGTGGGGTTATGAAGGCCCCAGGGTGTTTGGGGGGGGGGAGCTGAATACATGACAAAATTATTCACACACCCTCTAGATGATTTTCTTGGCAAAAGATTATTTTTTAAAATGTGGGGGGTGCATGTTACTGTGGATGTATGCAGACTTTTCAAAATGGCACAGTGTTTTTCTTCTGCTTCTCAGTACTCAGAAAGTAGTGAAATATGAAGCAATTCTGGCTAGAATGACTCTGTTCCTTATGTTTGTTGGGAACTGAGGTTTTCAGATGGAAAGGTATTCCAGTATGAGTTTGAGTGGGTAGGAAGATGAAGCACCTCATTTTACCTATTTTGCAGCTCTTATGACTGCCTTACCCTTTTAGTTTTCTTGTGCTGCTGTCAGAAATGTCTGTAGCTAGTTAGAGGTACTCAGGTTGGCAACCTGTATTGTATATGGGGATGACCCTTCACGTAAGGCAATTTCTGGCATTGGAACCTCTAGCTGTTTTTTTTCCCATTGAATTTTCATTGTACCATTTATTTATAACCTCTTTGCTTGTACAAGGTTGAAGAAATGCAATTAAAAATGTCTCCAATTGAATTTTATCCCTAAAGATTTTACGTGATAATATTGGCAACTCAGTGTAGCTACTTAATTTATTTATTCTTTATTTATTTATTTTATTTATTTAAAATATTTTTATCCCGCCTTTCTCCTTAAAAAGGATCCAAAGCAGCTTACATCTTTAAAGCTAAAGCCAGTAAGCATGCAAATGCTAAAAAGGATTAAACAAACACCACACTAAAAAACAGTAAATAAATGCAACACATTTAAAGCAGTAAGGCACAACAATCCATTTAAAAAACCCTCTCGGGCAGCCAGTTACTGAAGGAAAGAATTGCCTGAAGAGAAAGGTCTTTGCTTGCTTGCAGAAGGACAGAAAAGATGAGGCCAGCCTGTTCTCCTGTGGGAGGGAGTTCCAGGGTCTGGGAGCAGCAACAGAGAAGGCCCTCTCCCGTGCATTTATTTATTTATTTATTTATTTATTTATTTATTTATTGCACTTATATGTCGCCCATCTAGACATTGTCTACTCTGGGCAGCTCACAACAGACAAAATAAAAACAATTAATATATAATAGCAATTTATCCATCAAACGCACCTGTGAAGGTGTTGGGACTGAGATGAAAGCCTCTCCTGATGATCTTAACATTCAAGCAGGCTCATAAAGGGAGACGTGGCCCTTTAGGTATCTTGGACCCAAGCTATTCAGGGTTATATAGGTTAGAACCAGCACTTCGAATTGTGCCTGGAAACAAACCGGCAGCCAGTGGAGGGGTTATGTGATCCTAGTGACCAGCCCCAGTTACTGATCTGGCTGCTGCATTTTGGACCCATTGAAGTCTACTGACACTTTCCATAGGCAGCCCCACATACAGCATGTTACAGTAATCCAGCTGGGATGTAACTAAGACATGTGTCATTGCAGCCAGATCAGACCTCTCCAGGAATGGAAAATGTTGCCATCAGGTTACTTCTCTTATGGCAACTCTATGAAACAGAAACCTCAAGTAGGCCCTATCATTAACAGCTGTGCTCATGTCTTAGAAACTGAAGGCCATGATTTTCTTGATTAAGCCAATTAATCTCATACTCACTCTTCCTTCTGCTGCCTTCTATTTTTTCAAGTGTTATTGACTTTTCCAATGAATCTTGTCTCTTCATGATATGCCCACAGTGTGATAGCCTCAGTTTAGTCATTTTTACTTCTAAAGAAATTTGGTCTAGTGTCCACTGATTTGTGTGTGTGTGTGTTTTTCTCCTCCAAACATGACTTTCCAAGTGAATTCTTTTTTCCTTGTCAATCTTCATTGTCTGGTTTTCACAGCCTTACATAGCAATAGTGAATATCATAATGTAGATGATCTTGGCCTTGGCCTCCAGTACATCCTTATTCTTAAGAATCTTTTCAAGTTCCTTCATAGCTGCCCATCCAAGTTTCACCCAGCATAGTCAATATTTAAGTTAGAAAATTATTCTGTGTTCAAGTTTTTGTTCTTTTTAATTTTCAACAGTTTCCAACATTTAATTTCTAACACTTTTTTTGATTCCTTCTTTTACCTTCCTCAGTTGTCATCTCAAGTCACTGTTCCTTTCTATGTCCATATCTTAAATTAATTATGATTCTTCTATAAATTTTCACTTTTTCATCTTAATCCAATCCAGCTTTCTATATGACGTCTGCAAATGGATTTAACAAACAGCCTTATCTGATCCTTTTGCCAAAGGGAAACCATTCTGTATCTCCGTATTCTGTTATAATGATAACATCTTGCCCAGAGTACCAGTTACACATCAAGATAGTCAAATGTTTCAGCCCTTCTATTCTTTTAAAGATGAGTAACAACTTTTTAATATCCATACAATCAGAGTGTTTGCTGTAATCAATAAAGCACAAACTGATCCCCCCCACCCCCAAATTCTTTAGTACTCTCTAGCAGCCAGCATATGCTTGCCGTAAGGTCTCTAGTGCTTCTTTCTTTTCCTAATCCATCTTGAACAACTGGCACTTCTCACTCCATATACTGTATATCATTGGTTTTTGTTGCTAATTCTTGAGCTTGCAATTAATGCGATATCCAAATAGTTACTGCACTCTTGGCATCTCTTTTGTGCTGGAATGTTTCCAGTCTGTAGGCTGTTACTTCATTTTTCATATTTGTTGGTATAATATTGTTAGGATTTCGATAGATTTGGTCTCTCTACCTTGGAGTATTTCTGTTGGTTTGCTGTCTATTCCTGGTGATTTATTTCTTCCAATTGTTTTGTGATACAGAACTATGGAAACCATTGAGTGGAGGTAGTAGTAAGCCACATATTTCCACTGGTTCAGGCTTATTTTCCTTAGAAAGAATTCTGAAATAAGTAGGTTAGACCTTGATTAACAGCCATTTAATCTTTTCACCATGTGTTTTATTTTATTACATTCTTAAGGTATGTATTGGGGAGTTGTTTTTTCCTATTCAAACAATGTCAAATTGAGTAGGCTTTCTACATTATCAGTAAAAATCCCAAGAGAGCAATAACCTTGAAATAGTGTTAGTTTATCATGTTTTTATTACACCCGATTCATATTTTACACTGTGCTGCTGGCAAAGATAAGGCATTGAGATGAGACTACATTTAAAGAGAGCTACTTTAAGTACTTCAGCATAGGTCAGTTTCTCCTGTGCCTTTGAAATCTGGAAATACAACACTTTTGTTCTGGAAAATTCTGTTGTTCACAGGGTCATTAAAGGTGGGATTTGTTTACCCTTGTAAATAAATTAGCTATTCGTAAGTTTAACTTACAATCAAGCATCCTTAAAGAGAGAACAACATCATTTACTACCTAACATTGCTTCAGTATCTAAATAGGATGCAATCCTTTGGAAAGCAAACACTGTTTTTCCACATAATTTTTTTTTTGGTCTTTTTAATTTTCAACAATATTTTTTATATATATATGTGCTATGTTGCTATAAGATGACTTCTAAGCATAAGTTTTAGCTGTAATCATTGTATGGAATTGACTGTCTGTGAAATGACAGTACAATCTAAGCTTCTAGCTGTGGGCCACACTTGAATATATGGGGTTAGATCCAAATTTTCCGAGTCTGTTCCTCTTTTGTGTAAAAGAGAGAGTAATTTATTACAGATTTTTTTCCCCTGCAGCCCTATGACTCTCCAAAATCAGCTGTAGAGAGTAAGGGACCCTCAGCAGAGGATGGGAATGGTGTTGGAGGATACAGGCAGAAGGAAGAATTGTCAAAAATGACCTTCCCTTCCTTCCAGGAGCAGAAACATCCACTGGTTTCAGAACCCTTCCATGAATGGAAGTAGCCTTTGCCATTGCAAAATAGCAAGTTTACATCCGAGGAGAGGAATATTCTGATAAAATTCTCCTTTAAGAGGCTAGTTCTTTTGTTTTATTATTACTGAAGTCAAGATTATGAAGTAAAACAAAAATATAGACAGTGGCCTGTGGTTGTGCAAGTGTTAGCTCATGAGACAGCGTACACATGCAACCTGCATATGGTAGCTAGTTGCACTGTGGAAGACTTTACCGAGTGCCTCCCTTGTGCTTATTCTAGAAATTAATTTCTTTCTTTTGGGGGGGCGGGGGGAGTGGAGATGGGTAGGGAAAGGGTAAAATTTCAGAGAGTGAGGGGGTACTTTTACATCCACTTATACAATTCTACAGGAATAAAAAGTTAACCAAAAAGAACAACTTAACAGGTTTTACCAGAATTACTATAGTTACTACTCCCTCCATTCCCTAATTGGACCTTCTCATTCTTCTTTTATCTATACTTTCCAGTCCATATTTTGAATCCAGCTTTAAAGTCATTCCCAAATTTTTGCGTCCTTTTTAATATGACCATGATTCTGCTTTCTTCCCAGATTTCCCATATTATAGCTACAATAATTACGTATAATATCAAATATTTCATTTCTTTTATCTACAGTCTCAGACATAATACTCAATTAACACAATTCCAGTTTCAACATTTCAACATTTCATATACTAATCTCCAATAATCTTCAATAATTTTCTGCTTCCCTACCTATCCACCCAACATAGTTGAAAGTACCCTCCTGTATTTTACATTTCTAACACTTATTAAAAAAAAACATTTCATCAGGTGGTTCTTGATTTTCATACTGTAAGTCTTGAAGTGTCCAATTTTAATCTCTGTATTTATTCATAAATTCTTCTACATCTTTGGGTTGAGTTTAAACTGTTTATGTTAGCTAAAAACGTTCTGAGTTGTTTCTCTTTCATTTTATCCATTTTTATTTTTAAGGTTTTCTTTCCTCTTCTTAGATCCTCTTGTTTCCATGGTGGACCTTCTTTTGGCACTTCCCATTTGGTTTTCTAGCTCAAATTCTGTGCTTTTTGATCCTGATGGTCCGCTTAATTTCTCTTCTTCCTGTTTCTCATATGTCTTTTTCTCTTCTTTCTTACCCAGCCATTGCCCCTTTTTTTTCATAAAGTCTTCTGCCTTCACTGTTGAATTAATAAAATATCTCTGCGACTGGAGTTGGAATGAGACACCTTCAGGTATTAACCACTTACAGTGGTGCCTCCACTTACGACCATAATCCGTTCCAGAAGATGGACGTAACTTGAAATGGTCGTAAGTCGAAGCACCATTTCCCATAGGAATGCATTGAAATGCAATTAATCCGTTCCGGCCGAAGAAAAAAATCACACACAAAAAAAATCACTGAAAAACTCATTGGAAACGCGATTAATCCCTTCCGGTCGAAAGGGGGGGGGGGAAGAAAAGCAATCAAGCATGCAAGACCCATTGGAAATGCACAGAAAACAAACGGAGCAGATCGGAAATGCACAGAGAACAAAGGGGGCAGGTCGGAAATGCAAAGAAAACAAAGGAAAAAGCAAGGGAAGCATGCAGGACCCATCGGAAATGGGGGGGAAAAAAACCCAAAAGCAACCAAACCCCCCAAGACCCATCGGAAATGGGGGGGAAACAAAAAACAAACAAACCCCCAAGACCCATCGGAAATGGGAAAAAACACTCCAAAAAGCAACAAAAAACCCCAAGACCCATCGGAAATAGGGGGAAAAAAACCAAAAAACAAACCCCCCAAGACCCATCACAGCACAGAAACATAACCCCCCCCCAGCTCAAAACCACGCTGCAAAAACACCCAGAACAGTTTTTAAAAAGCAGAAAACAGCACCTTACCTTACAAGGCAGCCCGAAGCCTCCCTGCAAACACACACACACGCTCTCAGAAGCAGAAGCGAGGCAGTCTCAAGCCTCCGATGACGACGCACACTCTCTAACTGCTGGGGCGAAAGAGCTACAAAGAAGCAGCCTCGTCGCCACCTACAGTTAGCAATTTGAATTTCCCGCCTTTTTTCCCTGCCTTTTTCTGTTCGTAAGTGGAATCTCCGGTCGCAAGTAGAAGCAAAATTTTGCGGCCGGAGCTGGTCGTAACTCAAAATGGTCGTAAGTAGGGACGTTCGTAAGTCGAGGCACCACTGTATATATAATTGAGTTTGTTCTCAGGAAATGTGTCAACTCTGCATATTGTCTCCTTTTCTGTCTTACTTGCCATGGAATATGTTTCAAAATCTTAATTTCTTTTCCTTCTGTAGTGGATCCTTTATCTTGCATGTTTCTTAGACCTTTTTCTCAAAATATTCTCATAAATTTAACATGAATTTCTGTGTTAATTCTTCGTGCTGTATCTATATTTTGTTGTACTTCTTCTGGTCACATCTCCATAAATGGGGCTAAAAAATTAGTTACCAGTTGCACTGTGTCTTCACCTTTTTGTTCTGGAAAATTCTGAAATCTAAGTATGAGGTTGGCTCCCTCCATTTGTAATGTTAACAGGTTGTTTTCATCTTGTTTTCTTTCATATTGTATCACTCCCAGCTCTGCATTCATAGTCTCCATTTTCTTTTCTAATTTTTTGAGGGCTTTTTTTATAATGGCTATTTCTTTTCTATTTTCTGTAATTTGGTGTTTAATATCAGTCTTTTGTGACCCTAACTAAATCTTTGATTTGCTCAGATAGCTGAGCCATTCCTCCTTTTATCCGCTGTAATCTTGTGAATAACATATTTTGAATATTCTGTTGCCAATCCTTAAATTTCTCTTGCCCCAATAATTTCAGACCTTGTTCTTGTACAGATGAACTTTTTGAGGTTCTTTCTTTTCTCCCATCCCTGTCGTCTTCCAGATTTTTTAGAGATGTTGTTTGTGTCTTTTCCCAGCAGGTGTCGCTGTTGCTTTACTTTTCATGCAAACAAAACCATAGGTTAGCACTTCTCTCTCATTAAAACACTCTCACAGCTGCCAGTCAAAACAACGAGTGTTTAAAATAACAGTCAATGCCTTGAGGCAAGTAACATTTGCAGTTCAAACTTTCTCTCCAGCCTCAGTAATTAGGGGTAGGTCCTCCAATCAAAGCTGCTCCGGGCTACAGGAGGGAGGGTCGCCTCTGCCAGGGTGCCAAAGGAAACAAAGGTGCCTCCAATCTGGTAATGTTACAGGATCTAAGATTCTTCTTAAATTCCAAAGTTCAAAAGTTCTGTTTTCTGGTTCTAGTTTCCTCCATCAGCATTGTAAATTTCGTGGGAGCGAGTCTTTGCTTTTGATTAAAACAGTTCATTCACCAAATAACTTTCTCCCCTCCTCCCTCTTTCTCCTTCTCTTTTTTCTCCTTTTCTCGATCAAGGCTGGGGAATGGGGGGGGGGGGGGGAAGCTCGCTCTACTGTGCCTCGAAGGGTTACAGGATCTAATCCACTTACATTAACTCATTAAGCCCAGCTTTCTTCTGTGTCATTATTTTAGGTCCATAATGGCTTTTTCATGTAAAAACATATCTTGACTTACGTAGAGTCCTGGTCAGGATATTTTCCAAAATCCTTCTGTACTTCTCCACTCTCTACAAGGGGTGTTCCCAGCTCTTTGTCCAGCATGGGTTCCTCCTTGGTCCGTGCACTCAGAAAAGACTTCAGGGGAAGAAAGCAGCTTCCGCCAACTTCTCTCCTCTTTCTGTCACCTCTGCTGCTTCAGACACCGCTTCTACTGGCGGACCGTCCTTTTGCCCCCTACATTGGGGGCCTCGAAACCGAGGGGTCTCGGTCAGTTTCAGGAGCTCTCCCGAAACCCAACCGGTCTCACCGCGATGAAACCCCACCTCATTCTAGAAATTAATTTCTACTGGCACAGTATACCTTGTGCTATGGAAATGGCCTTTTGCTTCAGATCTGAAAATGTACATAAAGAGCAAGTATTTCTTTTATACAATACAATAAACTACTCATTAAAATTATTTTGAACATTGAAACCATCTAGACCAAAGGTCTACGCCCAGAGTAAACCTTTGGTCTAGATGGGCGGGGTAGAAATCCAATAAAATAAATAAATAAATAAAATAGTAAAAGAAAGTGGAATGATTGATGACTTGGTAGCGAGTCTAAAAAGAAAAGAAGAAGAAAGAAGATTTCCATACTTACCAATAAAAGGAGGGCCAGAGTAAGTTCTTGTGAATCTGAATACAGTGGTGTCTCGACTTACGAACGTCCCGACTTACGACCATTTCGAGTTATGACCAGCTCCGGCCGCAAAATTTTGCTTCTACTTGCAGCCAGAGCTTCCAGTTACGAACAGAAAAAGGCAGGGAAAAAAGGCGGGAAATTCAAATTGCTAACCGTTGGTAGGCAAAGAGGCTGCTTCTTTGTAGCTCTTTCGCCCCAGCAGTTAGAGTGAGTGCGATCGGAGGAGGCTTCGGACTGCCTGGTAAGGTAAGGTGCTGCTTTCTGCTTTTTAAAAACTGTTCTGGGTGGGTTTTGCAGCGTGGTTTTGGGCTGGGGGGTTATGTTTCTATGCTGTGATGGGTCTTGGGGGGTGTTTGTTTTTTGGTATTTTTTCCCATTTCCGATGGGTCTGGGGGGGTTTCCTTGCTTTGGGGGGCTTTTTTTCCCCATTTCCAATGGGTCTTGGGGGGCTTCCTTGCTTTTTGCTTTTTTTTCCCCCATTTCCGATGGGTCTTGCACAATCTGCTTGCTTTTTGCTTTGCTTTCTTTGCATTTCCGATGGGTCTTGCATGCTCTGCTTGCTTTTCTCTCCCCCCCCCCCCTTCGGCCGGAAGGGATTAATCGCGTTTCCGATGGGTCTTGCAGTGATTTATTTATTTTTTGGTGATTTTTTTCTTCGGCCGGAATGGATTAATTGCATTTCAATGCATTCCTATGGGAAATGGTGCTTTGACTTACTACCATTTCGAGTTACGACCAGAGTTCCAGAACCAATTAAGTTCGTAAGTCGAGGTACCACTGTATAGAGAAATATTTAAAACTCAATGGAAGTAGAGGGGGGGAAAGCATGCTCAAGATGTATATTGGGGACAAGGACAGAAGACCAGGAGGTGATTTATTTTAAAATCAAAGCAAGAAAGGGCTAGTCACTTTCCATAAATGCCACGTAGGCTACCTAAGAGGAAGAAAAGTGATGGTATGGTATGGTGTGGTAAAAAAATGTAGGATTAAATGTTGTCTTTTAAGTCTGCTAACTCTATGGCACTTAATTGGAAATAGATATAATGTAGCAGTAACCTAGCTTTGTTATGGAAACTGCAAAGCTAGAAAAGTTTAACCTCACTCCCTTTTATACTGAGCCTTTCAAAGAACTGCAGAATTTCTCTGGATGGTACCTCTGGTATTCAGCAACTGCCTGTCTCTTTTACACTGCAGGTTTTCAGTTGATGGGTTGGGATCCTCTACTAGGTCACATTCTTAAGATGTGTCACAGCAGCAGCATACATGTTAATTCATTCATTCATTTGTGGTTGGAATTTGAAACCCATTTTTCAGGATAGATTCTGCTCCCAAGCTGGCTCACAATTCGCATTTTATATCTGAGTAAGATCATACAAAAAGAGCATTAAGTTACAAAAACATAAAGTAAACAACAGCAATTGCATCTAAGTCAGTAAAGCAAACTAACATGACGGTACCAAATAACAAAATGATTAAAATAGCATCAGATAAAACTTTACAGTATGATAAATCATTGGAAAATTGACGGGGATAAAAAGGTCCCTGTTTATTTTATAAGGGTAATTTACTTATTAAAAGCTTTCCAAATGAAGGAACAAAACATGTTTCCCTGGAAGGATATTCTGGTGGTGGTGCCACTGCATATAGAGAAGAATACTTCTACAGCCTTATCGTCTCTTAATGACGATCAAATCACAGGCCTTCTGATAATGGTCTTAGGAGTTGAGGAAGTATGTATGAATGCAGATTCTTGGCTCCAAACCAGGTAGGTCTATAAATATTACACTTGTGTCTTCAGTTGGTTACAGAAACAAATAAGCAGCCAGTGTGTAAGGGGCACAGAGTAAAGGGAATGTGATCAGAACTTGTAGCTTAGATTCTCATTGTTGCATTTTGCAAGCATTCTCACTCTGCATTCTGCACCAATTAAAACCTATGAACCATCAATTGCAACAGATTAAGAAAAGGTTCCCCAAATGCCTGCCTGGTCCCAAAGTGAGTCCCAACTCTGAAAGGTTTAGAGCTGTACTATTCCTGGTCAGGATCCACCTGAAGGGGTTCTGCAAAGTTTTTAACCCTCCAAGGAGTCCACCATCAGCACCTCCTCCAGATTTATAAAACATTATATTAATGATGAATAAAAAAAGGTGATGATTGGTAGGTGTCCCCTGGCTTTCAAGCAAATAATGGTCACAAAGATAATTAGGGCTAGATTTTTATTCGTTAATTAAGTCAACATGAGTACAGTGACATAAATTACAGCAGCAAAATTACCCCTATTTAACAAGTTGCTGTTTATATCCCCTTTGCACTCCAGCTCACATGAATGGCACTTAACAAAGGGTACAAGCAGCAAGTGATAAAGTAGTGACAATTTGTCACTGCAGTTCACACCATTGCACTTACACTAGTGTAACAAACCGATACATTACTGACCCTAACATCTTTATATATATCAAATTTCCAATCTCGCAATGTCTGTTAATTTTTTTGCTTGCTTGCTTGCTTGCTTGCTTGCTTGCTTGCTTTTCTGTTGCTTACTTAGAGCCTCTTCTGATTCAATGGTTAATGGTTATATTCCAGGGGTAGAAATTTTGTTCTTTGAACCATGAAGAAGGAAGGAGCATGACTGAAAATCAGGGTTGAGTAAATTCCCCAAAGATGGGCCTGCTATCACAAAGGCTCAGTTGCCTGTTGATTTAGCTGAACACCATTGAGCCTTGATAGACTCCAATATTTAGGTCTTATATGCCTGTGGAGCTGCCCTTTTGAATCATGAAACCAGTTTTGTGTAACATCAGTAACCACTCACTTAAATGATTAAAGACCTATTTTATTTGCATCATCTTTACATGAATATTATTGAAAGATGTGATGATTGTATATATCTAGGATTATTGTAGTCTGCTGTGAGCATTCTGTATTCCCATTTTCTCCTCCTCATCCATGAACAGGTGCATAAGTCTAGAAACAAGCAATTACGTGAAATGTTTCCAGATGGATTCAGTATTCATCATGCAGGAATGCTGCGGCAAGATAGGAGTTTGGTGGAGAACTTGTTTTCTCGTGGATATATAAAAGTCTTGGTTTGTACAGCAACATTAGCCTGGGGTGTCAATCTTCCAGCTCATGCTGTCATTATTAAGGTAAGAGCATATTGTCTATGTCTATCAACCATTAAAAATCTATAATGTGGCATACAGCAAGAAATGGTTTTTAAATGTTGCTTGCAAAAGAAAGTGTGAATGTGCAGGGAAAAGATGCTGCTAATTATCTTGCAGTGTTATTATGGTGGGCTGCTTGTTATACTGACTCTCCCCTTTGGGAATCTGATTGGATAGTAAAGATTTAAATATATCACAGATTATGAAAGGATTAGCTTAAGTATACTTTTGAAATCCTGCTGTATTTGCCTAATTTTGGTCTCTAGCTCATCTGGATTATGCTTGTGTGTGTTTATGTTAATTTTTATTAACTTTTTGTCATCTAGGGAACTCAGATCTACGCAGCAAAAAGGGGCTCCTTTGTTGACCTTGGAATTTTAGATGTCATGCAGATATTTGGTCGAGCTGGACGGCCTCAGTTTGACAAATTTGGAGAAGGTGTCATTATCACAACATATGAGAAACTAAGTCATTACCTGACTCTGCTTACTCAGCAGAACCCAATTGAGAGCCAGTTTCTTGAAAGCCTTGCAGACAACTTGAATGCAGAGGTACATTTACTAAAGTGATTCCTGCATAGCTAATACATTCAGTCCTTTGGAACCCAATATGAATAACATGGGGGGGGGGGGGGACCCAATACCGTTTATACTCTAATCTATAAATTATAGCAATTCAACTAAACAGTTTGCGGGGATTGAGTTGTGACATTGGTACCATATTATGCAAAGATTGCTGTACTTTCTGGAGTGTGATATTTTGGGAGAGGTGACACTGCTTTCTTTGATTTCTTTAACCTCATCATACTATGTAAATCAAGAAATAATAGTGATTATTTTTGAATGTACTTCTCCATTTTTATAAGAAAGAATAAATGAAATCTCATTTAACTGTTCCTGGATAGTTTAGTTCCTGCTCGATATATCAGAAGATTTTCAAAGCCTCTTAGTGTAAGGAAACTGGCTCTCTATATTAAAGAAATGATAGTTTCATATTAACCTGAAGGGAACCTTCCTTTCCCTACTATTTCTTCATTATACTGTTTGTGTGAACGTTCTGAAGTTGACTTCAATTCACACATCTAGTAAAAGAAATATATATTAAGAAGCTTTAAGCGATGGGAAAGAGAGTGGAGTGGGGTGAGCCTGCTTTCCAATATCCTTCAAACTGCCTTCTTTGAACTGAGGTCTTAACATTTTGACGCATGGATATAAATAGACTTTCCTAGCTGTGGAATTGTAAAGAGCTGGCATAGAGAGGAAGCGACATCAGCTGATGAGCTTGGTGCATAGGCTTCCATGTTCTTGGCTACTTCAGAAGGCCTCCTTGTAATTCTAGTCTTTGATAAAGTTTGGAGGTTAGAGAAGGAGTGCTTAGAATAGACCCTGATGTTGTACTATTTAGGCAAAGAAATCTTAACCCCCAAATCCTCTTGCTGGCATGGGTGAAGATTGGATGGTCACATCCTTCTGCAGGTAGATTGAAGTTGCAAGGAGTGGGCCCTGTATCTTTACCATGGAAGCACTGGATGAGCCTCTTTAACTGTAAATCTGGTAGGTATTGTATGGCAGGGTAGGATCAAGGCAGTTTTGTATCTACTGGGTGCATTTCCAAGGGACTCTAGGACTCAGCACCTTAGCTGTTGGAGAATGACAATGTAGCTAATTTTTTCATATTAATGACATCAGTGCTAGGTGATAAAAAGCCCACTAAAGCTGCTCCTCCACCTGACTGATAACAGGAGAGTTGTGGGAGAGGCATACACTCCACTCTTCCATGCTCCTTTCCCCTCACAAATAAAATGACCCAATACAATATCTGTCAGAGAGACAAACAGAACATTGCAAAATGAGTCTTCTACAGCAGGGGAAAGGAAAAGAAGGAGGCAGTCTGGGAGCTTGACTTCTTCCTGTGTAACACTGGATTTCATTCATTATGCCACCATAGCTGAGGTGCTTGGTTATAATCATGATCTTTTTTTCTATT
Source organism: Intellagama lesueurii (assembly GCA_037013535.1). Lineage (NCBI taxonomy): Eukaryota > Metazoa > Chordata > Lepidosauria > Squamata > Agamidae > Intellagama > Intellagama lesueurii. The sequence continues at coordinate 253,016,650 of JBAJHW010000001.1, read as the reverse complement.
TTGAGGCAATTGTAAATAAACAGAAGAGAAATATGGTTTTTCTGATCTTAAGTTTTTTTTCCTTCCTTTGAAAAGAGTAGAAGGAACATTTTCTTTCTTTTTACTATGAAAATATATTAACTTTTGCTGTTTTGAATGTTGCCTGCAGAAGACAGTCTAGCTTCATAAAAGCAAAAACTTTGCAGAAAATTTAGAGAATCCTCATTTTTCTTTTGCCATTGCAAAATGCAATTTTGTTTTTTGTAAAAGCGTAATTATGCTTTAAAAGATCTAGTGCACAGTAAGCATGAAATTAATCTTCAGTGGTCAGGAGCTGTGCCAGGTTCTGACAAATGAGGGTCAATGTTGACGTGTGTTAATGATTTCTAATAAACTTATGTTAGTGAAAATAGCAATGCATCTCAGCTAGTCTAACTGAAAATGCTGAAAAGCAGAAGTGTGAAGCACTGACAGGGCCATGAAACCATCATTTTTTATATACTCTGGAACACTGGACATGTCTTTTCCTGCTGACATGACAACCCAGGAAAGATCAGTACGCTTGATTACAGAAAATCAATTGTAAGTTAGACCAATTACAATAGTCTTGCAATTTTTTTAAATTGTAACTTAACCATTCATCTCTTTCAGTTTTCATTTTTGTAGAAATATATTCTCTTCTTGCATAACTAGTTTTTGCAATAATATGAAGGGAAAGATTTTGGGTCATCATAGAAAATTTGAATCCGGTTGCTTTTTTTTATTTGCAGCAGCACCTCAAGTAGCAAAGGTGACACAAATAATTCATATGAAGTCATCTGGTTGCTGAATTCATTTGAGGTATTCTTATGCTTTAATCTTTTAAACCACAAGAGAAGTTCCATTCATAAAATGAGACTTTTCATTTATCTTACTCCCACTTTTGGCAAGGTCTCCAAAACAGTGTACAGCATAGTTCTGAAGACTACAGACAAGGCAAGGGTAGCATCGTTGAAAATTGGAGCCCCTTCCTTGTTTTTGTGTTGTAAATCTCTTTTGCTCATGGTAAGGTTTTGCAAGTTCTAAGATGGCAACAGAATTAATAAGACTAGTTCTGAAGAAGACTTTTCGCCATGCATGCAGTCCTTTTATGTGAGAGAAGAAAACATACAAACCAGTAGGTCCTCTGCTGACTGTAGATTTCTCTTTTTTTCTGAACCAGGAAACCATAGATAGCACCTTTAGAAGCCAGTGTTTTATGCCATAGTTTGAAATGTTATGGAGCTGGTTAACCATAGTTTCCAGGTTCAGATGAAATGGAGAACCATACTTGATGGAAAACTTACTCATAATTAATAGAAAATGTACCTGATTTATTCCTATTAATAAGAGAGGACCGAAATGGCCACATAAGGTGCCAGACGGTTTAATAAGTTTTTAGCTTATTAAGCTAAGATATTTGTTCATTCATTTATTCATTTTTATTCTGCCAGTCTCCCAATGAAGAGACTCAGGGAGGCTCACACGTAGATTAAAACAAAAAGGAATTTAAAACAAAATTATTTATTTATTTATTACATTTATAGCCCACCCATCTAGTCATATAGACTACTCTGGGCGGCTAACAACATATCATATAACAATTTAAAATCATAACAATATATTACTAAGTAAACAATGATCCAAGATGGAAGAAAGGAACAAGATAACGAAAATTCAGACGGTGGGTGGAGGGAAGGCTTGCTTAAACAGCCAGGTTTTCAGTTGGCATTTAAAGATACCCAGTGAAGGGGCCATGCAAATCTCAGGAGGGAGGCTGTTCCAAAGACGAGGAGCCACTACCGAGAAGGCCCGGTTTCTTGTTTTTTCTTTCCGGGCCTCCCTCGGCGTTAGGCTCCTCAGCCTCACCTTAATTAATAAACTATTTAAAAGCAATTCAACATAGGAATATTAAAACACTTCTCTAGAAACAATTTCTAAAAGTTAAAAGCATTTGAAAGGATATAAAAGCAGCACCCATAAGACATCTAACTTGTGTTAAAATCAGGTATTAAAAACATGTACAAAAATAAAGGTTTTCACTCATCACTGTAAGGATAGAAAGAGGGGGTGACCCTAGCCTCGTGAGGGAGACCATTCCATAATCTGGGAGTAGCCATCAGGAAGGCCTTTTCTTGGATTTCCATCAAAAGTTCCTGTAAGAGTGATGGGATTCAGAGAAAGTCCTCCCTGGAAGATCTTAACAGCCAAAGTAGGTTTTATATAGGGAGATATGGTCCATCAGATAACCTGGATCCATGCCATATAGGGCTTTATAGGTGATAACTAGACATGGGGATATTCATATATGAATATGAATACCCCCACACAGGTGGAGATAACGAGGGTCCGGCCCCCTGGGGCTGGACTGTCCACTCACCCTTCCACTGCTGCCACGGGCTCTGCACTCTCTATCACTCTGGAGCTCGTGGTCGGCTAGCCACTCCTAGCAGGAGGTGGGATGACGAGTCTCCCTGTCAGGTCAAAGAGTGGCTCACAGACCAGCGTTCCAGAGCAATTGGAAGGGAGTGCGGAGCCCACAGCAGCAGCGGGCTGCTCCGTTATCTCCACCTCTGCAGGGGTATATGAATACAAATGCCCCCATCTCTAGTGATAACCAACACTTTGTTTTTTTTTCTTTTTTTTTCTTTTTTTTTCTTTTTTATAAATAATTTTTATTTTTCTAACACATATAGACCTACAAGATCAACAAAACATACAAAACAAACAAAAACACATAGGTGGGGAGGCATTTTCCTTACAATATTATCCATTATATGAATCTGACTGCATCAACCTTATTGCTCTCAAATATTTAGTTCAATATAAAGCATCCTAAAGTTATGATAATTCTGGTGATTGATTTTTTATAGATTCTTTCTCTTGCATTCTTATCTATCCAATTATATCTCAGAATATCAATGCTTTACAATCATGAGTAATCAACATTTCAAAAAACAAAAAGATATATCTATCTATCCTTAACTACATAATCATGTTATAATTCATATATACTTGATACAGTATCTCTATGTGAGTGCCTTACAATTAATATTGTGTTCACCATAATATGTGTCTATGCATACATATATTTCATATCAACATTTCAGATGTTTAATTCAATATATAGCATCCTAAATCTATAGTGATTAATTTTACTAGATTCTTTCTCTTGGATTCTTATCTATCCAACTACATATTAGAATATCCATGCTTAACAATCATCAGACATCAACATTTCAGAAGACAAAAAGATATATATATCTAACCTTATTTACTTAATCATGTTACAATTCATAGTGTATTTCTCATGTTACTTTATATGTAAATATATCTCTCTCACACCAATGGTTTCTATTATTTATTCAGCAAGTAACTTTCCCCCTTTCATTTTTGCTTATCAGCTCCAGTATTATCAATCCAAGCTTGGCCTCTCGCCTCTTTTTTGCCAGTTTTAAAATGCCTTGCCAGTTTTAAAATGCCATCTATAAAATCTCTTTAAGGCATTTTCTGTCCGATTTACTAATTTCATCCCAATATAGTCAATGTCTTGATTTTGGAGCAACATAGATCTGTCCGATCTCTGATCATAAATTTCTGCCCTCAAATTCGCCCATTTCTCCCCCTTTACATCCATTCCCATCGATACAATCTCAATATGCTTTCCCCCCTCTTTCCAACCTCCCCTTTTGTCCTTTTTGAGCAATTCATCAAACTTTTTGAGAAAAACAGTCTCTCTCTCTGGCAATAGCAGTTGTTGAGTAGGTTCAATGGTTTGTTCAGACATTTCATATAGCTTTAAGACAGTCTCTCTCTCACTCTCTGACGCAGACATTTCATCCTGCTTTAAGACGCTCTCCATCTTAACATGCAATCCAAGAAGTGTCGCCTTAAATTCTGCCTTAGCTTCTAAAAATTGAGCCTTAATTTGATTGATGATATCCAGTTGGAATTCCTGAAGAGATCTCTTGAGATAAATCTCCATTGTGGGTTCCAATAATGAGTCTCCCCCTCTATCCATGGCCATAACAGTCAGCAGGCTAATTACTCAGATTTCCCTCTTGATTTATTAGCCAGTCCACACTTAAAGACCTGCGAAGGACACTCTAATCGTAGCTCCAGCCATGTTAAGGATGTTATTTGATTTATAATCCACCTTTGTAGCTCGATATAGAGTTACATAGGTTAAGTTGTGGAGAGTTATTTAAAGTTCTTAAGTCCTGAATTTATGAAAAAGCCAGTTCTCGGGGAGGAAGGGTTAAGAGAGAAAAGACAGTTGGTTTCGTTTTCCCCAGTTCTCTCAGCTGTGACGCAGTAAGAAAGACTCCAATGTTACAGGCATTACCAAAGTTATGCCGCTTGAGATCTTTCTCCTCATCAGCTTCCAAAAGAACACATCTGATCTTTTACTTGCTGTCGCTTAGCAGCAGATCATTAATCTCTGTTCATGCAGTCAGGTAATAAATCTTCAGACCTCCCCCTCTCCGGGCAGCTAACTCACCAATCATGGCGACTACACGAGCCAGTTGCGTGCGGGAAAAGAAACTCTTCCAAAAGACAGATTGCCGTCTGAAATTCGGCGTTTCCAACCCCCGCTTGCTGCAAGTCCACTCTCCTGTGGAAAACTTGCCCCCCCTTCTCCTGGGGGGTCCACTGACTCGGAGTAAACCCAGAGGAATCCAGAGCCCTGGAATTTCCCCTGTTCTCGCTGCCCGTTGCTCGTGATAACCAACACTTTGAATTGGGCTCGGAAACAAAGTGGCAGCCAGTGAAGCTGCTGTAACAGGGAATTGTATGCTCCCTATAATCAGTCCCATTTTGTACCAGCTGCAGTTTCCAGTTCCCGTGGATCAAAAACCACTTCATCAGGTTTGTACCAGTGTGAAGAACTTAAAAGTCCAAAAGTTCATGGCAAGATGGATTTTGCCAGGAAAGTTACTCTTAGATGTAAGTCAGGAAATAGTATGGTTGCTGTTTTATGCTTACAGCTGAGGCAGCTGTGGATTGAGTGTAACCCCCAGTTCTTCAAACAAAGAATTACAGGCCATGTGTGCGCACACACCTCCTCATTTGGCCTTTCTTTGAAATGGACATGTTTCTGCTTGGCTGGGGGCGGGGTGTGACACAGAAAACCCAAGTCCTCTATCTGGGAATTGGGGTGATAATTTAGTAAGCTCACTAGCTTTAGCTAGTTAGGATCAGATTAAAGTCAAAATAATATTACCTAGTGTATTGTATGATGGGTTTTTTAGTGGTATATAAAGGTATTGCCTATTTTTGCATTAGTATTTTATTTTGTATCAACCACACATCTATCCTTTATTTCATCCTTGTACATGTGTCACCAAACTCCAAAACTCTGGACAACCTCTCTAATCATTTTCATGTAAATCTTTAATAGCATGGGGGACAAAACAGAACCCTAAAGGGACAGACACCAAAGGCCAAGCTGTCAAACAGGAGCCCCCAAGACCACAATCTGAGTTTGCTTTGCCAGGTAGGACCGGAGCATCCAATGTTTTCAGGTCCCATCCCAGAGAGACAGTTCAGGTGAATTCATGGTCAATAATATCAAAATCTACTGAGAGGCCCAGCAGAACCAGCAGGGATACACTTGCCCATCTAGTTCCTGTTGTAGATCATGTACCATAGTGACCAAAGCCATCTCTGCCCCATAACCAGGCCTGAAGCCATATTGAAATGTATCTAAATGTTCCATTTCATCCAAGAACTGTTGGAGTTGAGAAGCCACCACCCACTCTAATACTTTGCCAAAAAACAGATTATTGGATACTGACCAGTAATTATCTGATGAGTGGTTCACAGAGAGCTTTTTCAACATAAATATTGCTGCTGCCTCCTTTGAGCATATAGGCAACCTACCTTGCTATAAAGAGGCATTTGTCACTCCTCTTACCCTCTTGGCCAGTCCTGCTCTGGCTGTTTTTATAAGCCACAAAGGGCAAGGATCCAACACACATATGCTGGCTTTCATGTCTTCAAGGATCTTGTCCATATCCTCAAACAACACAAACTGAAATATTTGCATTATTACTGGTCAGGTAGGAGCCAAAGTTATATTATTAGCTTTTGTTTATTTGAAATTATCTGAAGACTTCTTCAATAAAGTACCTACTACTACTATGTAAAAACGATAAGCCCAAGTTTGTAATTTTTTTTTCAGCCATTGTTGATTTGTTTTTCACACTAGGGATGATCTAGAGGTGGGATGCAAATTATGTTCTGTGTGGCAAATAGGTCTGCCGGTTTAGATTGTTTGACCATTATCATGATCAATATTTAGTTGTGCAGATCCAAAGTTTCAGAAACTGCCGCAACATGTGGCCCCAACGCACCATCAGATCACAGTGGCAGCTTTGCAGTTGGAACACCATGTGGAGATAAACAGTATTCTGGCCTTTTTAAAAGAATGAATCCGTCAACATTTAACACAAAATGTTAAAAGAATCGTCATACTTATATTGTAGAAAACAGATTCTGCTAGCATTTCCAAAACAAGCAAATTGAGAGGACTAAAAATGTTGATTTGACACATGAGAAAAGAATTCACATTGTACCAGTTTCAAAGCAAATATTTTATCTTTTGTGCACATAGAACTATTTTTCTTTCGTCTACATTTTGACTTAGAGTGTTAAATACTTCAAGTATCTAGAAACTTTTGAATACTGGCATAGTTCATTAAAAATGTGTACATGTAGATCTTTCTTTCATTACATTGTCATTTAAGCTGAGCTCAGGCAAGGTCATTTTTAATTATGTATATAGTATTTACTAATGATATGCAAGTGCTGTTAGTTTGAGGCAGGTGAAGGGTATTAGACAAAACTGTGATTCACATTATAGTGCTTCAGTTTCCTTCTATGATACTTTCAAAATGGTAAATTAGAGGAGCACAAGGATGTCACATGACCAGCCAAAAAAACATTCTGGAAGTCATTTCTAATAGGAGGGGACAGTCCAAACAAAATATTATAACGTTTGAATGGTTTCTTGAATCAGACCCGTGTTTGGCAAAGTGTTTGTAGACACAATGTGCTTGCTGTGTACCAAATTTGGCAAATACTTTCAAAGACCTAATTTCTGATTTTTTAAAAAAATCCTATCCTCCTAGCCCCACCTCGCTAACAGATTTTACTATGATTTTTTGTCCGCTTGTATGGATACAGTAGTTATTTTTCAAATGCCTCCTACTACTACTACTTCCTCAAAACAAGTAACATGTCCTCTTGTGTTATATTTTTGTTTGTTTGTTGGCCGCCTTCACCATGGGAGAGGGGTTGTGTTTTGTTTGGATCATATGTACGATGGGTGGGAGGCTGGGGGCTTTTAGGTGTGTAAACTGCCCAAAGTAGTGGCATGCCACTAGATGGGTGATATAAAAATCGAATCAATCAGTCAATCAATAAATCCTGCTACAAGTTTTTTAAAAAATTGAACTTGATTTGTTCTGTCATTTAGAAGATGTGGGACCTTAAATATGCTTATTTTACAATGAAAGATTTTTGTATAGTCTGACAGCACATGCTCACTGAAGTGTTTTGTAACCATTTCCCAGATTTCTTGCCAGTACTTCCAGAAGTCTAGGTATAGTGTAGCTCATGTTTGGAGCAGCCCAGTCTTATTCATAGATTGTTGTAGTGTTCATGGGTCCCTTGTCCCCACAGTTCTGGAGCTTCCATATTTTGTTATCTTGGAGCATTAATAGTCTGGAAATGTGGCACAGCTGTGTCTGAGCTGCTGGAAAAAGTGTACAATCAAAAGAAAAAAATCCATTGTGCCTTGGATTGCTAAATTGAAAATGGACCTTTAAAAAGAGAGAAAGAAATTAATTTGATTGTTTCAGCTTGGCTGTATCTGTTCTTGCTCTCTACCCCCATCTACCCTCAGTGAAGTAATAATCTACAGGACATTGAAGTGGGCACCAGGTGGCAGCAAATCTTCAAAAGTAATTTCTGTTCTGTAGCTGTAGTAGTATTTCAGATGGACTTCAGTAATAACATTAAAAGGCTTAACATCTTGATTGTGGTCTTTAATCCATTTGTTCTGTGATAGTTCTGTAGATGTTTTCGGGAACAGCAACAGCATGAAGAAGCTTGAGAGTTGTTTTAAGTATTTACATATTTCAGTTCAATAAAGCTTTTTAGTTTTGCATTACTAGCAGGTATCTGAATAATCAGAGCAGTAAAGAGAAATTGTGTTCAAAGCAAAATTTTGACTGAGGGGAGTACACTGCTTTATCAGCTTGATTCTGATTTTGTAGCAGTAAGACAGGGATATGGAGTATATTGCAAAAGAGCTTATTGTTATCTTTTCTAAGTAACTTGTTTATCATCAGAGTGTAAAACCTAATGCTTTATTCATATGTAATAGGACAAAATGCCATCACCTCTCATTTGTAATAGAACAGACAAGTACTTCAATAAACTTTGGGAAGAAACAGGGCCAGTCAAAGACAGTTTAATTGCCCTAGACAGAGCAGCAAATGACACAGTGTCCAAAGCCAAGCAAGTTGCTTTTTGCTTGAAAAGCAGAAAACCCCACAAAAACCTGTCTCCTGATCTATAAGGAAATCCCCCCAAGAATAATAAGTGTAATTATTAATCATTTCTTGCCACCCTAGGTCAGCAGATATTCTCAGATCCATTTTCAGGATCATTTTGGGCAAAGGAATGGATTGAGATGGTTATGTTCATTCCCTCAGGGGAATGAGGTTCATGTTAGATCCAGTGGGACAGAAAATATAGTTTGTGAACCTTTGGTATAAGGAAGTACTATGGCATACAGTATCATTTATGGTATGTTACCCTGAGGATTTATGTTGCCAGAATATGAACTATATAAATTTGGCTATACTACTGAAGTTGATCATATTTACTTTTCCTCTCTGAATCAAGGAAATGTGCTTGATCTAGAGAGGCAAGGGCTGTAACCAATAAAAACTGACAAATCAAAGACTAAATATCCACTGGAAGAAGAAGGCCTGGCATTGAAATATATATAATGGGGATGTCAAGCAGAACTCCCTTAGGAGGGGCTTTTCACAAATGGACAGCCAATACTGAGAAGGCCCTTTCTATGGTAGCCAGGCATTGCAACATTGTGAGCAGTGACATCCATGAGTGGTAAGTAGTGTAGTTGACATATTGCTAGATATTCAGTAGGTTCAAACACCTAGCCTTGTTGCTCTCTTTTGCATGAACTGAGATTACATGTCTGACTTCAAACGTAGCCCCATATATAGTACATAACAATAATCTTGGTCAAGATGACCAGTGCAACCACACTGTCTCTGTGGGTTATAGCTGGTGTATCAACCAAAACTGAAAAAAGGCACCCCATGCCATCTAGGCTACTTGGAACGCAAGTGACAGAGTTCGATATATGAGCACCACCACACCTAGATCCTGCTACTTCTAGGGGAGTTCTAACCCCATTTACAGCAGGATGAGTGTCACTCAATCAGTCATATGACTTACAACCAGAATCTCCATTTGTTATTAGTTTATTGATCTTCATCCTGTCCATTATGGAGACTCAAGTATCAGCCCAGAATAGTAACTGCCTCACCTCATGTTGATGAGACCTCATTCCATCCCCCTCAATAACCTCTCTTAGCAGTTTCATGTAGATGCTAATAACCTGGGTTGCATATAATTTGATGATTTGGAATTGTCTATGCCATTTCATCTTCCTCAATGTAAGTAAATATATTTAGTTTTAGTGCTGTTACGTAACACTGAATATAGCAAAATGTTTAATGTAATGGTGTATGAGGGACCTTTTTGGAGGTTCCAACAATATTTTTCTTTCATGTGATCCTGCAACAATGCTCTCAAAATCAGATACTTTCAGAATCAACTGTACACTCTGCTTTCCACATGCGTGGGGGAATGAGTAAAAGTCTTGTTATGGGAATTCTGTTGTTTTCCATTAAAACACAGCAAGTCATCTAGCTATATGTGCAGTTTGCGTATAGAAGGAACAGTTTTCAATTTCTAGCTAATAGAAATAAATAAGCAGAAGCTAAAGGGTTAAGACTGTATGACATTATGTATGTTTTTGTTGGCCTTGATATGGATTCTTTCATAAATGAATAAATAAATATGGATAACTAGATGATATCTGCTCCATTGGAAATGTACATTTATTAGAATGTGGTGTTAAAAACAAGAGGTGTTTTTAATTTTCAACAATGGATTTCCAACTAGTTTTATAGGTTTCATTCAAAAGATGTCCTTTTGTGAGTAGAAATCTCCTTAGAAGACTAGAAGTGCCTTATGTTCATTTAATGGTACTTACAGCTTCATTTCTAGGATACTCAAGCAAACATACCTCAATTGCAGTAGCTACGGAAGTGATTAGTCCTCATTTCTCAGCAAAAGCAGACCTCTGCTTTGATTTTTTTTTTAAATGTGAAACTCCTAAAAGAAAAGACAAATCCTGAGGAAAAAATTGCAAGCTGAGCATCAAATAAGATAGAAAATATACCCTTTCCACACCAGCCCTGTCCTGAATCACATATTTCATTTAAGCTTTTACTTTCAAGAAAAATGATGGAATCATGGTATTCTTGAGAATTTAAAAAATAATAATTTCAGCCAATTAATTTGTCAGTTTCTTAATATTCCACTGTAGTGACACTCTTGAGTGTTTAAATCCTATTCTAAAACTCTGTGTATGATGGGCTTTATTCCATTCCCACTCCCTTAACATGTAAATTTAATATTATTTCTTTCTACTTGCAGATTGCTCTCGGAACAGTGACAAATGTCGAGGAAGCAGTAAAGTGGATAAGTTATACTTACCTTTATGTGCGGATGAGAGCAAACCCATTAGTATATGGCATCAGTCACAAGGCTTATCAGGTAGAAAATATATGAAAAAATAGTCTGCTTTGTGGTTCTGTAATCCTTTCCTGATGGGAGATTAAATATTTGCTATTGCTGATTTCCTGACATCAGCAACTCCAAGGAGCTTTAAAACATGGAAAATATTTCATATTGCAAAATGTGAAAGAAAAGCATTTCCTGAGTCTTTCTGTGATGTGAAATTTTCAACAATGTTCTTGCAAAACACGTGGAATACAGTAAAATTAGTCACTGCCTTCACATATTGGGTGTGCTAAGCAGACCTAGTATGCTAAGCGAGCTTTGCAAACTAAAAATGAGTGATCCAGTTAAAATGGAGTACATATGGTAGAATTGTGTGTGTGTGTGAGAGAGAGAGAGGTGAGGGGAACCCACGTGTATTTATGAAGTTGATTTCCAAAGGCTAACCATGTTAAGTCTACACAAATGCAAGAGACCACTAAGAAATTAAACAAAAAACAAGCTTTCATGGATGAAATCCACTTCCTCAGGCTGAGCACACCTCCTTCATGGATAGTGCAAGATAATTGTAGGCAAGAGTCCAAAAATTGATGATATGTGTCTGTGACAGGCAATCCAGGTCTTCTTGAGGCTGGGCCTCTAGTGTTTCTGCATCAAGCCTTGGAATGTTTACATCCCTAGTTTGTTGCAGCAGAAGCAACAAAGAATCCTGTGGCACCTTAATGACTGACATTTTATAGCTTGAGAGTTTGCTCAGCATAGCGCACTTGGCATATGCAGTGACAGATGTATAATAGTTAGTGGATAAATGCAGACTCATCCTTCCCCTCCAGTGGCTGGGTAATTTAACATTGGTGAGAAAGGAGCTCCATGTTCTTCTGTAACCATCAGGAAATGTGGTCAACTGTGTTGCCATTGTAAGGTCATTGTTGGTGGAGTATATTCCTGCTAACCTTTCTGTTAAACACACACCTACACACATAGACAGCAAGAACACTGGTGTAATCCACTGGGCAATCAGAGAAGCCATGAATCAGTAGTTCCTCAGATTGAATTTCACCATGGCCATTGATTGACTCAGTAATCTTATGCCCCTGTTATCTTGATTGGAGGGACTCTGGGTATTGAAATTCATTGGCTGAAATCCTGTTGCACAGCTTTATATTGCATAGGGCTGATGATGTCGTCAGCCACTGTGTGTTTTTTGGAAATTGAAATTTTCCATTTCTCTTGTGGGGAAGCTTTTGATGGCTGCTGGACAGGGAAGTCTTTAATTTTCAAAATTTTGACATCTTTTGGAAATTTAAGACTCGGCTCATCTCATGGTCCCCAATGGCTTCCCCACAGCAAACAGGGAACCCAAAGGAGCCTCACGACCTTCAGAAGGAAGTGGGAGTTGGAAATGTTTGTTTTCCAAAAAAGCCATGGATGACATCATCAAGATTTCACCCAGTATATAACCATAACAAATTTTCTCATATTAATTTTTTTAACTCATTTTGTTTGGTGAATAAGGAATTGCAGTTTTACTTTGTGTTTTTCATGGAACAGAGAGAGAATATCGTAGGGCTAAGCAGGCCTTAGAATTGTGGCAGGGTAACCTTTGAAGAACTCCCAAACAAGTCCTCTTGGTACTTATTTTTCCATTTTAATGAGGCTTACTACTTACAGTACTGAAAACAGATGTATTCTTTGTTGTATGGACTCTAGCCACTTGAATACAGGCTTGAGAACAGTCTGTTTTTCTGTACTGTGTGTATTAAATCATAATTAAACCAAAAAGTCACAAATAATTAGAGTCCAATTAAGCATAATCTACCAGTTTGTCTGGATTTGGAATCTAAAGGTACCATCTTTGGAACAAGTCAGGACCTTAGGTGACTTAAAGTTGGTAACTACAGCTTCCTGATTTGGACAAATACAGGGAAACTCTCTACTTAATGAGAGGCTTCTTAGCTTTCTGCAAACAGAAGAGCAAGCATAGGCCAACATTTCATCTGAACAGCGTTAATATGCCTTCGGCTTTCAATGTTCAGAGAAATAGTCATAGAGAACCAAATTTCTATTCCTTGCTTGCATCTTGTGTAGATGTGAATTCTAAAATGTTTATGTTTTAAAAGAAACATTTAAGTCTGCTCTAAGCAATACTTTTAGATAGAACTAAATGAAGTTTACATGTAGTACACTGAGAAGGAAAACTAGTTTAATATGATCTTGGGCTTTAAAGTCAAATACCAGTGTTCAGCCGCTCTTCATAATAGTCACCTCTTACAGCAGTGTAGGTGGTTACATGGAGATTCAACTCTGAGCTCAGAATTAATTAGCTGCCACCTCACTGCTTCACATGGATATATTCCCTCTGTATTTTATATGGGCGGATTCAGAGATTGCCCTTAGGAGGGACAGAGGGGAGTACTTGTACCTCAACTGTTCTATTTAAGAGAACAAGCAATTATTCCTCAAAACTATTGAGTCTCTTATCATTATTCAATATAAAGACAATAAATACATGTAATATATACTGCATTCCAGTAACTTTATCTTGAACACAACCAATATGCACATGACCTAGAGATGGCACCAGTACATATGTACACTTGCACGCACGCACATACATAAACACAACATCTCTTTTTCTTTCCTACAAAAAACTAAAATTGTTCATCTTGTCAAATATAACAAAGTCTCCTGCCATGACTCAACTTCCAGATAACCATATCTGGATGACAGAGAATCTTCACAGATATAAAGTCTCCTGTGTTTCAGCCAGTAGTTCCTGTTTCCTTACATCAAAGTTTTCTACCATGTTTATGCTAGGGTGGAAAGAAAATGGCACTGGCTTATAAAGTATTTCAAATCTAAATGTTCCAGATCAGGCATTTTTCAAAGTGAACTGCATCCATAAAGTTGCTAAAAATGGGGGGATGGAATAATGATTAGATAAGGAGGGAGGGAAGGAGGGAGGAATAGCTAAACAGACAGACAGACAGACATAAAATAATACTTCACACAACATCTCACTGTATTTTAGATGGATCCAAGTTTAGAGAAGCATAGAGAACAACTAGTGATTGAAACTGGTCGAAAGCTGGACAAAGCCCGGATGATTCGTTTTGAAGAGAGAACTGGATTCTTTTCTTCAACAGACCTTGGCAGAATTGCTAGCCACTACTATATTAAATATAATACAATTGAGGTAAAGTATTCTTCTCCTGAATTCCCTCATCTTTTGAAATAAAACCAGTAAGTTATATTTAATTTTCACCTCAAGCTTTTAATTTAGTGATCTATTGTAATCTTGTGCCTAGCTAAATTCTTTTAACTCCAAGTGGGAAAAACATACTCATGGTGCTACATTATATTTCACAGATCACGTTTTTGTTTGCTGAGTGCTATATAAGTAGAAAAATCACAGGAATAGTTCTATTATTACCCTGTTTGGGATGCTGGAAAGGTGTATACTCTTCAAAGATATTTGAATGTTTACATAAACATATGTGTATGTGCAGAAGTTATAGTACATTTCCAAACAGTAATGTTTGTTTGTTACCCTAGATCGGGGTCTCCAAAGTACGGCCCGTGGGCCACATCCGGCCCACCTTGCCTTTTTATCCGGCCCGGGCATAGGAAGAGGAGGGAAGGGGGACCCAAGCAATCCTCCACCCCCACTGTCTTTGCAAAGACAACAGGGGTGGGGGATCGCTTCTGTCAGGCTTCGCTCCTCTTCCTATCTCCGCCGGGGCATAGAAAGAGGAGGGAAGGGGGACCCAAACCATCCGCTACCACCGCTGTCCCCCTTCCCTCCTTCAGCCCTCAAAAATGTGTAAAATATATGATATGGCCCTCATACTGGAAAGTTTGGAGACCCATGCTCTAGATTTTAGAGACTTTGTCTGGGGATCTTATTTGAAATGTGTTATATTTTTAAACACTCTGATTCCTGTGCAGGTTATTTAATTAAATAATTAAACGTGTACACTTTTCAACCTGAAGTTTATTTTACTGATGTCTGTTTTTAAGGTGAAAGCTATTTTCTCTTTATTAGGCTCATTTAACAGATCTCAAGCTGATGCTTTAACTTACAGGATGCAAAGACTCTGCATCATTTTTCAAAGTAAGCGGAATGTAGAATTGTTGAGTAGCATTGGTGATGATGATAAAATTCCCTGCCCCAGACAAGGATTAAATTAGGGCTATTACTAAATATTCTAAACAGCAGATATACACCTCTCTCTCTCTCTCTCTCTCTCTCTCTCTCTCTTTTTGGCAGACTTTTAATGAACTATTTAATGCCCATAAGACAGAAGGTGACATTCTTGCTATAGTGTCTAAAGCAGAGGAATTTGAACAGGTCAAGGTAAGAATACACTGCAGTTTCTTTAAAAATGTCTTTCTATGAAAACCTCTCAAATTCTATGAAGATTATCATATGATTATGTTCATTTTTGGTGCACTTTTAAAGTACAGTGGTGCCTCGCAAGACGAATGCCTCGCAGGACAAAAAACTCACAAGACGAAAGGGTCTTGAGAGATTTTTGGTGCCTCGCAAGACGGCCTGTCTTGCGATATTTTTCGTCTTGCGAGGCGCGTTTCCCATAGGAATGCATTGAAATTTAATTAATGCGTTCCTATGGGGGGGGGGGGAAAAGTCAGAAACAAAAAAAAAGTCACCAAAAAGTCACTTACCAGGTAGAGTAGACTGAGTCCAGCTCCTCACAGTGCGTTTGTAGCCCCAGAACAGCCGGAAAAAGAGTGCCAAACAGCGGAGAGTCAGCAACCAGCAGGGAGCCGGCAGCCATTTTGTGGTCGTCTCCGCTCATGCCCCCCCCTCTCCCCGCCTCTCAGCTGATCGGCGCTGGTCTAAGAGGCTTTTTTCCCTGCTAGGCAAGCCTCGGGAAGCCTGTTAGACCCAGCGCCGATCAGCTGAGAGGCGGGGAGAGGGGGGGGGCATGAGCGGAGACGACCACAAAATGGCTGCCGGCTCCCTGCTGGTTGCTGACTCTCCGCTGTTTGGCACTCTTTTTCCGGCTGTTCTGGGGCTACAAACGCACTGTGAGGAGCTGGACTCAGTCTACTCTACCTGGTAAGTGACTTTTTGGTGATTTTTCTTTGGTTTCTGACTTTTTTTTCCCCATAGGAACGCATTAATTGATTTCAATGCATTCCTATGGGAAAACGCGCTTCGCAAGACGAAATTTTCGCTAGACGGCATTAACCGTGGAACGGATTAATTTCGTCTTGCGAGGCACCACTGTATCAAAGAAACACAACTTGAAATTTCTACATTAGTTATATTAGTATATTAAGATCTTACATCTTATCCAGGAGTGTTTTATACACAATAAATCCAATGTGTGTTTTTGGGAACAGGAACTCCTCTGTGTAGTTCTATATCAAAGCCAGCTTGCACTTCCTTTTCTTATAATCAAGGGGCAGCTCTTGAGTTGATAGTGAATGCTAAAGCCTCTGCTAACAGGGTTCTGCAAGTCTGCCAGACTCAGCTCCTAATATAGTAATAATCTTAGAACTGCAGAGCTGGAAGGGACCCTATGGATCATCAAGTCCATCTCCTGTCAAGGAGGCACAATGGGGAATTGAACTCCCAGCCTCTGGCTCCACAGCCAGATACCTAAACCACTGCGTATCCAGCATATGCACAGATATAATGGGTTTTGTGTCATTAAATTATACTGCTCATTGTTTTTGCGTCATCAGCCTGCACTGCTTATTATGCTTTCTTCAACTTAGAGAGTATTTTCTAACTAGAAACATCCTGTATCCATATATTATATCTATTGTTTTTAATTTCTTAAGCTTGCTTTGAGCTGAATTGTATTAATGATGGATCAAGTACAGGGCAAACAAACACTCTGTTTTGACAGCAGTTCAAGAAAAGCCTGTGTGTTTCAGTTGAGTTGGCATTTCAGTTAACTTTTGCTTTTGCTTTATCAGTTGAGGAGGATATTTTTGTATTGTACAAAAACTAACCATGTTTGCCTGCCAATATCTACTTTGGTCCACATGTGGCTTGAATAGTAGACAGGAACTTCTGTCTTCCTAGTAGGCAAAACTGACATTGAATTTCTTTTTGTCCCATGGTTGTTAAGACATCAACCACTAGTCCTTTATTCATGTAAGTGCTGTGTGTGACTGTGAATGTTGAAAGAGGACTGATGTGAACAGTGTGTTCATTCAATAACTGAGTTGGGTTTTCTTGAAATGAGATAATTACAGAGTGATTGAAAAACTCTGCCAGCAGTTCAAGTGACAGTTGCGACTTTTCGGCTCTGCCTTCAGGCTGAATGAGTTGGTCAGAGCTTGATAGAAGCTGCCTTCAGGTGGTTCCCTGCAGGTGCCAAACATTTACCCTCTTTAAGTAAGTTTTAGACTAATAGACTTTCACCAAATCAAAGAATATGGAGATTTATGCTCTGTTTTGCCAGTATGGGTAAGAATTTGAAATACTATGCATTATTCAAACTGTAGATATGAATATTTCTTTACTTGTATTAAGACTTAATCTTATTAACAGTGAAAACCTTAATACCATGAATCATAGTACTTCAGAGTTTTGAGCTAAGAACATAATACGCCATATGCAAACTATATTATTTTAATGAACACATTTAATGTTAATTCAAGTTTGCTGTAATCCAGAAGGACAGAGGTCAAATAAAAAGGGAATTTCATCAGGTGGAGGATGGTATGGTCAGAAGATTTAATTTTTGAGGCATATCACCTTTTTATGTGTCAATGGCAACCTTAATAAAAGGTTATGCATAATGAAATGCAATTGTGTCATTATTAAGATAGTTTCAATTAGGTTCTATTAAGTGCAGTACTGGGGGACTTGTTTTTCAGAAACTGTAGAATGTTTAAAAACACATTTATTGGGAAATAATTGTCATTTAATTTTCATGTGGAAGATTTAACCAGTTGCTGCAGCCTTTTCAAAGTCTGCTAATTTATGTTTCAGGTGAGAGAAGAAGAAATAGAAGAACTGGAAGCCTTACTGAGTGATTTCTGTGAACTTCCTGCTCCTGGTGGTGTGGAGAATAATTATGGGAAAATAAATATCCTTCTACAAACATATATTAGCCGGGGAGAGATGGATAGTTTTTCTCTTATTTCAGATTCTGGTTATGTTGCACAGGTAAAAATTATGTAGTAATCAATTGATCCTTTCTTTATCAGTGACTTATTTTTATATGCACCAAAATCCATGATTAGCATAGTTTTTTAACCATATACAGTTACTGTATAGTTTGCATTTAGAAGCCTGGAGTGGATTGTGCTTCTCTAGCCTGTGATAAAGTAATGCTTTCCAAAGTTTTACCACAAATAACCTTTCTTCACATTGATTTTATATTCTTGGGAACTCATGTATAACTGGCATGAAGCTGCTACTTGTTGCCGGAGGTCCACAGGACATTTCTCTTGACTCAGAGACCACGTGGGACATGACAGCTATTACCTATAAATTAGAAATCACACAATTACCTTTCTCTGGTAGATTATTGTTAAGGAGAGTTCAATTTTTTTAAAAGCCGGCGTTAAAACCAAACTATTTTCACCAATTAAAATAATGAAACATAATGATACAGTATCATAGAGAACATAATAAAGCAACAGTAAATACAGTCTTAGCAAGTATCTGTGTCATTGCATAACAAAGTGGATTTTAACTGTTCTCAGTTAACAAGATTCATAACTGAACTTTCCAGAGGAATTTTCATATTGTAGATGCCACAACAGCGAAGATCCCAATCAGCAGCCACTGTTCTATGTCAGACTAGTGCTTCCTGTGATGAATAAAGAACAAATGTAATACAGTGTATCACCTACATTTCTTCTCCAGAATGCAGCACGTATTGTTCGAGCCCTCTTTGAAATAGCCCTCCGTAAACGCTGGCCTGCAATGACCTACCGGCTACTGAACCTCAGCAAAGTTATTGACAAGAGACTGTGGGGTTGGGTCAGTCCTTTGCGGCAATTTTCAGTCCTGCCACCACACATCCTTGTCAAATTGGAACAAAAGAATCTCACCATTGATAAGCTGAAGGACATGAGAAAAGATGAGATAGGTAAGCTGTATAAGGAAATACTTTATGTATCTCAGATATTTTGAGATCAGTGTCTGACGTTGCTCTGTTTTATTTTACTCAGTTTAGATCTTGCACTATCCAAGGGTTTCCAGGGCATTAATTTCACACAGCTGGAAATACTTCTGTATCACAAAAGCTCAGAAGCTAGATTTACATTAGTAAAGAGCAAGCGAGCAAAAGAGATGTGTTTCTTAGAGGCATAGAAATCTGCCAAGGAACTGACTTGAAATGATGGATTAGATGGTATCAATTCTTGATAAATATTTAACCCATTATTAACAGCTAGAAGTAATTTAAAAGGGGTAAAATGCCAATTCAGGTTCCTCATTACTTTATGCTATATCCGACATTAAACCTATTAGTGCAACAGGAATTCCTCCTAATGGATTTCTTTCCCTTCATTTTTTTTCCTATCATGTCCCCCACCCTTCAGAATGCATTTGAACTCCCCATGGATGTATAAAACCTATACCACTCACAATGTCCATTCCACTGGCAGAAAATACACAATTGAATACAACTCTCTGGCTGAAATTCCCACTGATTTAATGGGCCTACTCTAGCTGAGACTTATTACACTAAGCAACAGGATTTCAGCCTTTTTATTCTAACACTGAAGTTAGGAAAGTCATTTCGTTTAACACATTGTAAGAGATAAGCAAGATGATTCTATCTAGGTCTGTTTAAAAGTTTGCCTAACATTTTTTCTTCCAGGTTTTGGCAAAGGCAGATTTCTTTCAAGTCTTATATTTACTTTGCAGGCCATATCCTCCATCATGTGAATATTGGATTAAAGGTCAAACAGTGTGCTCATCAGATTCCCTCTATTATAATGGAAGCAACCATTCAGCCAATTACACGTACCGTGCTGAGGGTTAGGTTGAGCATCACTTCTGATTTCAAGTGGAGCGATCAGGTAAAAATGTATAGAATATGAAGTTCAGAGAACATGCAGGAAGTTTTTGGCTCCTTTAGTTCCCAACAGTGACACCCACAGAAGTTTTTTAAAAGTATCCAAACTGCTCCTACCTTTCCCAAGTCTTCGGGTGAACTTTAAATTTAAGTCAAATATCACATAAATGCTGACCACAAAACATGTTAGTGCACTTCGCTAAGATGAAAAGGACATTGGAGGTGAAGTTGTGCTGCTTATATTGACACCAGTAGGTACCGTTCACATCTTTAGATGATATTGTGTAGGCTGAAAGATTGGCGGGGGGGAGGTGGGGACACATATGAGTTCCACCCTGATGTTCTTATAGGCACTGGTTCCAAATGCAAAAAGGTTGGAAGAGTAATTCTAATGAATTTAGATCAGAGGCAGAGAGAATGCCTGGAGATACTGGGCTGTGGCTTGCATATCCACATCTACATTGTTAAGTCCACACACATTCGCCCAGCTGTATGAACAATGATATAGTGTTGACAGTTGCTTCTGTAAAATTTAACCAAAGTTGAATATTTCATCATCTGTAGCTGCATTAAGCGGAGAGCTTGCAAGAAAACTGCAAAGAAATGTATTGTTCCCATTCAATCTTGTCTGAGAGTCTATAAGAAAATATGACTGGCTCTATCATTTTTTTACCCCGGTAAAATATGTTTCTCTAACACTGAATGCACTGCCATTACACAAATTGTTTTAATAAAATATCTAAATTTTCTTCCCTCTGTCAACAAACAACTTTGCACCAATTTGCTGTAAAATATAGCCTGAAAGCCTTTAGGGAGCTACAGTATAATTTTAATTAGTATGTTTTCTTTGTCAGGTGCATGGAACAGGTGGAGAGCCCTGGTGGATTTGGGTGGAAGACCCTACCAATGATCACATTTACCATTCAGAATATTTTATTATTCAAAAAAAGCAGGTATATTTACCCTACAGAACAATGTAAAACACGTGCATAATGTAAACTGATCAGATACAGCTTCATAGCATCAGGTTAACATAAGTATTGTGACATGATGATATTAGGTGTTTGCCTAAATTTCATTTGTTTGTAAATATCAGTGTTTGCCTAAATTTCATTTTTCAGATTCCCATTCTAAAACTGGCTTTCTACACAATCAATCAGGACATCATTTTAAAAATCAAATTGAATAAAGAATTTGCCTTTCCTGTGTGCATGAAGGGAGAATTTCTTTCAGATGAAAAATCAAATACATGATTATAGTTGTAAATACAGATTATTACTAGCTTTAGTTTCATGAAGAAATCATTTAATTAGCAAGAGTTCAATCTAGTCTCTGAAGCCCAACTGAATCTATTTGTTTTACTGGATGTTTTATAAACATAAATAGAGTTTTATGTACTTTGCTTTGGTTTTTCTTTGGATTATTTTGATTTATTTGTTTTGTTTTTTAGTGCATATACATGAGAAAAGAGAGTAATATGATTCTGGCCATCTGGAAAACAATAGTAATTCTATGTATTTTGTTTACCGTAGGTCATTGAAAAAGAAACTCAACTCCTAGTATTCACAATTCCAATTTTTGAACCATTACCATCTCAGTACTACATTCGGGCTGTGTCTGACAGATGGTTAGGAGCTGAGGCTGTGTGTATCATCAATTTTCAACATCTGATCTTACCAGAGAGACATCCACCTCACACAGGTAACAGTCTGTATACCTAGCTGCATTCACACACAATTACGTACCTTTGGTTGTTGAAGAAATTATTTGTCTAAAATTGTTTTATGGACTACTGCAATGTTGATTTTCTTCTGCCTGTTAGCGCTTTAATTCATCCTTAATAACTGTGAGCTTCATTAAGTAATCAAAACGGTAAGATTTATTAACTATTCTACAGTATATGTTTGGAATTTCTATCTTCACCCCTGGAAGATAGACCATTCTTCTCAACATGCTTCCTTCAAAAAGCATCAGCAGAATTTTTAAGGTTTTTTTTTTTAAATTTTCTGCCAAAAAGGAGGGAATTAAAATGAGGATTAATTTTTATTTGTTTTATCTATGATCTAAAGGCACAGTGCATTACCTTCACCCTGTCATTCTCCACATTGCAGAGCCATGAATACAAAAACAGTTGGCACATGAGCTTGTTTGCATCTTCTAGTTCACTAAACAGCTATACATCAGTGGGCCTATTTTTGTAAAGGCCTCTATTGTTGTTATCCCAGTCTCATTTAAAATTCAGCATACTGAGTGCATTCAAAATTCAGAAATGGACATGTCTGAAGCTGTGAGCTCCTTTTGTTTTTAGCATGTATAAATTCATACATGCATGTGATGCATTGGGCCATTGTTGTACCGTGCCTAATCTGTCTGGCCAAACATGTGTACCCTATTTATCTAATTGACTAACCAACGAGTGCTGTTCAGAAGAAACAAAAAGGTATTTACACATCAGCAGATAGGGGAACGTCAGGATTTATGGTAATTGACTGCCATTCCCATCTGGTTCCTCTGAAACAATGAAGTATGCAGAGATCCTCTTAGACAAAGATCAAGAAAAGGCCTTTTCTCCCTCTGACAGATCCCAAGAAATCACAGCATTAATGGGAGATGGTGAAAGACTTCTGAAGCATCTATGAAAAATATGTTAAGAATATTAAGCCTTGAAACCTCAGCAAATTTTATGACTCTCCAGTCATACCTTACTGTGTAGTTATCCTAAAAGGGGTGCTGAGATCTTGAGCCAAACAAAACTTCGAAAAAGGCATCTGTGTAACAGAATCAGTGCAAGTCCCTGCTAATTTGATAGAAGCTAGACCTAGTCTGTATTGTTTGTATTCCAACGTCTTCCACTCCAGCTTCCTCAATTTTTTTGGCAAACAGGCACTTGTGGAATGTTGCATACAATTCTTATACTGAAGAATTCTTGTTTTATTTATATTTTAATTACATTAAAGCTTAATATAGAGAGATAGGCACATCTATCTCCAGTTTCCACCAGTATAATTTTCTATAGTGTTGTAGTATTTTCCCCACTATTGCAACAAAGTTAACAAACAGTCTTCACTCAGACTTACATTACAGTCTTCGTTTGGCTGCTGTTTCACAATATAGTTCTTCCTTTTGAAGCTTTTCTTGTCCATTGTGTCTTATGATCTAGATGGAATAATTGTTGTTGCTGGGTTTGGGGCTTTTTAGATTGTTTAGTTCTGTACAGCCTTTCAGGGCCAAAGCTAAGGCACTTAAACAATACAAAACCAACAAAAATATGAAACACAGTTGACTTAAAACAGGAAACAACATTTGTTTCCAACAAAAAAAAGTAACAATTTTAAAAAAATCTTCAACTCAAAATATGTTAGAGGAGCAACATAATTCATCTTTTTTTTAAAAAAAAATCCAGGTCTTTGAGGCCCATATAAAATAGTTAGAGAGATATCCTGGTGTACCTCCTGCAGAGGAACATTCTATAAAGATTTAGCCACCATAGAAAGGACCCTCTCTTTTGCACTTTGCAACAAGAGTGATAAGTCTTTGAGTCAAATCTCAGGTGCAAGTGGTCTTTCCAGTAACTAGTCCCAAGATATTAAAAGGTTAAAGCTGATCAATAGCAGATTAAATTGGGTCTGAAAATACCTTTGGAACAAGTGCACTTGGTACACAATCAGCATTATAATACTGATTGCTTAGTCTCCACAAGCAATTAAAAGACCACATTCTGCACCACCTGAAACTTCCAAAGCTTCTTTACAGGCAGCCTTAACAAAAACAAACACTATATTTAGTTGGGAATGCAACCAGGATGTGAATAACCCCATTCTTGTGTGGGTAGCCCTGTCCAATAGCAACTGCAGCTCTCCATCTAGATCAGTAGATTCTGTTAGTTTCTCTGTCTTCTGTGAATTACATCTCAGCTTGTTTACCTTCATCTAACTTAACCTACTTATTTAAGATGTCCAAAGATTCAAATGAATCACAGTAAGTGTTCAGTGATTCTGTATGATCACTTAAAGTTGTACTGTAAGTCACTGGCTGAAACCCTGTTGCTTTGTTATGCATGTGAAGGGCAAATGGTGTAAAATTCACTTGTTTCTAGCTAGCAACTTAATAAGTCCCCACTGGGATTCTCAAACACATGCCAAACGAGAAGATGCAGGTGTCCCCCCCAAAAAATCATAATGTCAGCTGAAAGTGAGTGCATATTATGCCATTTGCCTTCTGCTTCTGTGATGAAGCAACAAGATTTCAGCCGCTGATTTACCGAGGAAAGCCAATTTCAGCCTCTCGCTTATTTAAATAAAGCAGAGAAAATCTCTCTATGTGAACTAGGCCATTTTGTCTGCCCAGTTGCAATGATCAAAATGTTCATTCAATCAGTGTTTTTTAAAAAATATGTATAATTGTTTCTACCAGTGGAGAAGCTTCTGTTGTCCTTATTTCTACTTTTTCTTTGGAAGAGAAAGGAACAGGAAATGAGTACTGCAGCCATATTTCTCAAGCCAAGGTTGTCTTTGCATAAACAGCAGATTTGTTGGAGTGATGGTTTCTGACCAAAGCTTGGGGAAGGGAGGATTTTTTAAAGACTATAACTCCCAGAATCCCCAGACCAGTTGTGATGGTGTCTGGGAGTTGTAGTCCAAAAAGTAGCATTTTCAAGTTCTGCTTCCTGTCAGAGTCTAATCCAAGATACACTTCCTGCTTGAACAGTTGCTCAAGGTGCACATGTCTGTGGTGCAAATTAATGGTGCTGTGGTGGTGGTGGCCACTTACAGGATAATTTTTACATGAGCCTTGAGCATAATATTTTGGTAAAGGTGAATACAGTACCCCTCATGGAGACTGAAGATTTGTGGGCTGGAAATGGGAGAGAAAGATGGGGAGCTGCCTTGCATTATTGATGATTGTTGTACTATATGCCAGGTAAAATTTTGAATTGATACCTCATATCTCCATTTAAGCATTTTGACAACAAAATTCATAGCATAATATGGACAGTGGCTTACACTGAATGTGAGGCAATTGGTTTTGAGAACAAGTATGTGCTTTTATCTCCAGGAAAAGATGAAATCTCTTCAGAAGCATGCCAGTGTTACCCTGCCATTGTCAAGATTTTCTCCACAGCTGTGAAGTCTATAATGGCAGTTTTTAAATAAAACAGTTTTGTCACTAAAACTTTGTGGAACTAGGAGTCAGACAAGAATGTCATGCTGCTTTATCTTATGTTGTGCCTATTTGTGAATCCCCTCATCACAGTTTTATTTTTAGCCTTCTGCTCCAGTGGAATGGTGATTATATAAACAGACCCCTTGAAAGGCTCAGTACCCTTGTTCTGAGCTATGATGTTCCCTGAGTTGGTTTATTTATCTTTGCCCTCATAAATTATGGGGCATATTTGCTTTGATATGTCAGATTTAGATCTAATTACAGTAAGTTTGGAAAGACAATGGCGTCTTATGAAAAAGACTTCTCTGCAAAGTTGGGACACAAGCAGTACTTCATATCCTTAACAGTCTGGCTTGAAATATATATATAGATATAGATATATAATCGGCTTCTCAGTTGTTCTCCTTGCTGTCTGCCATTGAAAAAAAAAGCTTCCAGAAAATTATATTTCATCTAAAATCTTACTGTGTGTATCATTTTTAATAACAATGTGTTTCCCGTTATTTTTCTGTGCTGGTGTTGGAAGTATCCTGTTTTATTTATGCATTTAAAGATATACTAATGATTACTCCTCAATTTTTAGAATTACTGGATCTCCAGCCATTGCCTATCACAGCTTTGGGACATCCTAAGTATGAAGCCCTGTACAAATTCACTCATTTCAACCCAATTCAGACCCAGATATTTCATACAGTCTATCATACTGATTGCAATGTTCTTCTTGGAGCTCCCACTGGCTCTGGAAAGACGGTCGCAGCAGAATTAGCTATCTTTAGAGTTTTCAACAACTACCCCACATCAAAGGTTTGCAAAACCATTATTTGCTTGAGAAGTGTGCCTTTCTTTACTCTGGTTTTCATTAGTCCCAAATTTGCCAGGTGAATAGACAGCAATAGTAGGTAAGAATGTTATTTCTGTGCTTGCACGTGTTCTCTAAGCTATACTTCATTGTATTGTGCCATATTGAATAAATATTGGTTCATAGTGATGATACATATATAGGAAGAAGCAGTCCTTCAGGTAAGAGATCTCATAAAAGTAATTTCTAATGAATACTGTCCAATTTGAATATATCCAGGCCATTTTCTTGTAAAATGATCACATAGATGTATTATCATAATTCATGGTTTCCATTTGTTACACTTTTGTGCCACCATGTTTGTCCGTACATTTTTACATCTTTAAAACACAATCTCTTTTGTGGTAATAGTCTTCTCTGTGTGACTGAGCTACAGTAATGGTATTCTAGAAATATAAACAGGTTATTTGACCTCTATATTCAAATCTGTATAATTGTTTTGAAGAATAAAATGATGTTTACATGTACAAGTAACATCTTTGAGCTTGAAGCTAGATATGAGCAACTAAACTAGTATGGGTAAAATGGTTCCAATCTTGGTATTATTGCTAAATAACATAAGCATTATTATATAGGAATTCCACTTGCTTATATCTTTTCTTCTTGCTCCTTTCATCTTAAAGGCAGTGTACATTGCTCCCCTAAAAGCTCTGGTGCGGGAGAGAATTGAAGACTGGAAAATCAGAATTGAAGAGAAGCTTGGTAAAAAGTAAGTATTTGAAAAATCTTTGATGTGGGCCAATTTTTTAAAACCCCAGTAATATTTAATACACAGCTTAGGATATATTGCTGTTGTATCTGTTTGACATCACATCGAGAGAACTATCAGAAAGTAGCATAACAAGGAAACTGGTGATGTTGGTAATCTGTTGTGTGCTCGTATAATTTGACTAACTTCTCCAGGTAGAGTTCCTGAACTTTGAAATGAATTTTTTCTTGAGAGCATTAATAGTTACAGATGAACACTTCTTAAAGCTCAAGATCTTCTCAGCTTTCTCTGTCTGTCTGCATGCACACATGCATGAACACATACACATATATACCAATCCTAGAGTTAAGAATTTATTTCTATATTAATCTCACTTTATTTAAGAATGCACTATAAGGACTAGGTATTCAAATATTATACAAATACATTGCCATTAGGAATTTCTTAATAATCATAGAAATATTTTTGCTATTAAGCAACTATACTGGGTTGAAAATTAGCTGAACTTTCCTCCGTTAATCAATAGGTTATGCATTCTTAGTGTAAGAAGCATGACTTAGTATTCATAGGGCCTCCACCATTCTTACCTTCCCTCTCAACTCCTAGCTTTGATATTCCCTATAAAAGGAGCTTCTATAATTAGAAGGGAGATCCACTTTTTTTTTCTGTTTGAAAATCATAAACAGGAAGTAAACTCAGTATTAGGTGCTGTTGTGGACTAAACATTACATTCAGACAGGATAGTATTATTTATCATGTTTGTATTAAGGGTTAATGTTCTGGACCTACTGTCTACTCCAAAATAGATAAGAATTTGTTGTATCACTTCACAATGACCATTTGACTCCCTTTACAGGGTTGTAGAGTTGACAGGGGATGTAACTCCTGACATGAGGTCAATTGCCCAAGCTGACCTTATTGTTACTACTCCAGAGAAGTGGGATGGGGTCAGCCGAAGCTGGCAGAACAGAAGCTATGTTCAGAAAGTTTCCATTCTCATCATTGATGAGATCCATCTGCTAGGTGAGCATCATTTTTGCCATCATTATTGCTGGAATTGAAGTGTGCTCTGGCATTGCTAGCTGAACTTTAAAAAAATATTGATGTTTGAGGTTTTTTTCCTCTCTTTTCTTTTCTAGGGGATGAGAGAGGTCCTGTACTAGAAGTTATTGTGTCTCGTACTAACTTCATCTCATCTCACACAGAAAAGCCTGTCAGGGTGGTTGGTCTGTCAACTGCATTGGCTAATGCCAGGGATCTTGCTGATTGGCTAAATATAAATCAGGTATGTGTAAGACGTCAGTGTTCTAGGCAGATGGAGTAGAGAATCGTCTTTATAATTATCAGACAGCACTTTTGGAGGATCGTAAAAGAGAGCAAATTGTTATTTACTTTTTTATATTATTGCATTTGTACTGGAATTTTCAGGAATGAGGAGATGCAAAATATATTAAACTCTTGCCCCATGTCCACCGTATTTAAGAGTCACAAAATGTCAGAAATGTTTTAGATGTACATTTTTATTATTTTAGAAATAAAAGAAATCATTAGCAGGAACAAATAAACAGTTTATGTTACCTTTTTAGATGGGGCTGTTCAACTTCAGGCCATCAGTGCGTCCAGTTCCATTGGAAGTACACATTCAAGGCTTTCCAGGCCAGCATTATTGTCCCCGAATGGCTAGCATGAACAAACCAGCATTTCAGGGTATGCACCCGTAGCTATAACTTTAATTTTAAGTCCATGGCAGACAAATGCTGCTCTTTATCTTGCTGATTTGCTTTAAGACAGATGCCTTTTTACAATATTTTAATCTAGCTTCAGGCCTTGTATGTTAAAACTGCTAACACAACGTATGTCAGTGGAACTTAAGCATATTTAAATTGTTGAAATCGGTTTTAACTTCTGGCAGGATGAAAACATATTTGTATTTATATTTAATGATTTACAATGTTTAAACCCTTTCTCACTATTAATTCAGTAACAGGTAAGCTCCTTGTGGAAGCTTCTGGAAAAAAAATAGAAACAGGAGTTGCATGTCAAACGAAACTTGCATAATTCTGATTTTAGGGCAATAACTATAAAATTCAGAATTTTCAGTGTATCCAGATATGTCCCTGTTTTCTATTTTTTATTCTTAAACTGGCAGGTAGAATCGATTTAAGAACTATGTTCATATTTTATTGAAAGATGTTCTGTGTAGGTTTCACAAGGAATATTTATTATATCAATTATAAAGAAGTCCCCAAATAAATTTTGTGATGTGAACTACAGTTGATTGTAAGCCGACAGTTGTGAGGTGACTTTTTAACTGATCTAATTAGCCTTATGACAGAAGCAAAGTATTGATTGGGGACTGGAGACCAATCTTGGCAGTTCAGATTATTTACACCTCAAGAAGGAGCATTGTAGAAAAACACTAATGAACAATAAATCTGTCCAGAGCTGTTCTGCCACACCTGTTCCTGAAGCAACAAAAATTCATTAGCTGTCAAGCTTTCTTTAAGAAATAGATGTATTGATTTCTCTGTGAAGAAGATGCAACAATAGTATTGTCCTTTTGTCATATTCATGCATATATTCCCACTTACAAAGATGTGTTGTCATGGTTTACACTAAAATAATACCTATCAATTAATAATAAATTGATAAGGCTACATAAATAAATCTGGTATGCTTAGCAAAGTATTCAAATTTTTAAAACATGTGTTGTATCTCTTAATGATTGTACCTGAAACAGCAGCTTGAATCTGTTAACACTTCTGCTGACTGATCAACTTGCTGTAGCAATGTGATTTACAATGCAGCTTTCCTTTGCATTTGTTTGATATAGTCATTAATGTGTCAATATTTTCTATTTTAATCTCCATTTCTCAGCCCATAAAAGTTTGCTGTAAACAGAAACTTTTCATATTCAGCAAGAAAATCCTTTAAAATACAAGGGGCTTCTGCTTGATTATTTTACTGTTACAATGTGGGGTGAACTAAACAAAAAATAAATAAATTGTGCCCAGTCCTTGCTATAATTATTCAGGCTCTTTTAAATGTCTCTTTTACAGCAAATAGGTGTATCAGTTTAACTTGCTGGCACTTTCATGCAAATGAAACCATGAATGTTGTAAAAAGGTTGCATGGGGAAGTGGCTAGTTGAAGGAAAGGCATTGCGTTGTTTCTGACTTTTCATTTCTAACAGCTATTAGGAGTCATTCTCCAGCCAAGCCAGTTCTGATCTTTGTGTCATCCAGACGTCAAACTAGACTCACTGCTTTAGAGTTAATTGCCTTTTTGGCAACTGAAGATGATCCAAAACAGTGGCTGAATATGGATGAAAGAGAGGTAAATCCATGCATTTTATATTAATTGAATCAGATAGATTTGATTGTTGCTTGGTTGGCATATGGCATTAAAGGTGTGCTTTGCAAGGGAATTTTCTTATGCTTGGGTAGTATTTTCCCTTTCCTCTTTTTGAATTATTTAGATGCAGACACCCACGTAGCTTCTTACCGCTTAAATGTGATTAAGAGGTTGGGAGTGAACCTCAGGGTCACATACTTCTTCACCCCCATTCCCTTCCTTCTGAAATGTAAATTACTTTACCCTTGTCAGTGAACCTTAACCAAAGATAAGCACTACATCAACAACTGTTTTAACTATCTTTAAAGCTAACAGGACTTCTGCCTTTAGAAGGGGTTGGAACCAGAGTTTCAAGGTTGAAGGAAAGAGGGCAAGAAAAGGAGAAATTGCATTCTAGGAAGAAGGGGCTGAGGGAGGAGGGTTTATGCTGTAAGAATATTAAAAGGCCTGTCATGTTCAGCATTATTTTCACATAGTAGCCAACCAGCTGCTTGTGGGAAGGCCACAAGCAGAACATAAAGGCTATAGTACTGCCTGTTGTATAATACATAGCTTTCGTGACTGTCAGCCTGGTTCAGGTTCCTAGTAAGCTACAGAGCTGCACACAGGTCTGCGAGAACATAGCTGCCAGCACCAAGATCCTGAAATCTGTCTGTGACAGTGGAGCAATATCCTTGAGGTGCCAGAGGCACTGTTGTCCTTACTAGTTATTTCATGAACACTCAGGTGGGGGAAAATATTTAGATATGCCTCCTTCACACTGACCCAGCTTTCATGTGGCTTCTTTAAAGAATAAAAACCACTGTTATTCAGGAGGTGTGTTCTAGGATCTTGTGAACAGGAAATTATGAAAGCTTGAATTCTAGGGTCTAATATCCATGTAACTTGCAACAAAAAGCTGCCATGTGACCTCATTCCATGTCAAAAAATGTTCCTGTTTAGGACCTCTATCCAGGAAGCCAGAACTGGAGTCCCAATGTCCAGACTTTGTTGAGATCAGGAAGAAAGGAAGGAGAAGGGGCCTCTCCTGCCTTCTCTCAGCCTTTCCACACTGTGGTTATAATGCTACAGGAGCTAAACTTCCCAACCCCAAAGGCAAACATTTTTAATGCTGTTTGGCAGGAGAGGGGGATGTATTCTGGAAAGTGGAGATGAGCAGTAATGTTCTGCTCCCCCCTTCTTTCTGAGAGTCTTGTATAATATAAGATGGGATGTAAATCTGTGCTTATTTTGTTCTTGCAGGTAGGAATGAAACATTTCAAATTCTGTCCTCACTGGGCAGGATAGCAGGGTGTTTTGTGCATTTTGGCACTCTTTTTCTAAATGAAGGTGGGCCTTGTGGGGGGTTACACAAAAAATGTATTTTGCATTTACACAAAATACAGGGTTTTTATGCAAAATATGCATTTTAAAATTGTAACTTTTAAAATGCAAAATACAAGTTATTTACATAAACAGGGTTAGTCCTTCCTTCCTTCCTTGTGGTTCATGCTGCCACTGACAAAAAAGTGCTGTGGTATTGAACATTTAATCCTATTAAATTAACAAACAGCAGTAAACTATCCAAATAAAATGTGGAGTATACCATTCAGTATGATAAGAGACTTCAACTGATGGTTTATTGTCAAGGCAGCGCTGCAGGTGATGTAGGTACTTAGCGTTTGAGCACATTCTTGCAGGAGAAACCTTTGGTAGGTTGTGTCATGCACTGAAGTGAGTTACACTGAATCCAGTACAGTTCAGTGCATGAACTATAATAATCATGTTCCATCAAGTCAATTCTGACATATGACAACCCTTTTCAGGGTTTTCTAGGCAGAGAGTACTCAGAAGTAGTTTAGCATTCCCTTCTTCTGGGGGTGCTCTGGGACTGTACAGTTTGCCCAAGGCCACACAGGGAGTGTAGTGTGGCATACACAAAGAGTGAGTGGGTTCTCCCTAGTGCAGAACTCATGAAGAAAACATTTGATTTTGAACTGCAGATCAGTAAAGTAGTTCTGCTGT
Source organism: Intellagama lesueurii (assembly GCA_037013535.1). Lineage (NCBI taxonomy): Eukaryota > Metazoa > Chordata > Lepidosauria > Squamata > Agamidae > Intellagama > Intellagama lesueurii. The sequence goes on along the minus strand of JBAJHW010000001.1, from coordinate 252,984,696 downwards.
ATGCTCAGCATGAGCAGAAAATACCCTGAATTATCCAAATGTAATTTGAGAAATGCAGACACACTATTACTTCCTTTTTTTTGTAATAGCTAAGGTGCAAGTTAAATTCCCAGTGCGGTATAGTGCAGTGGTCCCCAACCTTTTCTGAACCGTGGACTGATTGGGGGGGACCGAGTTTGTGCATGGGGGCGCCCCCCCTGCTCGTGGGTGGGCGTGGCACGCTCATGGGTGGGCGTAGCACGCTCGCGCCCATGCGCGGGTGAGTGGGGCGCACTCGTGGATGGGCAGGGAGCGCTCGCGTGGATGGGCGTGGCGCTCTCGCGGGTGAGTGGGACGCACTTGTGCGCATGCCCGGGTGAGCGTGGCATCCTCACAGGCGGGCGTGGCGCACTCGCACGCATGCGCAGATGGGCGTGGCGTGCTTGCTGGTGAGTGGGGTGTGCTCGCGCACATGCGGGTGGGTGGGCCACCCGTGCGTGCGGGTGGGCGGGCTGTGCATGAATGTGGGCATGCGGGGGAGTGCATGCTGGGGGGGGCGGGAGATCTGTCTCCGCGGCCCGGCCCTGCAAAGGCCACGGACCGGCAGTGGGCCGTGGACCGGGGATTGGGGACCCATGTTGGACAGAGTGATGGACTAGAACTCAGGAAACCTGGGTTTAAATCCCTGCCCAGCCATGGAAGCTTGCTGGGGGAAGGGGAGACACTGTTTAAAATACAAGCTTTATTACTGTGCCAAATGTAAAATTTGCAATGTATCCAATTCATATTTTGTGGGATTTGATGTTTAGTAACACTTCACAGTATTCTCAGTGTGGTGTAGAGCAGTGGTCCCCAACCTTTTCCCAACTGCGGACTGGTTGGGGGGGCATGTCATGCTCGCGGGGGGCGTGTCGTGTTTGCGGGGGCGTCGCGCTTGCGCGCATGCATGCGGTGCGCTTGCAGAGGGCAGGAGATCTGTGTCCGCGGCCCGGTCCTGCCTAGGCCGTGGACCACTGCTGGGTCGTGGACTGGAGGTTGGGGACCCCTGGTGTAGAGGATAGAGTGATGGACTAGGATTCTGGAGAACAGGGTTCGAATCCCCGCTCAGCTATGGAAACTCATTGAGGGAGTGGAACTGGTATAACCACTCCTTAAATACCTCACTTACCTTGAAAACCCTATTAGGGTTGCTATAAGTCAGTTCCAGCTTGACAGTACAGAACACACACACAACACTTCATAGAGGCTTTGTCCAGTTCCTGTTGAGGTCATTGAGAAGATTACTCCACATGTTGAATGGTGTCCTTTATGGCTTCTGAACAGGAAACCACACGTAAAGTTGAGAATGTGTGAAATAAAATGTGTCTACCTATATAGAGAGGAATATGCTTTCTGTTTAGATATAAAAATAGAAGTAAATAACATTCTATCTTGAATTTCTACTCTATTTAGTATCAAAAAGGCTGTATAATGCATTTTCTGCTTTTCAACAATGACATCAAAAACCTAGTAGTATCAATGTGAAACATAAGGCAGCAAAAATAGTATGATTTTAATATCTTGTGACATACTGTAAAGGTTTTTATTTATTTGTTTATTTGAATGAAAGCTGTGCTTTAGTGCATTTCTTGAAATTTGTCCCCACCCCACCCCCAGAAGTTTTGAAACTAATATGGAGTAGCAGTCAGGCTGTTGGCGAGGGCTGGGGAGATCTGGATTCATGAACTTCACAGGGTGGCCATGGGCCAATCGCAGTCTCTTAGGCTAACATCTATCACACGGTTGTTGTGAAGGAAAATTGGAGGGGATTGGGGAGGAGAACTATGCACACTGCCATGAGTTCTCTGGAAGAAAGGCAGAATATAAATGAGACCAATCAATAAATAAAATAAGTATAATGAAATAATTTATATTAATTATTAAGGGGGAAAATAGATCTGTATCATCAGCTCCTACTCTGCAGTCACAAAAAATGTTTGCACATGTGTGTGTGTGTAAGTGTGTAATAAACCTCGATTATCATCATCCATTGCTGTTTGGCATTACCCAGCTTGAAAAAAACTGCCGTTCCCAATGGAAACTCCCCGAGTGCCTGTTTCACTTAAGTGAAGGCCATCCAGTCCATTCAAGGAAAAGCTGTAGGGGCTTCCAAAAACAAGGTGATTGAAAACAGTGAAATATGTATCTGTTTATTTGCGAGCAGTGACTCGAGGTTATGGAGTGTCTCAAAAGATACTTTCATACTTCCTGTCCTTTCAATTGTAAGAGACTTTTTGTCTCTTCACCTCTTTGAGCACAGACGTATGCAGTGCTGCTAGATGGTTGAACCTTCCACCTTTGTTCAATGCTACTGCATAAAGTTTCAGGCCTTCAGGGTTTGCGCAAGTACAAGTCCCCTATTTGTGGATTCATAGATGACTACTTGAAGAACCAGAAGGCAACCTGTCCTTTCTCTATACTTCTTTATTTCAGCTTATGTGTACGCTTCAATTAGGCTGGCAGCTTTTCTTTGGCTTCTCTTTAAAAGGAATCAAAACAACACAAGAACAAATCTCTTAAGTACTCATAACACACATGTTGCATGTTTAATTTTAATTTTATTCTTTACAGCTAATTATTTTTTAAATAATTTTTAAAAAAGAATGTGGTATTTATTTATTGCTTTTTCTTTTATATTTGTCCTGGTTTTCCTCAAGATTGCTTTAGGCAGTCATTCCACATATCGTTATATCATTTTTAGTCCTGACAACAACCATTTGAAATCAGCTAAACATAGACTTCCTGCCAACCTAGCAGTTCGAAAGCATCTAAAAATGCGAGTAGATAAATAGGTACCACCTCGATGGGAAGGTAACGGCGTTCTGTGTCTAGTCGCACTGGCCACGTGACCACGGAAACTGTCTTCGGACAAACGCTGGCTCTACGGCTTGGAAACGAGGATGAGCACCGCGCCCTAGAGTCGGACACGACTGGACTAAATGTCAAGGGGGAACCTTTACCTTTACCTAAACATAGACTAAAAGCAACCCAATAAGCTTCATGACTGAATGGAGATTTCAGTGCATGTCTGTGTCCAAAGTTTAAGTTCATCACTATGTCCATTGTGCTGTTTTGAGCTTTGGTGCTTAGGGCTTCCTTACGATGCAGCACAGCAAGAACTATGCCTGTACATGTGTAGAGAGAGGGAGGACAGAATCTTTCTCAGGATTTTCAGTACATTATCCTTCTGCAGGGTTGTGTGTTGTCATTAAAAACACCATTTTACCTTAACACAGCAGTACTTTAACTTCACATAACATCTGTGCCAGATGTGAAGTGTGTAATTATGTTTTGTTTTAAGACTTCATAACTTTCCTGATTCTTTTGTTCAGCCCATCTTTCTTTACCAGCCATTTCAGACAATCGATAAGTGTTATGCAGTGGCATATGGTCTGAGTCTGATGTGCTTTGAAAAGGGTACAGAGTACTAATAATGAGGATTCTGTGAAAATGGGAAAACCAGGGCGGCAGATATGCTTTGAGAAACTATGGGGGGGTTAGCATCTTGAAACAATATATCACACTCAAAGGGACAGAATTGGGCTGCACAATCTGTTAGCTCATTCTTGTCCAATCTGGTCTCCTCCTTTCTTTTGGAGCCAGCGTTGTCATCAACTTGCTGAATTATACCCTGGCTGGAATGAATTTCAGACCCAGGGTAATGTATCTACTTAAATGGAATTCTGTCTTCCTAACAAAGCTTTTTAGGTATAATTTTTTAAAAAATATATAACCCACCTTGTTTATATTAAATTGGTCAGATTTTTTAGTTATTAGTTGAAGAAAACTCTTGCTGTTGATATTTTATTCCTGCCTCTTGCAACAGTTTTTAAAGTATAAATGTTAGCTTTCAAAAGGTATCTTAGTTTTCAAAGATAGCAATGAAATGGCATATTCATCATGCAGGCAAGCCAGTGATTTTTCAACTGTTTTAAACAAATCAGTGTATTATGTCAATTTTTAATTCTTTGATATAATTTTATTTAAGATGGGCCAAATCTTCTATAACTTTGACATTACTATTACAGTCAGCCCACTTTAGTGAACTTACAAATTCTAGCCTGCTAAGCAACTAGTGTTTATCTAGCTTTTTTTTTCTTCAAATAACACAAATGAATCAAGAAAATTCAAAGGGCCCCTTCATAGCAACATGTACTTATGCTTTTGAAAAAGCTGGTACAGAAGCACAATATTCATATGCATTATACCTGTGAAGATTCTCAGTCATCCAGGTGAGGTTATATAGAAGTTGAGTCATGGCAACTGGACTTCTTCCTTATTAGGTTGAAACATTTCGCTACTCGTCCAAGTAGCTTCTTCAGTCTGAGGAGAGTTAGTGGGAGACTCCTGATATATCCTCCCCATTGGTTTCACTTTCCCCGTGCATTTGTATGCATTGTTTTGACAGATTTTCCTTTGGCAGTCGTGTCTTAAGTAAGGTTAGGAAAATAATTAACTGCACAGTCATATACATGTCTAAGTAAGTTCTAAGTGAATTTAATGAGTGAGTTTACTGGAGTTTAGGATTGCAGCCTAAATAGCACCTCATATAACTGGTGGGTAGTGCACATCTTAGCTGTCTCGTAGATTTTAGTAGAGTTATCATGACAGAGTTGGTCTGTCGGTCACCCTTGTGATATAGTTTTCTCTTATTTTATTAGGCAAATGTAATAATCATTCAAAAATTGACAACTTAAAGAATTGTCTGCAAAATAAAATTATTAGTGGTTTGAAGTCCTAAAATGTGCCTGTGGAAAAAAAATACGTTTGTTTTGGCTTTGGTTTTTTGCACTGATTTATGTGAAAGTAAGTGGGGTCTGCTAGAAATGACTAAGATCCCCTGCTGCTAGAATGACACGCTAGTGGTGCATATGCCAGCACTCCTGCTAAGGGTCCTTTCGTTTTACTGTGTTAGATTACACAACTTTGCAGGTATTACTAACAGCACCACAGGACACTGCTATAGTCCAGGGCAGGAGACAGAATGGGGTGTGGATAACACTTACAGCACAGCAAACACTAGGAATGTCTTCTGAATAAATGCCCGTCAGTGAAATGGAGAAGGGGAGATGTGTTGTGTTACAATATGATAACAAAATGAATGATCAATATTATTACAAAGTTGGTTGTCCAGAATAAAGAAGGAAACAATTTTGCATTTTTCAGAGTTAGCTGTGATGCTTTGGTTTTAGCATGCCTAACAGAAACTAAAGGAAGCAAGGTTTTGTTCTATCTTTAACAGTAACAGACTGATTTTAACATGAGCTTTTAGAGACACCAATGCTCTTCCTTAGATGACAGACAACATCTGTGGTTTGAATGCTAGACTCGGCACATCTGAAAAATTAGACTGCTGTCCATGAAAGCTCATGCTAAAATAGATATTTTAAATACCAGTGTAGCTGTGCTGCCAGAGGTCTTGCAGTGTGAGCTGATGATAAATGTAATTAAGAAGTGCAGTATGTATACCTGGACTTTTTAATATCATTGCTACTGCTTGGCTCCAGTGAATAACTATATGCTTTATTCACACAACAAAATGGGTAGGTTCTTCTTGTATTTTTTAACAGTTATCTTAATTGTGATTTGTTTCTTGTTTTAAAAATTGTTTGAAAACTGAAGTGTTTTAACTCATTACTATATTAACTCTTACATAACTTACATTACTTCCCAGAGCAGTGGGAAAGTTTCCAAGCATTATCCTCCTTCTCATCAATCCCATATACATTTCACCTGTTTTCCACCAAAGAGAGAGAAAGAGAGGGCTCCCTTGGCACATGTCATATGAGACAGTGCCATCATATATTTTAAATATATTTTAAATTTTGGAATTTTTTACTTTTTTTTCTGCAATAGGCACACTCAGTGGGGAAAAGGTAACTTTTCTTAGCCTTGATCAGATCTTTTATTTTAAAAATTGCTTTGTTGCCTGAATTCCTTTCCTTTGGCCATTTTTGTTTTACCCATCCACTTGGACTCTATAAATACATTGCTTTTTCATGTGTCCAAAATCTACTCGAGTGTACAAAGCAAGCTTTCATTTTTCCAGTCTAATTTATATCACCTGTCAAAAGCACTGCATAGCAACATCCGTCTTTGTCCTGAGGGCAGATATAGAAGCTTCCCTTAGATTACGTAAATCAACAGTAATTTTTTTGAGTTTTTTAAATAAACCATTTTTCCACCATTAGTAAATATTCAGTAATACTGATATCAGAAGTAGATATGACTATTTATGTTATGAAAGATATACTTTGTTGCATTTTAGTGATTTTTTATGATTTGAGGTGGAGAAATTTCTAATAATATGTGTGTACTTGTATTTGTTGGCATGTGTGTAAAAACTAAAAAGAAACATGGTCAAAATAGCCATTTTTCATCATATAACTCACTTTTTACAGCTGCAGCACCTCATTATCAGGTCCATAGTCTGCAATTATTGATTGTCTGAAAATGGGCAAAATCCTGTTGCATAACTTTTCACTCAGTGTATCCCTTGTCAGACACAGAAACATTTAATTAAACATTTAACTAATTAAAAGCTTCCTTTCCCACCATTTTAGATACCAAGGTTCCAGAAGGCTGCTTTTTGCCCTGCAGAAGCTTTTGGAAAACTTGTAGTGGGGTGGGGAATCTTTAAAAGCCCAAAATCACTACTGGAAAACTGGTGCTGGGATCAGGACCACTACCAGTGATCCAGTGGCAGTCCCAATCCCAGCAACAACAATTTAGTAGTTCTTGGGTTTTTTTTGTTTTACTTTTCAGCATTTATATTGAATTCTACTGTTTACCTTCTCTTACTTTGTAATTTGCTTGCTTGCATTTCTTATTGAATTGACAGTTCTTTCCCTTTGTTTAAACAAGCAACATGTAGCACGTTGATGTTTTTTTTCAGTGAACAGTCTTGTTACTGATAATATTCTGCAAGATAGTTAAATCCTTTTTATACTATTCTTTGTTACAGATGAATGTCATCATAGGAACAATCAGAGAGTCTAACCTCAAATTGACTCTTGCCTTTGGAATAGGCATCCACCACGCTGGCCTTCATGAACGAGACAGAAAAACAGTTGAAGAATTATTTGTAAATTGCAAGATCCAAGTATGCTCTTTTTGTCTGTAATAACAATGCTGCAATATGCTGCTGGGGGAAAAAATCATTTTTCAAAGCTGTGCTAATTTCACATTTTCCCCCCTTCATTTTAGGTTCTTATTGCCACTAGCACATTAGCTTGGGGTGTCAATTTTCCTGCACATTTAGTAATTGTTAAAGGGACTGAATTTTATGATGGCAAGACAAGGCGCTACGTTGATTATCCAATTACAGGTATTGTCAAAACCCAGAGATATGTTTGACTGATATACGTTATACATTACCTTGAAAATCGTGTATTGAGTGTATTAAGACATGAAATGGAACAAAGCTGATTCAGAATTTTCATATCTTCTGTTCAGATTCTTCAGTGATATTAACTCATATCTCCTAATCGCTTTTTGAAAAGTTGCTCCATTATGACTGCTGGGTAGCTCAGTGGTTTAGGTATTTGGCTATGGAGCCAGAGGTTGGGAATTGATTCCCCACTGTGCCTACTTGACAGCAGCTGGACTCTATGATACATAGAGTCACTTCAGCTCTGCAGTTCTAAGATTATTATTGTGCAAGAAATAGTGTTTTTACATCAATAAGTAAGAATATGATATTGATTAACTTTTCTTACCTAATACATTGTTTCAAAACATCTTCAGTAAACATTTTTGCTGATCTGATTTTTACTTTTCTTTCTTTTAAAAAAATTCAGTAAAATTGGAATCAAATGGGAATGCAGAAATATATTATTTTAAAAAGGACATTTCACAGAACAGATGTTCTGATACCATTGAAATGAATGTAGGAATGAGCTCTGTTGGCATAACTCATGCTGTGGAAAACCTGCAGTTCAGTGATGGGAGTGCATTTTTTACATATTTAAGTTCGCAAAATCTGGTATCTTAAGTTAAAAATACCTCAAGTAGCAGGATTGTGACATAATTTCATGTGTTTATGCTTCTCCCAACCAATCCCCACTATATGGGGATAAAAAGTTCATTTTAAAGGTCTTTAAATGCTGTCATTAGCTATACAATGTAAATAGTGAAGGTGTACTGTATCTGAAATAATTATCAATTAATTTTTATAGATGTTCTTCAGATGATGGGGCGTGCCGGTAGGCCTCAGTTTGATGATCAAGGCAAAGCAGTGATACTAGTTCATGATATCAAGAAAGACTTCTACAAAAAATTTCTTTATGAACCTTTCCCAGTAGAATCAAGGTAAAATGCAAGACAACTTTTATGGAGAACTCAACTCCGTATATGCAATCTGTTCCCTAGATTTGCAAACTGATCATTGTGTTGTCTTCAGATAGTCCAATTATAGTTCATCTTTCTGGCTCCTGATAATCTTGTTTGCTGGCTTCTCATGTTATGTTACTAAAATGTATTACCTTGAAGAGAATTTGTTTTGTTTCAGTTATATGGCTAAACTGTGTGTATTACATCTGCGACAAGATCTGGCCACACAAACACAGAGAAATACACATAGAAGAAATAGAATGAACAGTAGCAGCAAAACAACCTTGTTTACAATCAACCTCCTCCTTTAACAGTGTGTGAGTTTCCGGTGGCCTCAGTTTTCAGTGTAGCCCCTAGATAAGGGATCAATAATAGCATCATTTTTTAGCCAAGATATAGCTTATCTATCAGATGGATGGCTGATAACACAAGCAGTGTCATGACCATTCCCCATTTAAAATTTTATGTGACCATTGGGTCAATCATAGTACCTGCAATCTGATTTTATAGCTGGAGCCAGCTATTAATGTTCCTTATCTGGTAAATTAAATTTAGTGGTTTATATATGTAATACCTTTAGAAAATTATTGGGTGTACTTATGATTTATTTCTTTGTTTAATTTTAGTTTGCTGGACGTTCTGTCTGATCATTTAAATGCGGAAATTGCAGCTGGGACTATAACATCAAAACAGGATGCAATGGATTATATTACCTGGACCTACTTCTTCCGTCGCCTTATAATGAATCCTAGGTGAGCTGTTAAGACGTTATGAGCCAGTGCAGTATAACAGATTAAGCAAGGAATCTTGAAGGCTTTTGTTCAAATTATCTTTAGCTATCGCACACTGATCAAACAATTTTCTACCTAGCTGTTTTCATGTTTAAAGGGGGAGTATTATACCCTGTAGAAATATATTGCAAATATACCATAGACCTGCAAAAACAAAAATCACAGTTCGTGTATTTTGCTGATCCCATTCTTCTAGGTTGTTTAAATGTATTTTTCCCCATGTTCCATTGCTAGAAAAAGGAGAGGAGCAAGACAGAAAAGAGGGACATTTCAACTTTCATTCTCTTCTCTGTTACATCTTCCCCATGCTAGCCCAGCTATGGAATTATGAAAATAGCCCTTATTGGACAGTTCTCTTGCTGAATCAAGAACCAGAAACCTGAATCAAGTGTACATCTATCTGAGTGAGAAATTTATCTGCTCACAGTCCATTCAATCCATTGGGATGCGCAGTCTGGATATACATCCATGTGCACATTCCATTGCAAGCAATGCATATTGATTGTATTTAAATTCTAGTGCTTATTTGGATATGTTTGATTTAACTCATCCAGTGTATCAGGAGAGGAAAACCTCAGGCCCTCTGAGGGTCAGAACTTGACCCAAACCTCCACCTTTGGGAGTTGGGGAAATTCCCCTCTCTGTGACCTGCCACCCATCCTGCTCACAACTGACTTACCCTTTTACAAATAGTGGTGAATGAATGTGGCCATGATTTACAGCTCCATATGTGCATGGGAATCTTGTTGATAACTTGGGAATCAGTGTTCCAGGAATTCTTTGTCTTACTGTGTGATACTTACAAGGGAATCATTAGTGTTTTTTTAAGTTTTTATACTAAAAAATCAAGATAAAGCATTGAAGATTTTTAAGGACCTTTGAATGATTAAGGTAAATAGCTACACTTGCTCTAGTAATATAGGAAATATGGTAATTTATTCTGTAGAAAGTTTTGGCATATTTTTCTTTACAATTTTTCTTGGTGCTATTTACCAAGAATTGAATATTCTGCTCCCTTCCTGTCAACATGTAGCAGTTTAATGTGTGCTATAATATCATGGCACCATACATTTCTCTGATCCCATCTCACATAATTGACTGGCTAAAATGTTAGACCCACAATGCACTGAACATAATTATACCACACATTACTATTACCAGGATCATTATTTTGCTTGCCATTGGAATATTTCTTATGTTACATTGATTTTTTATAGAGCTGTAGTGCTATATCTGCTTCGAACAGAGTTTTGTCCATGTAGCAAGAAAAGCCCTGAGCAGTTTTCCACTCCAACCACATCTGCTGGCAGAAAACAGAGGGATGATTTCTCCCCCTCTGCAGACCCCATCATTACTTCTACCACTGCAAGGGGACAGAAGAAATTGGTGAAGATTGTCTTCATTTGGATTTAGGAAAAGTTCTCCTAGATCAAAAGCCTTTCACAGACAAAAGGAGACCTTCAGTTCATTGAAGGCTTTTGTTTGATCATGGCATGGTGGCAGATCTGAATTTTAAAAAAAAGATTTTTGGGGGGTTATGTCTAGTTCCACACATATATTCCAGTTTGAAACGGTTCTACAACTGAAGCAGTTATTTTACTATTACTTGCCTGTATGGTATACACCTGGAAGCTATATGTGAGCCTCTCTGAACTCTTCAGAGAAAACCAAATTATATATGTAAATTAGTAAATGAAAACATGTGATTTAGACATAATTAAATATATTTCAGTGCCTGTGTATTCAACATCATGGTTTCCTATTCCAGGCTCTAATGTAAGTTTATTTCTGATGCTGAATTTTATTCTACAGGCATACCAGGTTGTGTGAGCTTAAGTAATTCTTGCATGTGTGATTTTACTTCTTTACTCACAATGAATGGTATATAAATGCCTATTATTCTCAAATGAGAGTATATAAATAGCTGTTTAATTCTTTTCCCCCTTATAACAGTGCTGTTTTTAAAGCAAATTATTCTGAGTGTCGAAACAGCCCACACACATTGGTCCAAATCCAAATGCTCTAGTTAGCTTGACTTGTCATTAAGCTTCCCAAATTGTTATACCTCCTGGATAGCATCCAGAGAACTGCTTAGTTTCACAACAGAGGCTTTCATTAGTCCAGTAATTTTTTTGTTTTTTTCTATGAACAAATGACCTTTTCACAAACTGCTTTTGAACAACCGTCAGTTTCAGAAGAAGTATGCCATATGATAGTAATTCTCTTATTTGAGGAAAACATGTCTCATTAGGGTTATTAAACAACTTACATGATCCTTTGGATCTTGAGCATCCTTTATTAATCTGAAATAATTGGATTCTTAAAGAAGATTGACTCACTTCATTGAAATACCCTACTTTGTACATTTTAAAGAACAAGTTCTGAAGCAATTCTGCTGAAACTGTTAGAACTACCTTAACAGGTACAATCTACCTTAAGTAGATAGAGGATGAGAAAGAGCAAAATACACAACCAGAATATCAGAAAGTTACATAGGCTGTACTCTACAAAAGGAGCTGACCAAAAGAGCACTCCCAGAGAATTCTCCCTCTGTGGAACAAATTATCTGAAAGTTTCACTGTCATCTGTGATAATATCTAGGATTATGATTGTATGATATTAGCAAAAGAAAATTGGTAACTATATCTAACAGTTAAACTCTGTTTTGGACAATAGAATCAAGCGATATGGTTCTATACAAGTAGAACAGCTGTTACAACTTTCTCATTGGAAGACCTGTCTACAAATAAGTTCAAAAATTAGAGCTTTGTTTTCTGTGAAATCCACCATATAATGAAATCAGTTTTTCACACTGTACTTTAATATATATTTTATATGGATTTAAATGTTGTTTTATCTTAATCAATATACAGTGGTGCCTCGCTAGACGATGTTAATCCGTTCCACGAAGATCGCTGTCTAGCGAAAACATCGTCTAGCGAAGCACGTTTTCCCATTGGAATGCATTGAAATCTCTTCAATGCGTTCCAAAGGGAAAACTCGTCGTCTTGCGAAATCTCCCATAGGGAAACATCGTCTAGCGAGTGAGGGTCCCCGTCGGAATGCACTGACAGCTGCACTGACAGCTTTTCACCACTAGTCGGCGCATTCCTATGGGGAAACCTCATCGTCTAGCGAAAATTCCCCATAGAGAGACATCGTTTTGCGAAGCGCAGTAGCGATCGCAAAAAGGCATCGTCTAGCGATTTCCTCGTCCTGCGAGGCAATCGTCTAGCGAGGCACCACTGTATTGTCATGAGATGTATGGGTTTGCAGGGAGTATTGGTTTTGTTTTTCCTCCCAAGAGAAGGACTAGCATGTCTAGCCTTGGGCAAGCTGCAGTCTTCCAGATTGCCCACAGAAAAAGGAAATTGTAAACCACTTCTAAAT